>CM057820.1:7064251-7446751 GCA_030067965.1 Latrodectus elegans
CAAAATGTATTCTAATATTTTTAAAAATTTATTTTATATTCATCAATATAAAAGTTGATAAAACTGGTGTTAATAATTGTAGAAAGATGCTAAAATTCTTGTGAAAACAAAATAATTGATTTATTCACTTTTTTTAAAATACTTAATTAAGGAAGTTGTTTATTCCGATGAATCTTCAAATTTTCATTTAGAGCAATATATAATTTCATAGTTGCCAACCTATATTCTTTTGAATTAAACTCTTAAGTCTTATGACTGTATGGCAAAACTGTATAGTTATACTATCAAATTATTGTGAAATTACATGAGAGCTTCCTCTTTAGTTTTTTTAAATGATTGAATAGCGATTATAAAATATGTTTCATGCATGTAAAGAGTTAAGAAAAAGAAAGCTATGTTTGTATTATTTAATAATTCTCTTCTAAGGAAACTTTGTGATCTTAAGTGGAACTGTGACTTTTAATAAAATTTTATTTCCATTCCCTTTCAATTGTTACTGTGTAGTAAGTTATGACACCAATATACTTCCTGTACCTGGCCCAGAGCTGGATTCTACCAACTAGGTAAAAGTAGCCGTGTAGAAGTCATTGTAATTTAGAACCAGGGGCCAAGCAGAAGACCCCATATATAACTTGCTACACCCTGAGGTACCATTTCAGGTGGAAGACATTGCTACCATGATTTTACATCCCCCTGCCGTCTTCATGACATCTCGGCGACAGATCATCGGTTAAGTCAGGATTAGAATTCACAATCCTCCAACTATGAGTATGACACCCTAACTAATCAGGCCACTATGACCTTCTGTTTTTCTCTATAGTGACTAATGAAAGATATATTTTGATTAACAATGGTTAAAAATAAATACCGTGATTTCCAGAAGGAACGTTACAACATTGGCATGCATTTTTAAATTTACTGTGTTTTGTGTAAAAATGCATTGTGACAATGTGTAAAATTAATGTAAACTTTGTCAATTATACCAGTATATTCAAAAACGCTTATATCCTCATACCAATTGTGTAGTGAGATGTAGAGTCTAATTTAGATCTGGATTTGTTAAATATTTTAAATTCAGATAGTAATAAGCTGAATTTTTGCTTACAATATACATATTGAGATATATATTGAAAAAGTAACAGTATTTACCTAACCTTGATCAAATAGGCTAGATGAAAGGTATACCTAAACTAAATCAATGAGATATTAAATGCTTGAAAATTCCCTTTTGTTCAAAGTTATTAAATATTAAAGTTCCTTTTATTTTCGTTCCAATGGATCTCTTATAGGCTGTGATACTTTAGAAAAGGCGTAAATACAAACACTGCTGAGAGCAAAAACATTGCTTTTCTAATGGAATCAAAAAATATTTTCTTAAATTATCCCATGAGAATGTAGATAATAGATAGGCTATTTTTTTTCTCTGTCCCTGTAGTTTATGCATACCTGACAATTTTAAAAGTGAAAACGTGACCACACAGCCATCGTGTTTGAAGCGATAAAAGTTATAGAAAGGTAAGTTACATCGCCTATAAAATAATTGCATGGCTTCACAAGCAACTTTAGATGAAATTCAAGTTAAAGGTAATAACGTTTTAAATTAATCACAAATTTTATAATAAAAATTTTAAAATGAAACAGTTTTTATTTTAAACTATTCTTAGTTCAAAACCAGGCAAAAATTCCATGGACAAACAGCATAAAAGTTTTTCTTGCGTAGAAATAAGCTAATGTTTGTGTTGTATTTATCTCTATGCATTATTCGTTTGTTGATAAAGATTTTTTCTCCCTACTCATTTTATACATAAATATGAGAAGAAAAAATTATTACCTGAAATGTGTGATGTAGGTTTTCATGAATAAAAAATACTTATCTAAGAATTTTTTTACCAGTGTTTAATGCTTATACTTTTTATTAACAAAATGTAAAGGATTTGTTTCATTCTTATTGATAAAAGTTTTTCTGTAATTGTCTTACGTGCATTGACTTGAAAGATTGATAAAAGAGTAAGGATAAAAATAATCGCACATACATAAAATGTTAGCTCGCATATGTATTTCTATTATGAATGGCAGAGAAGCGCCTCTGGATAAGAGAGGATTGAAAAAAAACTACTGGCCCATGCGCCTCAGAGGTGTAAAGGCAAGGTAAATGACCACTTCTTGCATTTGAATACCAATGTCTTTGCCTTTCTGTTAAAAATAAGATGGTTTATTCGCATATCAACTATTGACAGGGAGGCCAGACCGCCAGGGCTTGTTGTTTATCAAGTTAAAACTAAATATTTCCCTGTAACTAGAACCCAATTTACCCAAACTCATCTACTCATTGGTGATTATAAATTTGAAACACAGTTGATGAATTCATCTATCTTGGCACAATGGTTAACAAAAATAATGAAATTCTCCCAGAGGTAAGAAGACGTTTAACTGCAGCTAACAAAGTCTTTTTTAGACTAAGATTTATTAAAAACTAAATTTTTATTACGGAAAACTAAGTTACAGATCTATAGAACGCTTATCCGTCCCGTTTTGACCTATACCTCGGAAACTTGACTTTGACTGTAAGAGAAGAGAGGCTGTTAGTCCTATTTGAACGCAGGATTTTAAGAAGTATCTTTGGAGGTATAAGGAAAACGGTGTCTAGCACAGAAGATCAATACAGAAATCTGCCGAATGTACAAGGAGCCAGATGTTGTACATCACATTAAAGTAAGCAGTCTCAATGGACATGTTATTAGAATAAAAGACGATAAAATACTAAGGGAAATTATTTTTTGCAAAACCCATCACCGTAAGAATAAGACCAAAGCTGAGATGGCCACTCATCATGCAGTCGAAGAAGACTATAGGATCCTCGGAACAAAAATTTGGAGAAGTTTGGCTGCCAGAAGAGGTAGCTGGAAGAAACTTGTTCAAAAAGCCTTGGCCCATCCTGGGCTGTGGTGTGCAGTGAATGATTCGCATATGGTAGAAAAATTCCAAGCATACATTCCGACAAACGTGCGTTAAGCTTGTAATTATATAGTTTGTCTTCAGTTCAACAGTTTACAAGTACGATTCCCTAGCTGGACATCAATATTTCAAAGGGTTCAAAATTCTTTTTCAACTATAAATATCAATTCTATTAGCCTACGTGTGTAAAAAGTGGGCTCAAAACAATAAGAAAATCAACCTGATGAATAAACAGGAAAGAAGTACAGCATCTTTTTGTTCAACAATAACAATGATCGAACCAGGGATATTATAATCTGAAGAATAAGATTCTACTACTAAGCCAACGACTATGCGAAATTACATCAGAAGGGTGTGTCTTTCGATTAATTAGTGTACCACGAAGGTGAAAGTATGACTTTGATTTATAAGACTTTTCCGATAGATGGCACCTCCAGAGGATCCACTCCCTCAATTTTGACCTTGATCTGGAGGGGAAGAAGAATTTACATAGACCTAAATTTATTTACACCCATGGTAACTACTCAACGACAGACCATAGGACCTTCGATTCCACAGATTTAACGAGCACGTATGTCGCAAGTGTGTCTTGGTAGCGATAGGAATCGAACGCACCTGTTCCAGAAGGAAAGTCGATGCCCTTACCAGTAGGCTAATACGGGCTAAATATAAGATAGCATGGTAATGCAAGAACCACTCACGACAATTCCTATGTAGCGAGAAAAGAAACCCGGAAAACTCTTAAACAGTATTCCGACAGATTTGTATAAAAAAAAAGAATACACACACACACAACATCGATCTTCCTTTGTTCTACCGTGACAGATCTTTCACGCTCAAGAGCATAATAAATAACATAAAAATGTGACTATACTTTTAAGTCTGAAAGATCTTAGTCATGATAAATCTTAATTATGTGACTAATTTCAGTTACAGTTAAAATGAGAGATTTTGTAGTGTTCTTACTATATATAAATATATATGATTGGAATTTTTTAATATTTAGAAATGATTGGACATGAAATATCATCACATTTTTTTATAAGAATTTTTGAAGGAAAGTATATAAGGGATATACCATGAGCAATTTTGCTATGACTTCACACACACACAAATGATATGATTTATCCACGTTACTACAAATTTTTGTCTACACATTAATGAAATTTAAATAACGTATTATACTAGTAGAACATTGTTAGATATGTTGAATTAGAGAACCTAATTAGTTATCAAAAACACAGAAACCTCTAGAATATGAACAAACACGAGAGTAATTTACAAGGAATTATCATGTCTAGAAGTTTTTACTCGTTAAATTTAAATAAAGTGATTCCAATATAATAGCATCATATTATTGTTGGCATTAAATTTTAAGGAACAAATCATTTTCTCACCTAATTTATAAATAAATGAATGTATAAAAACACCAATGCAGGATGTTGTGCAGAAAACAATTGATTAGAGCATAGAAGTTTATGAAGAGTTTACTATGTTATATATATTTAGATAAGCACAACATTAACACAATACGTCTTTATCAAATAATTGTATTCATTTTCTTTTCTTTTACAGATACACAGGCATTCTAATTTTCAACTTGTATACAAAAGCATAACATATATCCCGACACGAATCCTTCTGTTTAAAAAGTTATAAGAATTTCATCGGAGCAAAACTCTGGGATTCATCACATTTACATACGGAAAAAAAAAAAAAAAAAAAAAATTTATGGGGTAAAATGTTATAAAAACATAACAAAAAGGAGTTTTAATAAGAGATATGCCCATCCTTAGCTTGAACTCATGGCCGGAATTTACTTTCTAAGCTGTCGGTTTCCGAAATTGAAAGCAAAGATAAGACACTGAGTATGATATTTTCCAGCTCTCCTACAGATCTTAGAGGAGGACTTAAAGCGCAGCAACTTGTCTTCCCAGATAGCTCAACAGTTGTGAGGTGAATCCCAGAGTTTGGCGCCATCCCGCCAAGGAAATTCTTGGAACCCTAGTAAGAGGAGTCAGGAGTGAAGAGTGTGTTATACCAGGAGTACACGATTTTAAATTTTAGAATGTCTTCAATAGTAAAGTAAAAGGAAATTGAATAAAATTATTTGAAGGCGAAAATATCGTGTTGGTGATGTTTATTTTAACATAACATACAAATCTCCTTAATAGTGACCTGGTCGTCCTCATTGGTAACTATAATATACGAATATCAACCTTCTTTAACATTATCGGCTATAATTTTTACTTGTTGAAAAAGATGAATCGAAAATACTGATGTTCTTTCTGTGCGGTGGTAACGTTTTTCAAGTGTGAGGATTTATTACAAGGGTGCGTCTTGTGGCGTGTTGCGAAAAGTGCGAGAGGGGAATCGCAAATAAGTGTTTTTTTTTTTTTTTTACTTCTGTTTCTTTATTCTGTGCTTTTGATTTGTTACGAAAATGCGTTTCTCCCAAGCTCTGAGTCTCTACCAATTAGAAAGATGTAGCCGGGTGGAGTCTTCGTGATTTTAAAGCAATGCCCTAGCAGAAGACCTGCAGTACTTGGCCTGTCACACTCATTGGTATTATTTCAGATAATATATATTATCAACTTCATTAATTGTAACAATAATAAGACCAGAAATTCCTTAAACTCTGTTTTCTATGCGAACGTGTTCTCTCAACTTTCTGCAGTGTCTAATGTGCGTGTTAAGACTAATAATATATTTGTAAAAAATATGCTTTATTATTCTTATTTGTAGTTATTGACTGCTACTCATTTGTTCTCCTACAAGAGTTCCTTATTTGAAGTCAATTTATCCTGAAAATATATAGAGATCTTACCATTTTTATGCAGAAAAACCAAACTTTTAAAGAAATCTTGCTTAGACTTTAAGTGAGAACTAAGTTTTTATTTATTCTTACTTCTAAGAAGGAAATATAAATTTCTCTTTTTGCAAATGGATCTATATAAATAAATTATTTGTATATTTTTGTATGTGAAATAAATAAATAAAAATTTTGAAACAGAATAAGAAATGTTCTTTTTAATTTTTAAAATTCTGTTATTTTTTATTTGTACGCAATATTTCGATTAGTCATCATCAGCATGACGTTAATTTGCTTGACACTAGATTGAATATTCTTTTTTTTTGTTATTGATGTTGATAAACTGATGCACGTGCATGATTATTAATTTTTTCATTTTATGTGACTAGCATTTTCATAAGGTATACTTTTTCTCTTCTAAGTCATGAAAAAAAGAAATATATGGAAGTTGATAGACAAAATAAAAATACTTCCTACCAATGCTTTTATTAAACCATGTGCATTTATTTAAATTTTAATCTTGGCTTTCATACTGATATTGATTCTCAAAAGAAGTTTCTTTTAATAACTTTTTCATATTTGAGTACTTTTTATAATGATAATAAATTTGCTCATTTATTCTAAGACTAATGCTTTGTATATGCTTAGATTTAGTTCTTTGTTTTTTCCCTGTAAGTTAATATTTGTTTTTATTAAAAATTCAAAATATAACCGATCTATTTTAATTATTAAAAAAAACTATTTTGATGCCTAATTTTTTCTTGCAAAGTCAATTTTATTAGTTATTTATATTTGAATCAAAGTAAAGAAAATTAGTTGTACAATTTTATCTCAAAAAAATACGTTGTTTTTAGTTATTTTAACAAAACAACTTGGAAATACAATTTATGCTGTTGTGAATTAAGATATTAATTTAGTTAATTTAAAATTTCAAAATTTTTTTAGAAAAACAGAAAAGTAATAGGATGTAAAAATACAGTATAATATTATTTGTATAATAAATTCTTTTCATCCATAGAGTGGTTGAAATTTTTAAATTCAATAGAACATTCTTGTTAAAATTTAATAAAGTTCATTATTTATATTTAATATATATATATATATATATAATATATAACTTCAAATTGTATATTTAAAAAATATCTATTTTTTGTACAGTTTGAACTTTTGAAATATATCACCAATTTGATACATTATTTAATAATGGTTTTGACTCAACGCTCAAGATGGATGTATGCCATCGCTGGAAGTGGAGTTGTTTTGGGTCTTTTTAACTACTTCAACACTGAGAAGAAGATTGTCAAAACGGCATGGACTAATAATTATAAACCTTCTGTGAGCTGGGATTATAATTGGGACAAGTACTATTAAAATTAACTTTATTAGTTTGTTTTTTTTACAAATCTTGTCTTAATCATTAATATTTATGTTCTTAAGAGAGCATGTTTTTAATTATTCTCTATTAGAAAGTTCAGTCTATTTAGATTTAAAATATTTTTTCCCTACTGTCAAATTTCTTTATTTGATTAAAGACTGGACTTATTTTTATTTGAAGTATTGTTTATAAAATAATTTTTGATATTGTATTTAAAATATTCATATTTATTCACATTCTTATTTGTTGCATACAGCATGAGGTTTCGACAAGTTTTTGTTATTTTGCTGTACTATATCTTTTTTTTCGGGGGGGGGGGGGGCAATAAACATTCAATATGTTTTTCAGCACAAATAATATGATTGTCAAATAAGTTACAGCTATTTGAAAAATTTAAATTGTACATCTTATATTATTTAATAATGATAAGTTAAAAAGTTGTTTTCATTTGTGCTCATTTTTATTTAAAATTTTATGTAATAAGTTACGAATAGTTTATATATTTTTAAAAATTGGTATTTAGTTGTAATTTTTTTCCTATTGTTTTTATGACAATTGTTTTCACCTTTCTTCTAGCTTATTTATTTAAAATTCAACATAATATATTGGTTTAAAATTTATGTACTGCAGCATTTTTCAAATTATAAGTTCAAAATCTTGAACTTCTTGATTATAGATCACTTTAAAATCTTGAATGCTTTTATAATTTCAAATATAATATTTGTCTTAAGTTGTTGATTCGGAACATGGCTGCAGTATAACAAAAAATATTAGCAGTTACATTATAAATATTACAAAATAATTGTTTTATTCTTATTTAATAATTATTGTTTTTCAAAAATTATGTTTTTATTTTTAAAGGAGCACAATGTTTATGGGTCTAATTAAACATATTAGAGGATAAAAATTGCCAATCTAAAACAAATTTAGAGTTTAAAGCAGGAATGTCATTCCTTGATTCTGCAAGGAAGTTAATTGTATGTTATAGATAACACATACTTTTTGCTATATTTTTGCAAAATAATCATTAGTTTCTTATATCTGATTATATATTTTCATCTTAATGAACTAAATATTTTAAATAAAATTATTTTGACATTAATCTAATTTTTCAATAACTAGTTTGGATCATACATATATAAAGCAAAGTAATAAAGAGAGTGAATCTTCTGGAGAAAGTAAGACAAGAGCTGTACCAACTGCTCGAAGACATATCTTTATGATTAGACATGGTCAGTACAATTTAAAGGGTAAAACTGATGCAGAAAGAAAGTTGACTGATTTAGGTAAATTTTAATATACTTTAATAAATTTACCTTTTTCATTTTCTGTATTTTTACCTTATTTTCTAATTGCTTTTTTTAAGATAATCTTATTAGATTTTATATTTATTAGTGTTAAAAAATTATATATAAATGTATTTTTGTATTTACTCATATTATTTCTTTTGCTTTATTAAATACTTTAATGTATATTTTATAACTAACAAATTTTCAGATTTCTTTTTCACTTCAAGCTGTAGGTCCTGTTCTTTTTTTTTTTTGTGTGTGTGTCCATTTAAATTTTTATTTGAAATGATTAAGTATAGGCTGAATGATGCACCTTAAATTAATTACATTGTTTAAGTAAAAATTTAATAATTAAGTGTAAATTATATAAAAGAAAAAATCAGCAAATTTAATTAATGAATGATAAATATTTTAAAACTTTTTTTATTGTTTTTTATTTATTCAAGTGCTAAAATTAAATTTTGCATTTTTATTTTACTATAAGAGAATGATTCACTTAAGAGGTTTACTGTTAAATATATTGGTTAAATTTCATCGAAATTTATAAAGTTATTAAAAATTGCTTAAGATTTTTTTATCTTTAAATTGCAATGAGTAAATAAGATGTCATTCAATCGAAAATATGTAGAATTTACCTAAAATACATAAAATATAATATTTATAAGATTTAATTAGCCTTTTTAAACTATGATTCAAAAATAAAATCTATTGATTAAATAAGAAATATGACATAATTAGTATAAGGCTACAAAAACTAGCTTTATAAATGAATAAATGCTATTAAATTATTTTTAACTGTTATCTTACAATGTAATTTTAAAGAATTTTAAATTATTTTGTGATTGGTGACTCATGCTAGGAAATTTCTAAAAATGCAAAGATTTGTTATTCCAAATTGCTGTAAAATAAGAAAATTGCTATTCCTAAAATAATTATTTTACACTTTTTATGTATGATATTTTCAAAACTTTATGATAGAGATATATTTTGGATGTGAACATGGATGCTTAGAAGAGCAGTATAAGTCATTATTTATTTGAGATTTATTTTATTATTAAATGCTATCATTATTTCTTTTTTTTATTTCATTTAAAAAGTCTCTATTTCATATTAATACAAACAATATATTGGGTATGTTGATTTAAATAAAAAAATCCACCCTAGTTTTGATATTATTATTTCTAAAATTTTTATCATGAATGCTTTATTTATTTGGAAGAGTGATTATTAGTTTTATCACATAAATTAATATTAGTATCTAATTAAATTGATAAATTGAAAATGAAAAATATTTTACATTGGTAGATATTATAAAAAAAGTTTGTTTTGTGCTCATTTAATGTTTCAAAAATATTGAGTTTTTCTATCCTTATATAATATTATAGAAATGCCCACTATCAAGATTTAATGTCAAGGAAATTATTTTACAATAAACTTTTTGTTAAATTAATGTTAATATAATTTAAAGGGTAGGTAATGCAAAAGTAGAATATTCTGAAACTAAAAATTTGTTTTATTAACTTTTTTTAAGCTACTTATAGGTCCCATTAACTAATATTATTTGCATATTATATGCAGGTCAAAAAATTGTATAAAAATCATTTTGATATTTATGTTTGTATTTCTGTTATATACTTATTTATTTTATATGCCATTAAGGAATAATCAAGTTTGTATTATTTTATCAATTATATTCTTTAATGGGCAAACTCTTGGTACTATTTCACTTTACAGTAGTTTAAGAATAATTTGAAAGACTGCAGAATATTAACACATTTGAAGAATTCTGCCGAAATTTGGCAATATTGGAAAATATTTAATAAGCTTAGGGTTGCTATGTGTATATAATCATATTGCTTCTATTATGAATACATATTTTTTATTGAGAAATTTTTATATTTATCCTTATATTGTTTTTGGTTTTTGAAGATTGATATTTCTATGACTTAATTGTAGGTCGAAAACAAGCAGATCTTGTTGGTCAGCGATTAAAAGATCTGAATTTTAATTATAGCAGAATAATTCGATCAACCATGACACGTGCTGTTGAAACTTCTGATATAATACATAAACATCTTCCTCATTTGCCCAAAGACAGCTGTGATTTATTAAGAGAAGGAGCTCCTATAAAACCAGATCCACCTTCAAATACTTGGGGAGTTGATGATGAAGTAAGATATTTGCCTTATTATGCTATATAATGTAATTCTCATATTTTTTTATTCCATATAATTGATAGCATAAATTTAAAATATATTTAATCAAATTGCATTGCAGAGTTAAATTTATATTTAAGAATCCTAGTCCAAAGCTGTTTATGGTATTGGGGTCTATTATGTGCTTAGATGTTTACATCAATACCAATTGATTTATTGCTATTTTTTGCATAAGATATGTAATGCTCCAGAAAGTAACACTTATTGCTATTAGATAATTTAACTTAGCATTGTGTGTAGTTGTTAAATATAGAATATAATAATATTATGTTATACCTATGATATACACATAACATTTTTAATGTCTATTAAAGATTCTGATTTTAACTAGTTGATGACTGTTCAGAATTTTAATTTTAAATTCAACATTTTATTTATCTGACTCTCACTGTAGCCATGGATGTTTGTTGTGATTTAAAATTCATTTTAAAATATATGCTCCATTCAAGTTATATTTTATTAAAAAAATGTATTTGCATATAAACAAGTAAAAATTCCGACGTCAAAGACTAAAGTTTTCTTTTATACTGACACCAAATATTTTTTACCTCTTTGTGCATTTAAATCTTTAGCTACATTCTTTCTGGGTCAAATGAATATTGATAACATCAAACATAAAATTTTTTCTTCCTTATATTTTCTTTCTTATATTTTTTCTCCCACTTTATTATTTAATATTGAAAAGGTGATAAATATTATACCCAAATTAATATTTAATTTATACAATCAGAAAACAAAAGATGAATATTTATAAAGCTATAATTAAAAAAGATACAAACAACTTCTGCTTATCAAAATATATTCATAATAAGAAACTTATGTTTTATTTTAAATTTTAATATTATTAAAAGAAACTTTTCAGTTGAACAAAAACTACAAGATCTTTTAAGGAAGGACTATTTGTAAAATAATGTTAAAAGCACTAATGTATAAAATAAAAACAATTTTATATTTAGTATTTTTTAAAAATTTTAATCAAGTATTGGAGAAAATGAATATCATATTGCTTATTATAGATCTGCTTATGACTAGTATAATTTTTTACTGAAATTTTTCTTTAAGAAACTAACTTCTTCAAATTTTATTTTAAAGCAAAGGTTTTGGGAATCACAGAAATCTTGTCTAATGTTACATTAAATGACATATTTAACTAAATTTAACTCTGTTTATTATAGTATTGTTTGAAAAGATAAATATTTGTCTGACTTGAATTATTTTGGCAGGAAAAAACTCTGATTTATTTAAAAAAAATACTTAAATGGTAGTTTGATTTATTAACATCTATGCTTATACTATTAAGGATTGAAGTTGTGAGTATTAACATTGATTGCGTATTAAAATTTCCATTCATGTATGCATAGCAGTTCATGCTCGCCAACTTTTCCAAGCCATTGTTTTCAGTGAAAATTGTACATAGTTTTTAAGGAAATATAGCAATTTAAAAGCTTTGACATTTATTATTTTATTAGCTTTGATTTAAAGCTGTTTTGAACCACAAAATGAGGTCTAATGTACAGATCAGCTTAATACTAATTATATGAATTGTTGAATGTTTGAAAATAGTCTTTTGTTAAAAAGTTATTAAATATTGAAGCCAGCTTCTTTTCGTCTGCGTTCTTGTAAATTTACAATCAACAGGATATCAAGAAAATTGTTAGCCATTGTATCCTAGTGGTAAGGGCATTGGCCTTCCATCCTGAAGGATGTGTTCGATTCAAAATGCCACCAAGACCCACAGAGAACATGCAATAAATGTGTTAATTAAATCTGTTCACTTGTTGAGCAGTTAACATAGTTAACATCTCCAGATCAATGTCAAAATTGAGGGAGTAGATCCTCTGGTGGTGCCATCTATGGGTGGAGTTTAGAGCAAATTCATGCTTTTACCTTCGTGATGCTCTGGTTGAATGAAAGACTCACCCCACTGACTTAAATTCGCATAGTCAATGACATAGTGAGCTTGATTTATCCATGTGTCATTAGTAACAACAACAATAAGAAAATTGTTAAGCCGATTCACTCTAGTGGACAAAAACAATAATTTTTAAAAATTAAGAAAAAAATGTTTTCCTTAAAAATTTTGATAATGTTGAAGAAAAGATGTGTGAAATCCAGAGCGGTAAATATTTTTATTTTCCTCCAGTGGCTAAATATAGAAAACAATTTTAAAGAGCAAAACACAAATAAATGCTTCCGTTTTTGAATAAACAACTTTACAATGAATTCAAATCAACATTAATGAGAATTCAAATTTATCACAATCATTTTAAGCAAAATTTTAAAAATGTAGCATTCCTTATGCTTTAAGTTGACCTGAAACTTATGCTCTAAATTTTATTTCATTCAGTGCGGCCAATCTTATTTTCATTTCGTGCATAAATTTGGGTGATATAGATAATAAGGATTTAATAGTAGAGTTAAATGTTCTTATTGATTTTACAATGTCACACAATATTTATGTCTGCTAAATTCCAATATCTGATATGCAGGAATCTGTTTTAGTATTTTTGCAGATGTGAAATGAAATTAATCATTCGTTTGTTATACTGCCAATTTGTACAGTTTTCATGTAGTTGTAAGGTTTTACAGCAGAGTGGTAAAATTGTATAGATTGTCATGTTAATCTGAAATTATAAAGCTTCCTCTTCAATTTCTTGCATGTGATTAGCTAGCGATTAAAAATATATATATACATTTTAAAACCTTAAGGAAGAGGCAACAATGACATGCATACACTCTCTCTCTCTGCTTTTTATTTTTTTTTTAAAGTGGAAACTTTATGCAATTAATTTGAATTGAGTTCATTTCTTTAATTCCATTTTCATCCACTTTTTAAAGTTAGTTTGACTCTAGCTATGCTGATTGATTTAGTTTACTAAAGATTAATAAATGATTATTTAAAGTAAGTATGCCTTTTTTAAAATGTGCAAGTATTTTAAATATTGGAAGGGTAATCAGTCGGCATATGTGACATTCATATTCTTAGTTTCATTTTGTTAATGTTTCTCCATAAAAAATATTTAAAATCATTATTCAAGTGTTAACATTTACTCCAATATATGCTTTTGCATTCACTATAATATATTTTTTGTTGGAATTCAATAAAATTGTTTTATTTCTTAGATTTTTGAAAAAATCGTATGGTTTTTAAATGATTAAAAGTATATGAAATATTTTACTATTTTCATAATATTATTAGAAAACCTATTTTATACACTAGAAATGTCTCTAAATTTTTCTAATGAACTTGCTGTTCAAATTAGATTTACTGAAAGAAATGAAACAAAAGTGTGAAATATAACTTAATTAATCAGTTTACATAAATTATTTAGTGCCATGAATATCATTTTTTATATAAATTATATAACCATGCAATTATTGTTGGAGCAAGTGGTTTAGCTTATGTTCTGGAAAAAAATTTGCACCAACAAAATATGAACTGATGTATTTCTTTAAGTAGCATTATCTTGTATATTTCTTGAAATTAGTCTTAAAATATTTGCTAATACAGAATGGAAGTGTAAAAATAATGAAGAAATCAATGCATTTTAATTAACAAATAAATACATGTTTAAAAATGAAACATTAAAAAATTACTTTGTTTTTAATTTTATAATTTTTTATAATAATTTTGCATAAAATAATAGTTAAAAATTCAAAAAATTAGAATTTTATTTTTATAAAAAGTAAAAATAATGAGTTTTTTAAAGATGTTATATTATATTTAAAAATAATAATTCTTAAATATAATATATATATATATATATATATATATATATATATATATATATATATATATATATATATATATATATATAAGATATTTTATTATATTTAAGAATTATTTTACATTTGTTACATTCTGGATCTTAATTTTAAAATTTGTGAAAAAGTATGACATAATCAATATAATTTTTTTGTAAATTTATAATACATGCTTTGTTTAGATATTATTAATTTTAAAGGTTTAAAAAATGTATTACTTTTCTGTTGATCAAAAAATAAAAAATGTTAAATGACAATGAAATATTTTTTACAGTTATAAAAGTTAGTCTAAATTAATTATGAAATACTGCATTTATTTTATATTTTAGCAATATGTTAAAGATGGTACCAGAATTGAGGCAGCTTTTAAAAAATATTTTCACAGAGCTGATATCAATCAACAAAATGATAGCTATGAAATAATGGTTTGCCATGCCAATGTTATACGATACTTCGTATGCAGGTAATAATTTAATTATTGGTATTTGTCTTAAGATATATTTTTATAAATTTATTAGTTTTATTTTAAACTTTAAATTTAAAGTTTCTTTTTAATGCTTGCGACACACATCAATTTTATATTAAAGTCCATCAACAAGAATTAAAAAAAAAAGTTGCTCTGATTTTGAAATTTATTTTTATTATTAAAGGAATTATATAATTTTTTTTTTGTATTTGCTGAATTGTAGCTTAAGCTGATTTGCTATATATTTTTTAAAAATTTGATAAATTCTTACATGAATACTTTTATTATATTATTCATTAATGTATTCATATTAATATATAACGAATGTATATTTTCTAAATAACAATTTTCTTCATTGTTATGGGAAAAGATTATTCTCTCCTCAAGGAATCATAAATAAAACTTTCAATTGTTATCTGAAAATAAACTTTACCATTAAATTAAATTATGCATGCCTTGTGTTATTTTTTATCCATATGACCCTCAACATTGCTCATAAGCTCTATTTTGATGATTATGAAGGATTGCTATCACTGTTAGTAGGTAAACAATATCAAATGGACATACATGAAAATCAAAATTTGTTATAAATAAAAAATGAGCTGGAATTGGTTATATTGAAATATAATTCATATTAATAGGAAGAATTCTATAAATAAATTTTATTTGCAAAAGAGAAAATTGTCCATCTTTCAATTGGTAATAAATATATTTTATTCAAAAAAAAAAAAAGAGTCATTTTTTTAAAGCTGAATTTATTTCAGTATTTTATTGCTGCTCCAAATTTAGTTTTGATAGACAATTTATATATTCATAGAATTAAAAATAAGAGCTTTATCTCTGTTATTAATACTTATTTTATGAACTTTAATTTTTATGAACATTTGTATTGCATTACATTAAGTAAAAATTTTAACTGTAATTACCTTAATAAGATATTTTTCATGCAATTAATTTAACTGTTTATTTTTATCCCATAACTTTTCATCAAAGGATACACACTTAGCTTTCTAACAATGTAACTCATATCATAAAATATTTGTTCACTTATTCCTGGCAAACATCTAAATAAAAATCTCATAAATTTAAACATCAGTACATGTATAATTGCTTTAATTCATTGACTAATGTATATACGTTCATGTAAATTGATTGAAAAAGAACTGATAAGATGCATTAGTTGCTGTTCTTGCAAATATTTGAACTTAAAAATTGTACACTTTAAGAGCTTGGAGTTATCAAAATAGATTGAATTAAAGATAAGTGCTGAAAATTATTGAAATAAATGAACATTCTCATATTGATATCAGTAAAATCATTTCCAATTATTTCAAGTTTTGTATTTAAGCATTTCATTAGTGACAAAGCTATTATAAATATTTATTAAAGCTTTTAACATTAGTAGGTTCATAATGGTTAATAAGGCCTTGAATATTGATGACTACTAATGTCAATTTTATGCAATTCATAGCATTGGATAAATTTTTTTTTTTTTTAATTACGTCCTTATGTTGGCTCTTTTGAGCATAATGTCTTGCAGTCCAATAACGAAATGAAGTATGCAAGAGAAAGACGAAGGCTGTAACAGATTTAGTGTTACCTAGGGTGCACCACGAGGAGGCCTGTTACACTACACCCCACTGGATAAAATTGGCTTAGGAGAAATGATACAATAAGAAATATCAACTGTAGATTATTTGCTAAGTTGTGTAAAATTATTAATGTAATTGAATGAAAAAGAATAGATGAAAAAGTGTAAAAAATAAAAATAGTTGTTCATTGTTAATAAATAATACTTATCAAGTGTAAGTTAATTAGTTTCTAAATGATGCTTTTAAAATGAAATTTAAATGTATTGTAATGCATCCTATTAAAGTATTTTTCTTTAAAATTTGTTTTTAAATTAATGATAGTTAAAGTAATGAACTGTTTATGTTAAGGTTATTACAATTCCCTCCACAAGCATGGCTCCGTTTCCAACTACATCATTGCAGTATTACTTGGGTTGTCATCAATCCATCTGGAAGAGTTGGAGTGTACACCATTGGTGATAGTGGATTTCTTTCTCAGGATGAAATGACTGGTTAACATTAAATGTGTCAATAGAATTAAATAATTTCATCTTAGTGGGTTTATTTTTTCTTTTGTATGCTAATTTTTGCCTTATATCCATATTTGAAGGTTTTAAAACTATAATCTGTTATATAGGAATGCTTATACTATGGACTTTTAGTGAGAAATTTTAAATTAGTCTTATTATCAAAAAAGCAAAGTTTAATTTTTTTCTTATTTTGTCTTTTATGTTTTCATTATTTAAAAAATGTATGTGTGATTCAACTAATGAATAGGTATTAAATTATTACTGTAATTAATTTTCTTGTTATATTATTTATACTAAGAGAATCTTGTGTTGTGTAACTTCTACATATTCAAGAAAAAATGCAAGTACATGAGTACAAGGTGATATTTTTATTTATGATGGTATTAACTTTGCTAAATCTCAGTGTACAAAGTGCATTAAAAAACTTTTTTTTTTTTTTTTAAGAATGATGTATTCTAAAGTTGTTTTTTTTTTTGATGGAAAAAAAAGGATTTTTCATATAAAAATGTTAATTGCTTATTTATTTTTTTATTTGGAAATATGTTTGTTTTGCTTACAAAGTAAAGCAATTTTAGTAACAAGTAAATTTTGTTAATTTTTATTAAAGGTAAAAATGTATTTTTCCTTTTTTTTATTTGTTTTAAATTGCATAATGTTTTCTTTTAAATTTTACTTTTCAATTGCAAAATTTAAATAAAAAAAACAGATATAAAGGAAACAATAAAAAATTTATTTTAGTTCAAAATAAATTTTTTATTGTTTCCTTTATATCTGTTTTTCTTTGTTATTAAATTTGATTATAAATGATTAGACTTTACACTTAAGTAATTTAATAACCTTAAATTTATCAATAATATTGGATTAATAATTTAATTTTCGCCTGTACAAATATGTTTATACAAAATTTTATTTTTGAATGAATGCATACTTTTTAAATGAATACTTTGTAAATTTCTGAACTCCAAAGAAATTGTTTAACTATTAATATACATTCGTGTATATTTTTATAATATATTGTACATATAATTTTTTGTGTTTTTAAAATAAAATTAATTGATTTCATTATTAACAAATACTTTTCTTTTCAAAAATTTAGTCTTTAAAAGAAATCACTTGTAATTGTTATTTCATATATTGAAGATATTGAGTATTTCTTAATTCTAACCAAATGTAAATAATTTATTAATTGGTACTTTGTAAAGTTTTATGTCTTCTAAGAACAAAAACTTTATAGTATTTGTAGTAAACTAAATGCTATTTTGTTAAACTATTCAAATAAAGATGCTATCAAAGCTAATATTATCCAAAATTTTTTTTTTTTTTTTTTTTTTTTGCCTCAGAACTCAATTTAGAAACTAACTTTATTGCTCAAAACTAATAAAATGAAAAACGCTATTGTGTAAAATAGCGCACTATTACTGACATAATATGATAGCTAATATTTATTATATACATTTATTCATCAATAAAGATTGATTCCACATATTGATAGTACTAGGCATAGACTGAAATTATTCGTGTTTTTTATTAATATTAAAATATAGGTTTTTTAAGAGTTTTGAAATTAAAGGATCAAAAATATTTCTCTACAGAATGTTGTATATCAAACTTATATTCAAGAAAAAATATTATTTAATGTAGTTTCTGATGTTCCTTTTTACTTTATAGATACAAATTTTCAATGCTTATACTATTTTTTATCCATAATATTCTGTTATTTGAATAATTGTTATTTTATCTTTATATTTATTTAATTTGATGGAGAATTTGTGTGTATTTAATTTTTAATTTGGTTATTTTTTGTTAAAATGTGATGTGAATGACTGTATATAATTTTGAAATAAAACTAAATTATTTTATATAGTTTGGCCTAGTAGTATTGTTTAATATTTGAATAAGTTAATTATTTGAACTATACCACTGTTACCAGAAATTCATATTTGTTAAATAACATGTATAATTTCTGGCAACTGTGGAATAGTTTAGCTCAAAAATTTTTAAAAATATTTTATAATTTCTATTATAACATTTGAAAGAAGATTTTTTTTGTAGTTGTTAAATAATTTTTAATCTACATTATTATTTTTTTTAATATTTTATAGATTTTTGGATGCTTAACTCTTCTTTAAAGAAATTATTTTGATCAAAATCATTTGAATTGTTGTTGATCCCTACTTTTATTATATATATATATATTCTATTTTGTGCTAATTATTTTATGCTGGCCAAAATTTATATTGCCAAATAATATAATATAATATAATATATATATATATATATATATATATATATATATATATATATATATATATATATATATATATATATATATATATATATATATATATATATATATATGATTTTTAAGGTAACTCAGCTCAGAAAAACCAATGTTATTGTGTTGTCATCATAATAGAAATTGTTTAAATGTCCTTTTTCAAATCTGGAAGCATGTATTAAATTATTTTCAAATCGTTCTCTCTTAATATCACTTTTGTTAAATTTGTCTCATCTTGATGTAGAATATTTGCAATTTTTTTTTGTTAGTTTTCTCATAATGATAATTTATTTTAGCTCTGATTTCTTAGGAACATTTGTTCAATGCATATAAAATAGTGTTAAGAGGTTTAAGGAATTCTCTGATAAAGTTAAACATTATGTTAGTTCACTAAACTGTGTAACTCTTATAGAGAGTATAAGTTTTAAAAGATAAAATATTTTAGGAATTACATTTTAGGAAATAGAATTCATAATAAATAAAATGAAAATTTCTTTATAATTTTACAAGCTAATGTTTATTCTTATATGTTAGAGTAATAGATAAAAACGATATTCATTTTTTCTAAAGTGTTTAATGTATTGCAAAAGTGTAAATTTTGTTTTCTTTTTAGCAATTTATGTTGAAATCTCTGGGGTCTACTATATATGAAAAAATATCGATATTTTTAGATTGCTAAACAAGTTGTACATATATGCATAAATAATACACAAAGAAAAAAAATGTAGAGTTAGCATACCAATACTAGATTTGAACTTATGTAAATATTAATTATCTGATAGTATTTATTTTTTAAATACTGAAAGTATTTTATTGAAAATTTCAATAATAAGAAATAAAGCTACATTCTTTTTCAGGAGGTAGAAGGTTTAATACTTGTCCCAGCCAAATTTATCATTTCAATGCATGCTAAAGTTTTTCAAAGGCTACTATCTATTCTAGTATAGCGCATAATTTTGGAGTGGTAGGTGTCAAACTCAAGTATCAGTTTTGCTTTAGACCTATGCATTGAAAGAAACTATCATCTCTATCATATTATTGATTATTGTTAATAATTGCTTGAAAATATGCTGACATGCCAGTAGATTATAGCAAGGAAGATAATTTTTGGATACTAAAGAAAAGCTTTTTATCATTAAACAAATAAAAATGAAGTAACATATTTCAATTAGCTAAGTATGCTCTGCATATTAAATTTATTTATAGGCTCTCCATTTCAGTATATAAAATGCTAGTTGTTTAATCAAAGAGAAAATTTTATAACCAAGTTTACTAATCCCATTGTGTGATTGAACATAAAAGTTATTTTTATTTAAATCTTAAAAGAGTTTTATTTTAACACGCAATACATATGTTAAAAACAATTTAACAAATATTAAATTTTAGTATTTTTGTGAATGAAGTAATGTATTTATTAATTGGATTTTTATTATTAAATATTATCTTTTGATAATATATGCACTAATTTGATTAATCAATTAGATCATTAAAAGTGAGCATCGATTGAGCGTTTATGTATTTATTCTACTGCTATAAATTTGTACTTCGTAAATGTAACTGAAGAAATTTGATATTAATTTCAAATAATTTATAATTATTCTAAACTATAAATATTTATTTACGGTTTATATATTTATCATTTCTTTAATAGAAATTAATAGAAAGGTATTGCAATTTCTTTATAATATTATATATCATTATTCTTGAAATTACAGAGTGATTTAATTTTTACGTTCGTTAATAATCAAGTCACGATTTAGAGGTCATGCGTGAATTGTTATATTATATTAGTTTTCACTCTAAATAAAAGAAGTTATTCGAAAATCAAGGAATTTTGGATATATCTGTTTTCCTTTAGAAAGCTAAAATAATTTTGTAATGAATGTTTTAATCTGTATATTTTTTAAAATTTTTATCCAAAACTAAACAGTTATTTAATATAAAGGTTAATAATTATATTTGCTGTAATTAGCCAACAGATGATTGTTGAAACGTTTCTCTGCTAATGTAGTGTGGAGATTTAGAGAAAAGGTGTAGGAAACGGTCTTTTCAGTTTATTAAAATTAGACTAAAGTATTTGACTGTGCTTATGATTTTGATCAGCAAAAATGTACTAAATACTGCACAAAACAATTGGATTTTTTAGAATGTACTCATTAAAGGATAGAGGCTGTAGTGTGCTGATCAGGAAAAGCGCCATCCTTACGTCAGAAAGGTGACAGGCTCTGTACCTGACCCTAACTCAAGGATCACCGTGATTCGCTATTGAAAAAAGTCGTTGGAAGCTCAGTAATTTGCAATGCTTTTCTGTTGATATCTGTTGTGGAGTGCCCAGCTCAGATTTTGCCGGTCTCTAGAGGCTTTGGTTAGGAGAAACAGTCAATTACAAATGTATCGAAAGAGCCTAATTAATTTTAAACTAACATGTAAAAAAAATCAATGTGCTTATTAAGAATATTTATTGATACATCTTCATTATGTAGATTAATATACAATATGTGCAAGAACAGTAATATATTTTACTTGTTTATTAATATCACAATTGCAAATAATTCTTTAAAAGTATTGATATATTTAATTCTCACATAATGAGTTTTGTTATAATTGATTTTTTTCAAATGGTCTCGTTCAGATACTGATTTATTTTATTACATTGGATCAATACGAAATCCCATAACTTGATTTTTTTTAAATGCCAAATATAATTTTAATGAATACAACTTTCGCTGCATCAGGTAATTTTATTCGTGTTGTAATCAGATTGGTGATTGGTGGCAAGATGGCAAGATTTTTCTTCATTATCAACATTAAATTATATATATATATATATATATATATATATATATATATATATATATATATATATATATATATATATATTTCTAAATTGCTTTTACAAATTAAGAGGAGCGATAGTACCCATCCATGCAAGCAATAATTACATAGGAACAAAGCTATGGCGGTGTACAGGTACAACATGCAAAAAGTGTAATCTTTGACGACAGAAGATTATTCCTGCCGCGTAGACTGTGCAGCGGATGCTGGGAATGAAAAATAAGAATCCACGATTTCCTGCTTTAGTATTATTCAGCGATGAGACAACATTCAGCAATGAGGTCATTTTCGACGCGTACATTCAACACGCTTGGTCTGACAATAATCGTCAGACCAAGCGTGTAACAGTACACCCCTCGTAGATACCAGCAGAAATTTTCCGTGAAATCTGAGCAGGTATCCTTGGTTATTACCTGGTAGGCCTTTACATCATGCGTTTGACCAACGCAACATACCGTATTTACTTGGAATAAGTGCTTCCCAGTTTATTGCAGGCTGATCCATTCCCTATCCAGAGAAATGTGTGGTTTATACACTATGGAGCTCTAGCACTTTTTTCTATCACTGTTCGAAACTGTTTGAGTGTCACGATGGATTGGACGGAGCTGACGTGGCTTGGCCTTATTCACCGAACCTCAACCCACTAAACTTTTTTTTCTGGGGGCACATGAAATATTTATTGTATGAGACGCCTGTGGACTCAGCTGAAGATCTCGTGGCTAGAATCGTTGTTGCCGCGAACAAAATTATCCCCACACTTCTTTTTGAGAGAGGGTGCGCTTAACATTCCTTCACCGGTGTCAACTTTGCAACGACAGACGTGGTTGGCATTTTGAGCATTTGTTGTGAGACTCACTAAATGATAAATATGATTCTGAAACTTTTGGTATTTATTCGCTTGCCTAACATTTTTGTCAGTTCAGTTGAGAATTTCTCTTTTCTGCTTCTCAGAGTGGAATACGATTCTATGTTCCGATTCTATTGCTTGTGGGGAGGGAATTGTAATAATCTTAAAATAAACAGTTCATTACTTTAACTATCAGCCTTCTCAATTTGTAAAAACAAGTCAGAATCATCGTGTGTGTATGTACGTATATATACATACACACACACACACACACACACACATTCTAGAAATGTTTGATAAATATTTTTTAAATGATTTGTTGCTTTTCTCATTTTTGGGCAAAAAGTATTTAAAAAATCTGCTTAATATTTTATTAACCCTGAGGGCTGCTGCCAGGAATCGTCATCCATTGGCCAAAAGAGGAAAAACCCATAAAATTCCCAAGCATTTTTTTTTTCAAAAATATATACATGGAAAAAGGAATTGCTGTCTTCTTTTTCTCTATTTTTCAATAAAGGCTAAGAGCGAACCTGTGTACTTTCTTTATTCAGATGTGCATTAAAGGAAGATGTAGGGGAAACTGTGATAACTTTTAATGAGATTCAATGGTAATTTTTATTTTGTTATATGTCAGGGGTGTCAAACTCAATTTTGCAGAGGGTCATGTTTTAAATGTAGAATGTGTAGGCTGGCCTGGTTCAAATAAAAAATATATACTGAATTATTATAACATTTTTTTATTTAATTATAGTATATAATATACGGTGGTTAAAAATCATATCAAAGTTATGAATGAGAGTAATTAATTTGAGCTCGAGGATCCAGATTCCTGACTTTTCTTGTTTTCTACAAGCTCATTGATGTCAGGTATCATATACGTTGTAGCTATTTTAAGAATTGAGTGGAGATGTTTATTCTCTCGTAAGTCTTGTGCGATGTTTTTTTTCTTATTTATTTTCATAACCGAAAACACTTGCTCACATAAATACGTGCTACCAAACATGCACAGAATGCGTGTGCATGCTTTTTTTTTAATCCATGGTATTTATCCAAACTCTTTAAATATTTGTGTATAAAATGTAAGAGCGTTTATTTCTTTAAATTTTTCATTCAAAATGCAGTCCGATTGAAGAGCTATCAACGCCATTTGCAAATGAACGTGTGCCTGCGAAGCTTTAAAATTAGGAATTCCATTTCATTCATTTTGTTGAAATCTTTAAAACGATTGTGTAATTTCGTGATCAAATTTTGAGGAAGTTGAGAATATTGATCCAACTTTTTTTGTTCACTGTGCCAAATGATTTTAAATGAGAGAAATGATCCAATGTTTGATTTTTTACCTGATTTTTTCATAGCTTCAACTTTGTGTCAAAGGCTTGAATATATGAGAACATTTGAGGGAAAATCAGATTTTTACCCTGTAACTTTACATTTTGATCATCCAAGTGTTTATTCATATCTTCCATAAAGTCACAATCAACCCGCCAATCGTTTTCACAATCAATTGGGTTGCCTTTTTCTAACATGAAAGATTGAATAGAGTTACGTAATGCAAAAAATCTTTCTAAAACGACTCTTCCACTGAGTCAACAAACTTCGGTGAAATAAGGGATATCGGAAAACGTTTCGTTCAAATCTTGTAAAAACTGCCTGAACTGTAGTGATTAGTCTTCCACTCTTTATGAAATTTACTATTTTAATTATAGGTCAACGCGCGAATATTTGCCAGCAATGGCAGGAGCACCATCCGTGGTTGGGCTGCTGTAAGCCATCCAGTATTGACCCGATATAGACCGCCAATACTGGTCCCAGACAAAGCCATGATTAGACAATATAGGGTCAAGCTAATTTGGTATAAGTATATTCCAGTCGAGTTCATATTCTGCTATCAAATGCCAATTGCAGAATAAATATAATTTTTTTGCTGTTGTAGTAACTGTCAATGAAACGCACTTTAGTAGTTCTTTAATTATTTCAAAATTACTATTAATACCTCGTATAAAAACAGCAAGTTGAGCTGTATCAACAGTATCAGTGCTCTCGTCAACAGCCAGTGAAAAGTTTGTAAATTTCTTAAATTTCTCCTTCAGTTGAAGAACCAAGTTTTGAGATAAATCATTAATTCTTTAAAAGCAACAGTGTTTCTTGATAGAGAAATATTTTGAATTATTGACTTTTTAAATGAAATATCGGCAACTTTCAACACACAGTCTTTAATAAAATCACTATCAGTGAAAGGTTTTGCTTTCTTCGCGACTTCTAATGCAATAATAAAACTTGATTTCAAAGTAACTTCACTCTCAGTATTGGCTTTAGTAAGCATTGATTGTTGACCTTGAAGTTTAGATTTTAAAGAAGACAATGTGTCCATGCTTATTTTTTCAGTGTAACAATTTAATTTTGATTTATGATTCGTATCACTGTGTCTCTTCAAATTAAACTTCCCACAAACAGCAACTGTTTGATTGCAAATCAAACACAGTGATTTACCTTTCTATTCTATTAAAAAACATGCAGTTTCCCATTTAGACTGAAAAACTCTGCACTCACAATCAACTTTGCGTTTTTGTGAGATTATGTCAAAATCGTAACAATTATGGAGCTCGACACAACAATTATGGATATCGTACGACACAAACAAACGTACTATACCTTCACAATCACTAATTCGCAGTACAACTAAAATCCTTCTCCGATCTTATTGCTTCGATTACTCGACTCGACTGACTCGCACTCCTTTAATATCGATAAGGAAGGTTCCAGTCTAGACTGGAATCACTTGGAAGATTCTATTGTCCTTAACTAAAATAATAAGGTACTTCCTCTTATTGCTGAGATGACGTTACTGTCTATCTCGCTTGTCTAGGCACACGCGCTGCCCTTGAAATTATTTATAAATGTAGTGTGCGCATTTTAAAACTTCCTTACAGTAATTGAGTGTCTAAATGCTCTAAAAACATGATTCTTATATCTGTGTCACACTTTGATCGCAGGCCTTATGGATACGGCCCGAGGACTGCATCCGACATTTCGCGGACCGTATCTCTGACATGAGTGAGTTATGTTTGTCATGTGTGTTGCGCTTATATGTTTAATTGTTTTTATATGATCGCAAATCATGTTCATTTTCCATCCAGTCACAACATGGAAAAATGGTCGAAGATTACATTCTTATATAAGATTGAGTTGAGTGGTTCAGTAGCTTTTCGCCGCTTTTTTATATGATCAGCGAAGTGAATCTTCGCTTTCTGTTGGTAGCAAGAGAGAAGATAACAACACTCTCACTCACTGGTTTGCTGAAACTCTGAGGGTTATGGACGTGTCCACGTTAATCTGTGTCTTCCGAATTACTTCCGCTGGCTTGGCGTGCATTAGAGATTTGTAGTAAGTTTAATTTGAACACACACAAATATACATATAAACGGACTAGGCAAGTTGGGGATGAAACTAAACGATGCAAGTGCTTAAGCGAAATATATCTATGTTTAATTTTTACTTGGCAGAAAGATGACTGGAAAAAATCACTTTGTTTGTAAGACGTTTCTGGCTGCCTTTTTTTGCCGACAAAAAAGTCGTTAAACTTAGGTACGTTAGAACTATTGTCAAGTGACTGGGTCGACTGTTGAGCTGGCTTCCTGTTTTCTATGCCACACCAGTGGGAAAACATTGCCATCACATTACATTTTATATACCACAGTCGTCATTAATGAACACGACTGATCTTTGGGCTGGGCTTAAAATTCATCACCTCCTAGTCGCAAGAACAACGTCTTTCCCAATCGGCATCGTGACCTGAAGAATTGCAAGTATGTTTGTCTTCCAAAAGAAATTTTAGCAGGACAACTTTGATTTCTTTTTTTTTTTTTATCGAAGATAAACAAAATTATAACAAATCAAACATGTAATTCCGATTTGAAAAAGAGTTTCTTGAACAATAATTTTGTTATTACGTGCATTTTTCTAGACATGGCTAAAATAATTTTTGTCTTTGTATTGAGCTATTTTATACTTCAGATCTTGAAAATTTGTAATTTCAATGAAATTGCTTAATTTTTTGCTGCGATATTATTGTTAAAAATTAAACAATCTTTTTATTTCAGTTTAATTGCATATTAGATTATTTATTATAGATTAAAATGAGAGCCGACCGCCCTGTCTAGTGCTCAGAGTGCCTGACTGCAGATAAGGAGGTCCTGGGTCCGAATCCCGGTTCGGGCATGGATGTACTTTTTCTCTCTATCTATCCTGTATTTGTCTTTTCTGTGTATGAATGAGGTGTGAATGGTTGCCTACCTATAAACGGATCCCTATGGCATGAGTGTCCTGAAGCAGTCAGACTCCACACCAAATATGGTTCAGTATGAAAAAGAAGAGCAGCGCACCCCATATTGTATGCCTAGCTGGCACAAGTCAAAAAAATTAAAATGAGAATGGACGACATTAGTCGTGATGTCATTCACATATAAGTTTATCCAAACAATCGTTGCTAATGTTGCCACAACATGGGAATTCCCGTAACCAATATATTTTGGGGATATCCCTAATAAGCTTTCTGAAACACGTTATCCTGAAATATTAAGTTTTAAATAAGAAATAGCAATTTAAATATCTATCACTCAAAGCAATGGCGATTCAACGATAATTGGCCCTTAACAACAACTGCTTAGAAACTGTTGTTACGTTTGACGTCACACTAAGGCCCTTAACAACGACTGTTTAGAAACGTTTGATAGGTTTTGACGTCACACTAAAGTCGTCCATTTACCGTGGTTTTATTGTTAAATGATCATATAATAAAGATGAAAATTGCTTTAAAGGAATTACTCTATAAAACGTTTCTTTCTGCAGAAATAATTAGTTTACATTAGCTGTATTATATTTAACATTTTGAGCAAAAATAATAATTGTGTTTGATTTATATTTTATACGAACTCAATAAATTTTAAAAACGCATAGAGTTAGTGAAAAATCTCTTTATTTGAAAGTATTAATTTAAAAATTAAATCCACTAACTCGGATATTTCACAGAATTTAAATTTTAGAGTAATAAAAGATTAAATAAGGTTGTGTATAAATAAAATGGTATATATTAATAGGCTTGATGTGATAGTATTCAAATATGATTGAATATTGAATGATAAATTTACAACAATCTTAACGATTAACGTATTTTAATGAAATATTCCTTTAAATTTAATTTAGAAGAAAAGAATAAATTATAAGCAATAATTGATATCTTTTACAATAGATTTAACAATGCAATTTTATTGAATGAAGCATATGATACAATATCAGGGGTTATAACGGTTGAACTTCGAATCGCAATGGAAATTTAATTGATGTGTGTTTGCTCTAAGTGGTCTTTCTCATTCAATACTTTTAATTTAAATAGTCTGCATTTTCTCTTAGCTATATATCATCTCGTGAAAGATTAATACATTAGAAGTAAAATTATGAAATTCCTTTGCCATGTCATAAAAGTTTCTGTGAAACACATAATGGAGTAGTTTTAATTAGCTTAATAATTATGTCTAAAGAATCAAATATTAGAAATTCAAATGCTCTGGTAATCAATACCTTTTCATTTAAGGTAGAAATATTAAAATTTTCATAATTTAGACAATTGTCTAAAATATTAATATATGAAAGTGTTGCGAGTTTTTATATTTTACTATGTAAAATAAAAATTTCAATTTAAAATCCATAAATGCAATCTCATTTATTGAAGTTATTTCTGAGATTGTTCATGCTCAAAGATTTTACGCTGCTAATCGTTTGGTTTATTTGTCGTTCACTCAAGGATTTCTTTTTGCATATTGGAGCTAGTTTTATCGGGTATAACATTTTAAAATAGATTCCAAACCATTACTATGTATAACTTTGACTCAAAACTATAGGCGTTTGCGCTGCTGCTAATGCACTGGACATGGAAAACGGAATAGAACGACTTTTTTTTAATGATGTATCCAGCTTCCACTTGCAGCACACAATGGTCGAATTCTTGTCCATGGTTCATTAGAGATACCATGGTGAGAAACTGATGAATTGTTTCGTTATGTGTGCATCACTATCCTAGTCTTGCTGACGGTATCGTGTTTTGAAGTGTTAGGGGATTTCACTCGCATCCCTCTGATACGCATTGCCGGTACACTGAATAGCCCACGGTGACCTGGTTGGTTAAGGCTTTCGTTCTCGTTATCAGAAGGTAGTGAGTTCGAATCTTGACCCAACTAAAAATCCGTAGTGTTCACTAATGGTGGCAGGGGCACGTTAAGAATTGTTGTATTCTCTGACTGGATATTTTTTGTAAACAAACTAAATTACTCATTTTTTTCCTGACTGGAAGTTACTTTTTATAATTCAATCACCCCTTAGAGTGTATTCTATATCATTCCAATCCCCCCTTTTCACGAAGTGGAGTGCTCTAACGTTGCACTTAAAGGATACCAGTTCCAAAGAGAGTGAGAGAAGGAGGCTGAAGACACATGAACGTTCGAGAAGCGAGAGAAACCACAGAGGTATAAGCCTAAATTCTACGCTGCAAAAGGAAAAAAAATCTTATTCATTTTTCAGTTCTAATAATCCAATTAATCCAAAAAAAGAGAGAGAGAGAGAGAGAGAGAGAGACTGAAAAACAACAAAATTGAAATGGGATAACCCTGTGAGTTATCAGACTGGTAAAGGCGATATACTCACCATAATATGGACTCGGAATCGGGAAGGAATTGCCGAAATGAATGAGTAATTGAAGTTCTCAAAATAGGCCGGCCTAGTACCAGAACTTATTCGATAGTTCTAGTACCTGAACTAAATCGATAGATGTGAGTTGATTTTTTTCTATAATTGAATTTTTCAAACATAAAAATTTCTATCGTGGTACTAATTATCTTATTACTTTAATTAGTGAAATTTACGAATACCACGCGGAAACTTAACCATGTTGTTAGTTAAATTTGTAGGTTTCAAATAACATTAGTATTTAAATTTTGTATATGAATGTATTTTAGTTTTGTAATTTTATTCTTAAATTAAAAGTAGTTTTTAATTAGAAAAAAAAACCTGGCCAGTTTCTGCTTCTATTTTCAGGTTGGAATCTGGATAAAAAAATAAATACACAACGCAATTTAACAAATAATACATTATTTAAATTCAAAATATTACTTGTAAACACTATGTGATAATGGTAGTTTAATACACAACAATATGTCGTGGTTGCAACGTCCTCCATATGGAATGATACTTATGGGACTGGTTGGGCAGACATTAGGTGCTCATCTGCTTAGTTCCTACTTCTGAATTACGAAGACTTCCACTTGGCTATTTCTAACTCACTAGTAGACCCAATTCAGGCTAGGTAGAGAGAAGCATGCTGGTTTCAACAACACTGAATAACCAGGTCTACATCTCTGAGGTGTTAGAGTGCGTAGTCCATCCATCTCATTCGACTGGATAATGTGGAACCATACGTGGTACGCAACAGGCAAGAGTTTTTTTAGCCATCAGATTCAATTACTCGCTTGATCTGTGTGTTTGTTCTTTTGATATATCATAACAATCTAAAATGCTTGGCCCATGCTTGAATAATAAATGTTCCAGGATGTACCACTCCCTGATACACCATCAACATGAGGTAAATTCATGGATTATTTTAAACCATGGAAACATCCAAAGTCTTTTCTAATCTTTGCCGAAGCATGTGGCAACAGTTAAAAATGGCGTCTACACTAGCTCCTATTTCGGTCATTATCTACATTTCGGCTATAATTTCACTCATTTGATCTTTGAATAAAGTGTTAACACCCAAACTGAATTTTTCAATAGTATTTCTGGTATTTCTTCATGTTAGATTTTGGGTGGCCAGCAATGCAGTTAAGGGCTGCAGGAAAGTGGCTGCTCTAAAATCGTGTCTTGATGTATTTTAATTTGGAATCTGTGACCCATTTGAACATCATCCCATCATGACATTAAGAATTCGGTGGTTTTCAAGGTTTTCTTCTTTGCCTTTAATAAAACTATTCTATAACAAAGCAAGATTAATTTGGTGTCCATTATTTTCTTTCTGATTACCGTAGTGAAAGATATCACACAAATTTATAAACCTGAACAATTAGCTCGCGAAATAGTCAACTCCATCTCAATGAGATTAATTTAAAAATAATATAGTTTAAAAAAAATAGATATTTTTTCAGTTTCTTTTAAAATAAGTATTTTATTATAAAATATGAGATATGCAAACATACATAGATAAAGCAAACATTCCATATATATATATATATATATATATATATATATATATATATATATATATATATATATATATATATATATATATATATATATATTTGATATATTTTGTTTAAAATATGTAGAATGTGATTTATAGAATTCCAATATAATAATCACTTTCCTATTATCAGCTATTAAAAGTTATGTTTTTAAATTAGAGAGATTTTAATTTTTAAATAAAACATTTATTTACAATATAATTAAAATACTTCTCATTCAAATAAATTCCTGCGTTCCAAATTTTTGAATTTATAAAATGTTAAATTAAAAGAAGAACTAACATATTTGTGTGTGTGTGTGTGTGACAATAGTTTACAATTATAGCTATATTTTATTTTATCAATCCCTAAAATCAATAATAGAAAATGAAATAGAAAAAATCAGATTTGTTTATTACAATTAAAATATTTTATGGTTGAAAGTAGTATGCACTTCATTTATATCAAAAACCTTGGTATTTTGAATGAATGAAAATTTACTTATTTCCGAGTTAATTTTTTATAGCATTTTTCTGTTTACGACATATTCTTATATGTATTCAAAAATGGCTGTTTTTTTTCTCGCTATTCATTAATTAATGGAAGTTAATGCAAAATATCAAAAGTCTAATTATCAAACTTAAGCCTTCAAATTATAATGAGTGACGAGTTTAAGTAAAGGAGACTTTCGTTCATTTCATTTCTTGAAATTAAAAGAATTGATTTTTAATTATAAAGCTGGTGAATTTATAAAAAAAATTTTTGCTTAAACTTTTTAATTTGCGTTTTTAATTTATGATATTATATTTATAAGATTTTTTAAAAAATAATATTGTGTGATCAACTTAATTTTTATAAAGCTTGCCAGGTTTTTATTGAAAAATTCTAATTAAGTTTAGGAAAGATATTATTAATATTTGCATAAGGATTAAAAAACCCAGTTTTCGCTTATTATTTATAAATTATATGCTATAAAATGAATCTTAGTGAATAAATTTTAATCTTATAACATAATAAAACTTAATAATTTAATAAATTAAAAAAAACTTAATAAATTAATCTAGCTAAACAAAACCCCAAGAAAATATGAAATCATTCTACTTAAAAATGCATATTTTAAGTTCTAACCTACTTATGAACTGAAAGCAATGTAATATACAAATCAAAGCAGTACTCGCATTAAATATTTTTACATCATATATGTATAAACACATGAAGAGTTAAAAATGTACCTTCCTACAGAACTTTTAGATTAAACGTGAAATCATGGTATGCTGCAATTTTACACGTAAAAACGCGCACATTAAAAATAATTAATAGTTTCTCTAAGCTATCACTGGCATCACGAAATGTAGCCTCACATATGAATCAGCTAAAGAAAATTCGAATGCGATGTATAAAGATTCATTTTAGTAACTAAGTTATTAGTGAGGTCGGAATTTTTTTCTTTCCATCCGCTTTTTAATACTTTTCCTACTGGTGACATGTGGAAAAGGCGAAAACGCATTCGCTGAAGAGAGTAAAAATGAATCTGTATTTTTAAAATTCGAAAATATAGTGAAAATCATTTTTCAGTTAAAAAAAGAATAATACTGTGGGGATTTAGAATTAAGGGGTTTTTCAATGTCTTATATAATTATATAATTTAGTATTGTATATATATATATATATATATATATATATATATATATATATATATATATATATATTGTTAACATTAAGCTGTAATAGTACTTAAAATATAATGAGACAGAGTGTTCACTGGATGTGGCAGTAGATAATATACCATGTTATGATATAATGTAATTGAGCAGGGACAGTGTGAGAAGGAGCTCGCTATCAAGGATAAGGATATAAGGCCTAATATTTTATATATATTTTATAATTTTATATAATAAAATAAATGTGCATATGTTTTCCTTTTTTTAAAACCATGCATTAACATGTTTTATTCTTGTATTTTGTGTGTAGGGCCAAAGTTTTGAAAAATGTGAATTTGTAAAATTCTTCTTAGATCAATAAATACCATGACAAGAGTTACTGAATTAATTAATGATAATTCTTATCAGACATAAATCATAGTAAATCATTCATTTCTTAAAAAATCACACGATATGATTTTTTTGATAACCAAGAGAAAACATTGCTATTGTTAAGTAACTGCAATTACCAAAGTGAACAAGCGATATTATTAAAAAGATAGGAAAAAGGCGAATTAGTTTGTACATCAACTAATTGTTAGGAGTCGAAGAATAAATAAAAGAATAAGTTGGTAATGAACTATTGTGAGGGTTAGTTTCTGTTGAGCGAGAAAAGATAAACTGGTACTAAGAGAAAGAGAGAGGGAGAGAGAGTGGGCGGAGTAAAGAGAAAAAGAGAGAGAGTGGGCGGAGTAAGGAGAAAGAGAGAGTAGGCGGAGTAAGGAGAGAGAGAGTGGGCGGAGTAAAGAGAGAGTGAGAGAGAGAGAAGAGTTCTGATTCATAAATATTGTACCACGCGTCGAGGTTCGTATTTGTTGAGAGTCAATAAAACAATCTCTTAAAAGTCACAAGACTTTTATTAGTTACAAATTCAACTAAATACATTAAATTCCAGCAGCAGAAATTATAATTACACAGCTGAAATACAGCTAATGTAACAGGAAACAGCTTCCAATAATTGAAGTGTCTAATACCTCAGGCAGACAACAGTTTCCATGCTCTAAATTAGCATTCAAGACTGATCTTCTTTATTAACTAATTCTTCCGTGACAGGTGATGGTATTTATACCGGACTTGGCGTGATAGCTATCTCGCTTAATATTGGTCCTACAGCTTCGGTTATGAATTTTTCCAGAAGTATCTATCGCCAAAGGCCACCAAGACACCAACAATGTCGCTAAATTGTTGCCAATCCATCAAGAATATCGCCAAAAGGTAACTAAGTCGTCAAATCATTAGAAATGCTGCTTTTACTAGAATACCCTTAAATTGCGCAATTTTATGTCCAAAATCTGAGTATTTCTGATCTGTTTGAGATGTTTTAAGGTAAATACAAATAATGTTTATAATTTTGTAACAATGCAGTAGTGAGGTGGTAAACTAGTAGCAAAAATACAGAAGTAAGTTTCTGTTTAAGTAAAGATATGGGCTGATTATAAGAATTTAAGAATTAGACATTAAGGTCATGGAGGAACACAAAAGTAGGCTTTTCTTGAAATTGAAGATATGAGATGAGAATAAAAACTGAAGAATAAGATGAGAATAAGAGATAAATGTAAGAGTCTCTTTATATATAGAATTTCTATTCTTTAGGATTACTAAAGAGACGGAGAGAAAAGAAAGAGGGTATTTCTATCAATATAAAAGAGTAAGTAGGTAGAGAGAGTACGAAAGTAAGCTTTTATTGTAAGCCGAGACACTAGCTGACATTATAAGAGTTTAAAAATGACATAGCAAGTAATCTGACCTTCGATTCAACAGTTCGTCTGTTTAATTCGGTTTGTGCTGATGGATGTTAGTAGGGATGCTGTTTGAACTCTAGGTTTCGGTTTAATCCTCATGTGCAAAAGTAATACTTGTGAGAGACAAGTAAACCTACTAAGATGGAGACAATAAGAATGAGATGGTGATCCAGAAATAAAAAGACGCTGTAAATATCCATTGATAAGGAATGAGTTGATTATAAAAATATTAAAGTGAAACGGTATTGCGCAAGTACACCAGAGTAAGCTTCTTTTTAAACACAGGTGATAAATTAATCCTCAGAATATGTGAACGTAAGACAGACGGTGACTTCATGATAAGCCTATTTTCTGAAAATATTTCATGTTCATTTCTGTCCAGTATTGAGAAACACTATATTCTTATTTCCTAAGTTTCTTTTGGGGTGAATAATAATTGATTTTATTTTGTTTTTTCACTTGCGATGTGAGAACAGCCAATCCATTTTATATGGAAAATCCAGCGAGAAGGACAAAAAATAACAATCTTTGTATGTTATAAAAGATCTTTCAGTTTTAGACAACCCACTATGCAAAATAAACTTTGCTACTATGAGTTTAAGCTTCTATTAGGAGAGGAAACATAAATTTGCACAAAGTTGGGTGTTTTCACTAACTTATCATTAACTAATACTTGAATATCACTTTCTATTGTAAGCGGTATTCAGATATCGAGGTACGAGGGTTACTCTGAAATTTTTGAGATACGCGCCGACGGGAATTTACAAAATAAAAATAACGGTTTAATTTTAAAATACAAAGTATTTTAACACAGAAGACGATTTTTTACTGACTTACTTCAACTTGTTTAGCGTAGAATGAATTTTAAATAGAAGAGAAAAGGGAGTTGACGCGAGAACATTTTCGCGCTATGATTTTCTACGATTTTAAAGCAGGATTAAATCAAGAAGAATGCGTTCAACGGTTGCATTTGGTGATGAATCTCCAGCTCGTGCTACTGAATTCAGACGGTTTAGAGAATTTAGAAGAGGTCGCAATTTTCTTCACGATGAAGAATATACAGAAAGACTGCCGTCGGCTGTAATCCCGGATAATGTGTCTGCCATACGAAAGATGTCAATGGATGATAATCGTTGTACCTATCAAATGATACAGAAGGAAATTAACAATGGATCCGCAGCCATACACAAAATCATTCATGAAGAATTACATAAGAAAGAAATAGTTTGCCGTTCGGTTCCCCATAATCTAACTGAGCACCAAAAAGAGGAGCGTGTCAGAATCAGTATAGAAACTCTTAAATTGCTATATGATGGTGGCCACCTCATAATTTCTAAACTTGTAACAGGTGATAATACGTACATACCGTTATTTGACGTTCCAACACGTCAAGAAAGAAAAGTATGGGTCTTTGAAGATGATCCCAAGCCGACAATAGTGAAAAAGCAACGTGCACTGAAAAAAGTGATGTATGCCGTTTTCTTCAGAAATACGGGATTGGTCAAAGCCATCAAGTTGGAAGGACAGAAGACAGTAACAGCAATCTGGTATACCACTAAATGCGTTCCAGAAATTCTACAAGAATTAAATATTAAGAGACTAATGCTTCAGAATGACAATGCATCTTTACATACAGCCGGATTAACAGTTGAGTTTCTTAAACAAAAATTTAAAGTGCGAACATCCACCGTATTCACCTGATATGTGCGACTTTTGGTTATTTTTTAATCTAAAAAAGAACTTACGTAGAGGTCGTTTTCATTCAGAAGAAGATATTTATGTGGCTATAAATGCATTTTTTCATCTATTCCAAGAAATGAATGGCTTGAGGCATTTAATCTGTGGAAAATTCGTCTACAAAAGAACATTGATGCTGGAGGGGACTACTTTGAACACATTTAAAAATTTTTAAGTATAACTCTAAAAATCTAGTTGTATCTCAAAAATTTCAGATTGACTCTCGTATAAGGATTGAAGTATTGTCAGTGGTATTCCAGTGGTGATTCATAAACATGAATAATCCACTTAGAGAATAAAATGTTTTGAATATATTAGTGAATTTCAGTTGCTAAGTCATTTATTTTGCGATATGAAAGTTACCACTAAAAATATAAGATAATGTTTTTTTATGAGAGCTGAGATAAGTTTTACTATAAGAAAATATGTTGTGGTTACTTATGACACTTTGATAAGCCAAGCTCTCTATGCTATTGGCTATGCGAATTTAAGTCAGTATGGTGCGTCTTTTGCTCTACCAAAACATCACGAAAATGAAAGCACGGTTTTGCTCTAAATTCATGCAGTAGATGGCACCGCCAGAGGAGCCACTCTTTCAATTTTGACATTGATCTCAACGTCAGGAAATTTTCTGCAGGCCACCACACACATGGTAACTGCTTAACTGCCGACCACAGGACTTTCGATTCCCCAGATTTAACGAGCAAATATATCGCATGTATTCGGTGGGTATTTGGTGGCATTGGGAATTGATCCTCGCCCTTCCAGACGGTTGGCCAATGTCATAACCACTAGGCCACCACGCCCCGTAAGAAAATATGACTATGTGGAAATAGAGAAGCACGCACGCACGCACGCACACACACACACACACTGGATTTGTTTGTTTTACCCCCCCTCTCTCTCTCTGTACTATTCCTTCTACAAAAGTAAGTTACTTCTAATTTTACTGGCATTTATGGTCTAATATGGATTGTGTGTGCAAATCATTAGAAACCTCATGGAACCAAATTTGCGAATTATTGAGCAGGAGATTTGAGTTTATTTTTCCCTTTCCAACGCTATTATTGTAGGCTGAAGAAATAGAGTAAAAACAAGATTTTATTAGGAGAAAAACGCTAACAACACCAAGTTCTTCATAGTAAGTAAAAGTAATAATTTAAAAGTATCAGCTTTTGTTGTTAGTATTTTATTCGCCTCATAAATTAAATAAATTAATGTTAATAAATGAATTAAATAAATTAAGAATAATATACATTAAATCATAAAGGGAATAGAAATTATAAGTATAAAATATATAAAATATAGTGAAATTTTGATTGAATGTTTTACATTTTGCATTTCTTTTAAATTTAAAAATTTGGCATTTACATCTTACGGCAAGCAAATTTTAATCCAGATAATATTTGGTATTTCATAAGCCTAATTTATCTTCTAGGAAAATAAATTTTCAATACATGATTACTTATTTTTTATTCCCTTAAATGTTATGGAAATGAAATTTAATCTCTCATAAACGTTTGTCGGAAATTGTCCTAAAATAATTTTGTCTTACAAAATTTCCTTTTTTCTATCGATATCCTGTTTTTTGTGATTTGCAAATATTTATTTAAAATTCAATCAGAGAACTTCTTAAAAATCAACTTACATGAAGATTTTCTCTCTCAAATGGTTAATTAATTACATAAGCATAATTATGATTTCCTGGAAAATTACTATTATAAATTAATTTATATATTGCACTTTTACCTATTCAAATTATAATGCTAATTTTGGAAAATTTCAAGTACTATTTGAAATATCTATTTCCATAAGGAGAGAAAGAGAGAGAGAGAGTAATTTCTATGTATGAGGCGATTATTAGATTCTTATATTGTAAGTTCTGTAAGCTATAAATCGCATTTGTACAAATATTTATGCAAATTAACTACTCAATTGCAATATTCGAGAGAAATGACTAGGGGCATATATTAATAATAATTTAAGGCATGTATGTGATTTCAAATTAAAATTGATAGTGAGAATTAGGAATATGAAATTTAATTACGTGAATGGAAAATTTTTGAATGGTAGGGAAAGATTGTTGTTATTATAAACTTGCTTTTTACAGAGAGGTTAATAAAATTTTAGAACGGTTTTAATAATGGGTTAAAATATGCAAACAATTATCTGTAAAATGTTGTAAACAACATATTCTAGTTTAAATTAAAACTATCGCTTGATACATTTAATTTATTTTTCACTGAAATTTTTAAATTAAACAAAAAATAATGTATTGGAAAAATTTTTAACACTCTGAAAGGAGATGTATAATATTCCTGAAAAAGTGTTTGGAATTATAATATATATACTATATATATATATATATATATATATATATATATATATATATATATATATATATATATATATATATTAATTTGTAGAAACTATCAATCACAACTTTTATGTGAAACAAATTTTAAAAATAAGTATCCAAATATGCTAAATTAAATAAAGAATAATTTTAACGGTCGGTATAAAAAGTTAAGTCAAAAACAAGTAACATTATAAGAATTCGTTTTGGTAAAACCATTTCTCATCTTTTCATAAAAATATGTAAGAGTACTCCAAATGAATACCGGAGAATATTAAATAGTGTAAATTAACATAGTCAAAAGTATTGAAATTTTCGGAAAGAAAGTAAAGAACATTATCAATCTATCTGGAAAAACTGTCAAAATATCACTTATATATAAAAACAACGTTTCAAGTGAATTACTGAGTGTATCAAATAACTTAAAAAACGTATTCTATATAAAAAACGTCAGAGTATGAAATAAGTACCATCAATCGGAATGGGAAAAGCTATAAAATTGTTACTTCTATGCAAAAAGATTTCTACAACTGAATCCATAAAAATATTAAATTACGTAAGCAAAACCAATCAATAGTATAAAAACATCTAAGGGCAAAATAAGCTATTTTATCGGAAAATTAAAAACCATTAATCATTCTTTCTATGTGAAAAAGATGTTCTAAATGAATACTTGAAAAATGTTCACGTATCTAAAAGAAAGTCGATATTGTAAGAGAAAATTCTACTTATTTATAGGTAAAATTAAATACCAGATACGCATGTGATGAATTGACTCTTGCAAAAGTAATCTACTTTTGTAAGAATTCAATTGGAACCTCTCTAAATATTTCAGCAGAAATAACGAACAAAATAATAAAACAAGATAAATTGATCATAAAAAGCTAAAATAGAAAATTTATCATCGCTTTTTGCTATGTCATGAGATTTAACAGAAAATGGTTTTTTTTTGAACTTATAAAATAATTCAGTAGGTGATAAATGATAAATACATTGTTACTTTTGATGATAAAAAAGAGCTTACTTAAATGATCAGAAACAAAGAGACAATTTATTATCTCAAAAGTAGAGAAAAAATGCCCCAACTATTTCTTCCCCGAGAAATAGAAGTTTTGATAAGGTCTTTATGATTGGTTAAAGGTTTTCTATTATAAAGAATGAAAAATGAGGTCATTGGGTGAAAAACTTGGAACAATTATTCCAAAATTTTCAGAATTTTGCATGAGGGTATTATAATTTCAGGGGTTGTCGTTAGCCAGTTGCTTACACAAAAATTAATTCATATTTCTCCCTGATTCTTGAAGTGAGAAATGGATGCGAAGATAAAAGTAATATTTAAAAATTTTTTTTATTTATATTAAAAATAATGATAAATTCCATGTATCAGATATTACATATATTTGTTATTTTAGTTTTTTGTATCTAGAACACAGTGTAATTTTACTTTCAGTATACAGAATATGTAGTTCTGTTTTACAGGGGTAATATGGGATAAAAATTTCACACATTTTTGAAAAATCAGAAGCTTTTTCATTTTTTTATGAATGTTTTCGTTTAAATAATTATAATTTAATTTTGCATCAGTTTAATCTATTATTTAAAAAAAACTTTTTCTTCTATCTGGCACAACATTAGTTTAATTTCATTTATGTCCTTTTTTGGAACTGACAGTATAAATACAGAACATAAAATTCCAAATTCAAAGATTTTTGAAAATCATTTTTATTATTTTTGTTATATTCTTGCTTAAATATTTAGATTAGATTTAACCGTTATTTTAAATGATTTTTCTCTACCTGGCTGCAATAGTTTAATTTTATTTTTAATATTATCCTGTTTTGCAATATTAGTACAATAACTTCATGAACAATGGAAATAAAACTCTAAATTCAAAGATTTTTGAAAAACCAGAAACATTTTTATTATTTTAGCTAAATTTGTGTTTAATTTATTATCTGATTATTTTTAAAATTTTTAATTTTTAGATCTGCTCAAAGGTAGCATATACATTATTTTAGTGCAAAGCCTTCATACTCTTTAGAGGATCTTCCACGGACTGTTGCCGGTTTCTGTTTGCTAGAAATTTTTTTTATGTCAACTTCCCCAAATTCATATAAGTTAGAAAATAGTGAGAGATAAATGACAGATAACATTTCTAAAAATTTTATGAAAGCACCTTCTATATATAAAGAAATGTAGGATACAAGGAAAGTGCATTACAGATTACTGAAAGAAACAAACATGGCACAAGTTCAGTATCCCCATATATGATTTCTAGCCAAATCTGGCGCCCTTTGTTTACTTCGTAGTGTTGCCGATTTCAGCTTTTGTTTTAATTGTAGTGTTGCCAAATTCAGTTTTAGTTACTATTTCTTTTTTTTTTTGTTGCCACTAATAATTTTTCTTGTGTTTTAAATAAATAGCTGCTATTTAAATTTTACTTCGACTTTCATTGTTCTAGAACATTCTTTGTTCCACGTTTCTATTGGAATTGGAAGGGATTTTCCCTCAGTTGGGCTTCGTTGTCACCAGCGTCTAATCATCGTAAATTCTTCTTTTTTACAATTTCTTTTACATTATTTCATTTTATTTGGTTTATTTATTATATATATTTATTATCTTGTTAATTTAATTTATTATCTTTTACATTTTTTTAAATGCAATAAATAACTACAGATTTTAAATTTTACCTTGCAATGTATATGTTTCATAAAGCTTGCATAGCTGCAAATGAAAATTGTTTTAATAAATTTGTTAAAATCGTTTCGGGAATTAATTGGGATGAGTACCAAATTTCGCAGAAGGTGTAATTATTTTATTTAAATTCCGAATGTATTTTTTTTATTGTATTAGTGTTTTATCTTTATTAACTTTAAAAGTCAAAAAATATTTAAAAAAATATTTTTTGCATGCTTATCTTAAAATTTATAAAGTGTATATATTTAGAAAAATATTTTTTGAATGCTTTTTTTTCAATTTTATAAAGTAATTTATATTTAAATAATATTTTTGCATGCATTTTTTTTTGCTTTTTTTAAATTTTATAAAGTGTAAATATTTAGAAAAATATTTTTTGCATGCCTTAAAAAAAAAAAAAAAAAAAAAAAAAAAAAAAACTGAAATGTGACACTGGTGAACAAGGAAAAAATGTCGAAATAAACATACCAATCGGCATATCAGCTAAACTTCATATCATGTAAGTCCATCATTTATATTTATTTCCCTTTTTTAATTTTCTAAAATGCTTATTTTTCGATCGAACTTCGGGAAATTTCCCGTGTTAGCTTGGCGCGCTTACTTTGGCGACGAAAAAAATTCGCCGCGTTCGACAATATATGGGGATACTGAACTAGTTCCACAAACATGCCAAATACAAAAAATTAACCACATTTATTAGACGAAAATTTGAAAAAGTTCGAAAATGGTTGTAAACATTTTTTCTTACTCTATATAAACTATGCTACTTCTTCAAATGTTAGTCAAGAGTGTTATAGAAGATCCTTTGCGCAGTTGAAAGAAAAGTTAATAACCATTTTATTTGCAAAAGCTTATTTAATAGAAGAGTTAGAATAATAAATATGATAATTGTAAAGCTTGATTATACGGTTGAGTTTATACAGAATTCGAACTGGTAATTGTGTGATTTAATACGTTCTTTTAATTTCAATTAGTCAAATTTACAGTGTAACAGACCCATATTAACAATATTGACAGTAGATGGCGCTGCTGCTCAATAGATTTACAAACAACATGAAATGAGATGAGTATAGTGATGTGAGAAATGGCAAGGGCGAACCATCCGGTTCCTAAATACGTTTGTTTTGTACCACCCTGGTACTATGTAACCTTGTTTATTATTTTATAATTATTAAGTGTTTTCTTTTTGTAACTAATCTTAATTATGTGTAATGTAATAAATGTTTGTTTTGTTTTAACTTCCATTTTCTTACGTCGCTACAACAGTTTTTTAAAATCTTCAGTTAATATATCACAATAGAGTGTATCATTTTATTTGAAAATAGCGTGAGCATGACTGCAAGATTAAAAATTGATACAAAAAATGCAAAAGATTGCAATTAAAAAAAACAGTTTTATATTTAATAAAAAGTTTCTATATTTAGTTAAGATTTTACAATATTTAATTTTTAACCGATATTCAATATTCAAGCTTCAATATTAGTTTAAGAACATTGCTTTTGGTTCATAAGAGTATTTTAATAATAGTGCTAATAAAATCCAGATATTAATAATCTTTTCATTTGCAGAGTTTTTTGAAAAATATTTTACTTTTTCTTAATAAATGAAGGTAATTGTCTTCTAAGGTTTAGTTCAAAAATTTAAATCTTGGAATAATTATTTTTTTTATGCCATTAATTTTTCAAGGCGATGAAATGTTGCCTAAAATATTGGTTATTATTCTTTGCCTTCCCTAACAATTTCAAATTTCTTAAAGTGGATTTTTGAGTGGGACATCGACACTTTCTGCTTTAAAATATATTATCCAAGATATTATGTACTTTGAGCTTAATCCAAGGAAGATCGTGTATAAAGAGTCATCTACTATAAGATCAATGAAAAACAATATTTCTTTTTAAATAATCCTAAGAAAGTCTTGATACGATTAGAGTATCTAACCACAAGACAGGCACACATTATCAGATCAATTTCAAAGCCCGTAAGTTTTGTGAAACAAATTTCATTATTTCGGTCTTTCTCTAAATTTTTGTGGCACATTTTCTTATATCTTTGTATTCCTTAAATTTTTATTTGCTAATGACTAAATTGTGAATGAAATTTCATCAAAACAGCCTCTATTTACATATTTCTCATTCTAACATTTACATATTTCATACTTTGACACCCCGTGTAGGGGGCAGTCCAAAGGTTGTTTTAAAGCATTTCTTAATATCCACTCCTTAAATTCCCTTCAGGGTGGACTTTTCATATATAGACAGTCGTTTTCATGTGTTCCAAGGGAATAAACACCGAAAACTTCCAAGCTTGACAGATGCAAACATCATAGGAACAACAATCTTTGGACATACAATCACAACATATTGCAATAATAATTTATTATGGATTTGTTTTTCTTGTTCATAATTGATTGAACTGTGTAAATCAATGGGTCATTTCTGATCAACCATCAATGATCAATAATTGATAAGCTATTGAGTTGGCATTTAACCGATCAACATTCTATTTCCCGTTACCTCCAACTCCATTTCTCGTTATTCAGCAGTAAATGGGATAGAACCTGGGATCTTATGCTCCAAACAGCGCTATTCTACCACTAGGCCACGGTGAGTCTTCGAAGTATTTGATATCTGAACATTTATGAAGTATTTATTATTGGTCATCACTATCTAATAGATAGTATTATTTTATATTATATGATGATAAGATAAATTATCGTCAAATAATGAATAAAAATCACAATACTAAATAATAATGTACTAATAATTATTCTGTATTTCATATGATTACATTATTTTCACAATCTATAGATTGTGAAACAATGTATAGATTCACAATCTATAGATTGTGATTTTCTTACCCTATAGAGTAAGAAAATCTGTGCTGTTACAATGGTTATATAGGGAAAAGTAATGAAAGTTCTAATATAACTTATAAAACCTTATCACAAAAAAGTTAAGCACATTTTTAAGTAAAATGAAACTTTTTAAAATGTTCAAAGCAGAAGCATAAATAAAATCTATACATTATGTACTCTATTTAAATAATAAAGGTGTTTAAGTTTAAGAGCTTTTAAAATAGTATGAATGTTGTATGTGTAAAAAAAAGTGGGCTAATTTTGCTGAATAGATTGTTGATAAAAAATGTTTTCCCAAAAAGTTTCGTAAAAAAATAATTTACGTAAGATTTTAAAAATCTTAAATACTTTACTGGTTTAGGATTCGCGAAACTAAATTTTAATTTTTGAATTTTGTGATTCTAGTACCATAGTATGATAAATAATAAAAAATCTATCATAATAATAATTGATTAAGAGTTTGAAGATAGTTTTTTTTAATTTCATTATTGCTAATAAGTAATTTCCGCTCAATATCTTCCAACAACGAATAAGCAGCATCATTCAGCTGCTGAGCTGGCAGCTGCACGGTTAAAGGTCGGGTTGATTATCTAAAACGAATTTCAAAATGCTCATATGCTGTTCTATATCGATAGAGAATTAACTTAATTTTTATCATTACATGATCACAAATTAAAAAGCAGTGACATAGGTATATTTTCCCATCACAAATAGTAAAAAAGTAAGGTTTTGATAACTAGGAACATAGAAAAAATGAGAAATTGTGATCATTATCAAGAAAGTAATCACAATCTATAATTTATAATGCATTTCTTACTGACTAAATCTAAATTGCAAAATATATTAATTGACAAATAATTGGTATATTTTTTATAAACAACATTCAAAAATAAAATTATATATAATATACATAATAATTAAAATAAATTTGGCTTTAACTTTTAATTAAAAATATGCACTTTAATTTTGAATAAGAAAAAAAACGTCACAAAAAGTACATTAAAAGCATTTTTATTAACAAAGCTTTTACACTGGGATATAATGGTAACAATTTATTTTAAAAGCACGCTTTTAAGAAATGGTGACTTCTTCTCTGTAAATATACAAGGGTTGCTCTTAAAACTATTTAAGAAAAAGAACTGGAAAGTAAATTATATTTAAAAATAAGTTCTTTTCAATTAATTACAATTAGTATTGATGCAATAAAATAACCTGAGAAAATTTTACTGAAATTGCTACTTAATTCAAAATTTATAAAATTGAAATAACTTCAGAAAAAATAATTGTCTTAATTTTATTAACAGGATTGATTTAATGATAAAAACTTAATTATTTTTACATTAAAAATTTGAAATATAAATCAATTTAAATCATATGTATAAGCATAAACTATTTGCAATGTAGTAATTGAAAATATAGATTGTATATAAATAATATTGAAATTATTCAAATAAACTCAGTAAATGTCTGCTGTAATTATGTAAATAAAATGAAGTAGAATGTTGATACTCTATTCAAAATGTATACATCTCAATAAAATTCTATAAAAGTCATCTTTCTATATAAATAAATTATTTCTATATCAATTTTATTCAAGAAAAATCAAAGAAAATCTTAATGCAATTATTTTAAACTAATACAAATAATAAAAATGAGATCCACATGCGTTGATTCTCAAATGATTTCTAAAAAAACATAATATAATGGCGGAAAAAATTTGAGTTTTTTGTTGGCCTCGTGAAAAAACATAAAACTTTTTCATACGAAAAAAATTAAGTTCTATTTTTTTTATAAGAGTCTTTCTTAAATATAATTTGCAGGTTTCGTAAAACAAATATTTTGTAACTTAAAGTTTTTTTTTTTTTTTTTACTTTAAACACATCAGCAGTATTCATACATCAATTTCTAAAGTATTGGTTTTCATTGCATAAAGTAATATTTCTTTTTATATTGAGTTTAGAAGCATTTTTAGAATACTTACCACTTGTTACTTCAATGCAGAATTTGAAAAACAGATGTATTTCTTGCCAGAGAAAATTTTTATTCTGAATTTAATTAAAATTGTGAGATTTTAAATATTATTGTTAAAAGATCCTATTTGTGTTAATAAATTTATATAGATATTATTTTTTACATTTGAAAATAAATTTCCACCATTGTTTTATATTTGCTTTTCATTTATAATTATGTTAATTTTGATTTCACATTATCAATATAAGTATTAATTTTTAAACTTTATTTTCGCTTTTAATTTTTTTTTTTTATTGTCAATGAAAATAAGGCTAAATGTTTAAGAATGAAATTGGCATTTCTGTACACATGTTTATTAATTTAATTATTTTTTAAGTTTTGATATTAGTTATTAAATTATATCAATTTTAGCATTTTAAAATAAATCTACAATAATGTTAATATCATTCATGATAGTGTTAATTTTGATTTCGCTTTATCAATTTGTATATTAGTTATGGAACTTTTTTTGGCTTTAAATTTTTTATACTATGAATAAATATGACTATTTAATTATAAAATCAATATATTTGAGCAAGAGCTAATTTATTAAAAAAAAGTGAGATTTCTCGATAATAAACAATTCATCCTCTAATTCATTTGAGAAATATAATATTTAAAACGGAAAATTTAGCAAGTTTGCTTAGAATAATAAAAAACTTACAGAAAATTAAATCAACATCAAAGACTTTATTAAATTGTTTTTAAGTAATTATTTTTAATTGGTTGCAATAGTAAAAAATAATCAATTGTTAATCTTCAAATTATTTACATTTTGAAATTAAAATAACCGATAATTGATAATAAATTAAAATATTTTACTAAAACAATAATAACAAATGATTTTAAATTTGATTTTTGGAATGAAAATAATAAAAGAGAAAAAAATGCAGTGAATAAGAGAAAATAAACTGATGCTTTTGATGTGATACCGCATTAGGTTTGATTTTCACATACTTTGACTGTTATTTGCTGGACTTATGATATTTTCTTTTATCTTTCTCTGCAGCGCCATCTAGGTCTACGAGATTCTTGCCACCACGAGTGTAAGAGTTGAATAAGAATCTTCTTTCTTCCTCTACGCTGAATCTGCTTTTTTTCTTCTTTTTCTACGCTTAACACTCGTATGGATCACAAATGTTTCATTTTCGGACTGCATTTTCCTGAGGGAAGATGGCAAAATTTCAAAAAGTTCATTCTTTAGATTCGATGAGATCGTTAAAGTTGTACTGCAGCAAAAAAAAGAAAGTTATAAATGGACATTCTGATCTGTCACCCCTTATCGTTCATCTCAATTAATTTAGCCAAAATCATTTATCTGTCCGCCTCAATACTCTTTTGGACGCCTGCCTCACCCAGCGTCCTGGCGTCAAGAAATATCTGTTATACAGCTATCATCTACTATTTTTTTGTCAGAAGTCCAGATAAACTTCGATACACATGGATAAAGTTTTCTCTGTGAAGTTTGTCTGCTTCCGGTCTTGTGAAAGTTGTATTTTTAATACTTATTCATACAGATTTTTAATAAATGATGATAATAAATCTTATATTCAAACGTCGTAAAACTATTTCTAATAAAAATTAAAGTAAAGATAGATTTAATGTCCTTTAAAAATTCATCTTAAAATGAATAAAAGACCCTTTGAAATTTCACAGCGCGTAATTTCTTCGTTACTGTATGCATTTCTGGAAAACATTGTTTTCAATTTGCATAAAAATTGCTGATTGATTATCATTGCTTAATTTGTCTTTCCATCAACTCAAGGAAATATTAATCTTTTTCATATTTTAATACCTTCATTTCCGGAAACTTTTCAGAACTATAGTGATTCAATTTCTCATTACAAGATTTAATTTAATTTTTTTTCGCTATTTCATTCACAGCAATAGAATTATCAAATTTTTTTCAATAAAGTTTAAATAATTTTAGCCATCACAGTTTTAAATATATACTATTATATTATTACAATTAAAAGATGCCGGCCTATTGTTGAGTGCTTGTTGTTTTTGTCTTCTAAGCTTTTGGACCCAGGATTGAATCCAGGTTCAGGCATCGATGTTTACTCTCTCTCTCTCTTTGTGTTTCTGTGTCCTTACTGCTGAGATGATGAATGAATGTATGGACCACCTTTTAAACGGATTTGTGCTTGATTGACATGAGTAATGATATTCACCTCCGTGACACATATTGCGATAATTGAGCATTAATTTTCAGCCTTGCTGTGTCAAAAGCTAGTCACACTTTGTCCTTCGTTAGAAAAAAATATTACACATTGTATTTATAAAGTTTTTATTGAATTCTGTTATTGTTGTAATGAATCATAATATATACCACATCAGTCAGAGAAACTTGTGGTTTGGTGATATCACAATTATATAGACAAATTTGACAAATGTTTGATCTCCTCTTAATATTTATCAAGTGAAAAATATATGAAATAAAGTAAAAACGCTGAATAAATTAATGTTGTCATCAGCAAGGCATTAATCTTATTTAAAAGAGTTTGCTTACAAATATTGTGAAATTATTAATTTAGAATTGAATGAAATTTTTAAATGAATAGAATGAAGTTTTTATAAATTTAAGTCACATATACTGTATAATCGAGAATGCCGGATTCTAGTTTGGTGATTCTTAGGTGGATTTTCGGTTAAACTGAGTATTATGATCTCACCTCTTAAAGCGCAGAAAATCCTCACGGTCTCAGCGAAAAGTCGCCAAATCTGTTAAAATTTGGCGATTATTTTTCCTCGCCAACTTTTTTGCCAAAACATTACCAAAAACGATTAGTCGCCAAATGTGTCACCAAATACAGCGTCGGAATGCTTCGTCGCCGCACATCCAGGAAACGCTAGCCATTTTTATTTTGGATTTTTTTTATCGGATGTAAAGCGCGGTAATTTAAATCCTGTTTTTTGATATTTATATTTTATTTCACTTCAGATGCAGTATTGTCTTTTATATTATATTTAGGTTTGGATATAGTGCCGGAATTTCAATCCTGTCTTTTGTATTCGTTTTGTATTTCGCTGCGGATAAAGCCCTGGATTTTTAATCCCGTTTTTTATATTCAATCTTGATTTTGCTTTGCATGTAGAGCGCCGGACGGAAAATGAAGATAAGAATTTTATTTTCTGCAGGCATAGAATTCCTAGTATTGTATGTTAAGTATTTAAATTTCCGATAATAAATGAAACTATAAAATCCATTTTTTAAAATTATTCTAGATTTGCTTAATGTAGTAATAATTTGTAACATTCTATCTTTAATAACTGAAATCCATTATTTTATTTATTTTTAACTAGTTATTATTAAATGTAATTATTTTTGCTACTATATTTACTTTAATTTTAATTCTGAAATACTTTTAAATAGAATATTTAATCAATTCTTATTACGATTACTGTTTTTTTGCATGCTATTAGGCTTAGGAATTTTAAATCTGGGGGAAACCCCGCTTTATTTACATGGTTGTTGTTATTGTTTTCTTATTTAGTGTTAGGTGGGGAGACAGGGAATTTCAAGTCATATGTAATTCCCCCCATTTATTCACGACAATTCTAAGCCGATTGGCACCCTCTTTGGGTTGCCAATCAATTTCTGAAACGCCTGTCTCAGGCACTTGGCGAAAAAAAGTTCGCCAAAGTGAGACCGTAATTCTCAGTTTTACCTGATTTTCTTATGTATCTGGCAACCTGGTTTTTTATTACATCCTAGATATGGCAATCTATAAAATTATGCAAAGAAATTCTATTTTGGGAACCCTAGTATTTACTTCATCACGAACCTCACAATACATCATCCTCGCAACATTTATTCATCACCAAAAAAAGTCAGAATTTGGAATCCTGGATAATACGCCATCTGTGCCAAACTTAAATCGTCCTTGCCAATTTAAACTTACGATAAAATGGATGTTATGTCTTGTCTTTTACATTTTGCTTTTCCTTCTGTTCTATTGTGAACATGTTAAGGTCTTGAATCCATGGAAAATGGCTTCTCAAACCGATGATTTGGTCTTTAAATAATAATTCGTTTTTTTAACAAAATGAACTTTGACACTATTCTCAGACATTCGATGGTGAACTTTATGTAATTTTTAATTTAACTCCGGACAAAATTTTGGTGGAGAAACGGAATATGTATTTTATGTAAATACACATAAGCAAAATTCGTGATTTACTTAGAAACAAAATTTTAGTAAAAAATTATAGAAATTTAAAAGCTTAAAATTTAATATTGTTAAGTTGAGAATGTAGTTACACATATAAATGATAATAGTTGTTCCGTAGTATTTCTAAAGAGGAAATATTTTTGGCTATCTATAGATTTGATGTTCAATTATAAAATTTCTTTTTGATGACAACAGATTGATTTAATAATTTTTAATTTGCTTGTGGTGGCAATATAAAAAGTGTACAAAAATTAGCGCAAAGTTTAAGCTAAATAGAAAACACTGTTTTTAGTTATATACTGAAATTTTAATGACTCGTTTTTTTGACAGAGGGTGTGTTATGTGTCTACAGCTAATCCAGTCTACTAGAATTTATCAATAATTTTTTTCACATTTGACGAGGTTAAAACACTGTTTTGACCAGATTTTGTAAGAAATTTTCGAACTGCGGCACCAAACTTACATTATTTTTTTGAAAATATTTTTTAATAATGAAAACACGTTGTTGTACCGTATAACGCTCCATTTTTTCTAATTCTGAACTCTCAGCAGTCAAATTGTTCTTTTTTTCAGGATTGCCAATAATATACTGCAAAAATGGTGACAAACTCAAATTTCGGGACTCACTAAACAAGACATTAAGTTTTCTAAATCCTTGGTTTATACTTATTAAAAGAAATTTCTTATTCTACAGACATCATGTAAAATTACCTTTAGGATTTCCTTAGTTAAATTAGCATTTGGAATATTTGTGAATATATGAATTAAATAATAACATCTTCGACCATTAAACCAGCTTATTGGAACTGGTTCTACAAAAATATTTTTCCATTCTAAAAAAACCATCTGACACTTTCAAGACATAATATTTCACAAAAAGTTATTTCTTTTAAAGTTTTTTTAGTATTTTTTGAAATTCTTGATTTTTTTTTTTTTTTTTTTTTTTTAGGAATTGTAAAATAATTTGATACAACATAGTGGGTATTCTAATTATTCGAAGATGTTTGTAAGACACTTTAATATCCACCACGTATTACAGCCTCCTAAGAGTTTTATCAAAAAATATGCTGTATTTAGGAGCACATTAAGGAAGAAATACCAGAAGACTCACAAATATCCACCTTGATAAACGTACATAGAGATAAAACAAACACAAGCCCTATCTCAAAAATTTTTTCAATAATTTCTAATATACTAATCTAAAAAATAAACATATAAAGTTTTAAATCTAAAAAACATTTGACTAAAGTATTTTATGTTATAATTAAATAATGCATTTTTATATTTAGTATATTCGACCATATACAAACAAAAAATAATAAACATATAAAAGGTTTAATAAAATCATTATAAAGTTTTAGTCTGTCCTACTGAAAATCATTAGATTTGTGAAGATTAAAATCATTGAATAAATGCAAAATATTTACGAGAAATAAATTTGTGGCTTAAAATAAATTACTATGTGTGTGTGTCTGACGAAATAATTCAGCTTACTTATTTACCTTAATTTTTTAGAAAAACATTGTCTCTCAATAAAAGAAAAATATCTCATTTATTATTATTAAAGCTTTAGTGAAACATAAAATACCTTTTATATGAATGGAGCATTTTCCTTTTATCAAATTATATTTAATCATACATTTAATTTTAAAAATACGAGTTCTTGTCTTTTAATTTCAATTAAAACATTTGTGAAATGGCAAATTATATTTTAAGTATATAATTTTAAATTAGTAATATTAAAATAGGGTTATTTTGTTTAAAATTAAAATGGATAAATCAAATTTTCAAGCATATTACAAATTATTTCTGCTTTGATAAGAATCAATTGTTTCACATCATTTTTAAGTTTACATCATTTCAATATTATTGCATGCTTACGATTTTAATTCTCCTTTTGCTGTTTTTGCTTATCGAAAATAAAGTTTTAGAAAACTTCTGCTGCTATTATTTTCCCCTCTTTTAAAGTTCTTCAATGACACCAATTAATTAAAAAGTACTATCATCATAATAGATTATTTTTCAAAGATAATATTAAATTTCACCCCCAAATTGAAAACTTAATATATTTTGTTTATTGTGAAAATTCTAGATGATGAGAGAAAGTAAATGAAGAAATCTTATTTAATTTATAATCATATAGGAAAGAAATGATCAATGATGTCTTTAACTTTCAAATGATGAATGATCAAAAATTATTAATGACCATGCACTTAATGCATGGTCATTAATGCAAAATTCCCAGACATGCATTGATTTTATATTTTTCAGAATTACTGACATTTCTTACAATACAAATAGGGCCACGGTTTCTTAGTTGGTAAAGACGTCTTTCTGATTATTGGAAGGTAGTAAGTTCGAATTTCCATTAAATAAAAGAGTAAAAGGAGCTCTTTAAATGAGTTGTAGTCGCAATGTACTTAAAGTGAAATGATATTTCTAAGGGTAGCAACAACAACAACAATGATGTTCAAGAAACAACAATAGCAATGATGTTCAAGAAACAACAACAGCAATGATGTTCAAGAAACAACAACAGCAATGATGTTCAAGAAACAACAACAACAGTTTACAAAGTAGTGCAGAAATATATTGCAATTAAAAATGAATACATTCAATATTTGACGAAATTTTTTTTATCTGAAAAAAATCTGAGTACTTAAAAAAATAATTTTGGGTTAAATAAGTAAAATTAAAAAAAATATTTTTTACGATTTAATAATTAATTGCAGATTATAAGAAGTTCATACAAAATGACAAAAATATTATAAATATGTTTTTGGAGGATTATTTAAGATATATTCTGTATCACATTTTTGTTATTTATGGTGAAAAGCAAGATAAGCTATGATAAGCTATTTCACTTGAAGAAACATATTCATTCTGTGTTTTAAAATTCTTGCGTTTATGGAAAATTATAATAAAGCGTTTTTCAACGGTACAGAAAAAAATGACTAGTTTCTTTATAAGCATTGTTTGATTTGGAGTAAAATATGCTTTGACTAAGAGATATAGCTTTTTTTTTTCCAAGAGAATTTTTAAAAAATTGTTGATTAATAATTATTGCATATTTTGTAAGTATTTACTTCCTCTGACATTTTATTTCTGTTTGCTAAATTATATCAACTGTTTTAAAGAAAATAAAATTTTGTTTGATATACAGCTTTTAATACTTATGATAAAATTAAATATATTTTACCCTCTTTCTTCTAAGCCAAATATATTTTTTAGTTTATTCCTAAAATATATTGCTTAAGTTACTTTTTCGTTATTTTTGAGTAGCATTGCTTATTTTTTTAAATACTAATTTATGAGTACTCTAGAGGTATATTTTTATAATTTAATTCAAAGTGGATTCCTAAAAGCTGGTCTCATACCCAATTCTTCATAGTTATGTGATAATATAGTCAGTACACACATGTATATTTAATGAAAGTTATGCAGTCCTATATGATCATTATAGTCTATAATTAATAAAAAAATTTAAAATTAAACTCTCTTATCATCAAGCTACTTTTCTAATGTAGCAGAAATGAATTTCCTAATTTTGTGAATCACAGTCAATTCTTGAACTATCTATATAGATATATATATATATATATATATATATATATATATATATATATATATATATATATATATATATATATATGTACATATATATATATATATATATATATATATATATATATATATATATGTACATATATATATATATATATATATATATATATATATATATATATATATATATATATAAAGTCTCTATATATATATATATATATATAGAGAGAGAGAAACAGTAAGACCCCTGTTTAATGTTGGGTATGTATTCCATCAAGGTAGAGCATAATATGAAACAGCGTTAAACGAGGTTATGGAAGATGGGTAGAAAATTGTTCAGGTATTTTATTAAATTTATTAATTGAAGTTCTTATAGCAATAAAACAAAAATTTATTTCTTAAAAATATAAAAATATAATAAACTGAAATACATATAAAAATAAATAAAATCCTAAGTCAGTATGTTTACATTTCAGATCAGTCTCTTCTGTATTTCTGATTTTTTGCCTTTTTATCAAGAAGGTATCTAGAGTAATTTGCGTTTTGCTTTTGCCCTAAGTAAGAAGTTGTTGGTCAGTGGATAAGGTATCCATAACACCCCGTCTTGATTTTGAACAAGTGTCAAACTTTGGGTCATTCACAATTGGTGGTCAATTATAGCGGTCAAATTGGTTTTGAGAAACATGTGTATGTGTTGAAAGTTCTTTTTATCTTCTTCAGAATCACTACTTTCTATATTTTTGTGTTCTTGGTCCACTAATTCCTTGAACTCATTATTAGAAAGACTTGCTGCTGTTTCTTGCACTATTTCTCCAACATCTTATATATTAACCTCATCTAAACTGGTTTGCTTATGTAATTCTACTATTTCATTCATATCGATAGACTGTCCAGTGTCTCCGTCCTTACTTAGATATGGCCAAATATTCTTCCTTACCCTTTTCAAATATTTTGCATTAGTGTTTAAAAGGCAGGCAAAAATATTCAGCGAACCAATTCTGGAAAATTTTCATAGTTATCCATGATTTTTTATTTGACTCCCAAATTACAGGTAAAGTTGATTTGGGTATTCCTTTCATCTATCTTGGATTTTTGAAATGGTAAATAAGTAGTTGTTATAATTTTAAATATCCGCGTGCATTGCCACCCAGTAGAAGTGTTAAGCAATCTTTCGTAACTTTAAATCCTGATGCACGTATTTCTTTACGGGATAGAAATGTTCGTTTTCACATTCTTTTCCAAAATATTGGTCTGTTTCGTTAACATTAAAAAACAATTCGGGAGGATTGTTTCCTAATTCAATCATTGCTTTTAATGTGTCGCTGGGAATTCAGCCGTCTCTTTCGTATCACCACTTGCTGCTTCTCCTGTTATTTGCATGTCATGCAGATGAGTTCGATGCTTCAATCTATTATACCTTTCCCCGACTTGCGACGAAGGTTTTACTTGTCTCAATGTGAATGTAATTAAAAATTCTTCTTGATTTTCCTATTATAATAGATTGGTTTAATGGTATATTGCTTCCAATTTTGTCGTCAATCCATATAGAATGTAGCTCTTCCATTTCCTCTGTTGTATTATTTCTATAGCTGATTGCAATTGCCGCGATAACGATATTTTTCATTTATTCTTAAGAATAGTCCTTATTATTGAAGTTGTCAAATTCAACGCAGTATCAATTTGAGATTGACGTTCACCAGTATGTAATCTTCAAATGGCTTATAATCTAGTGAAATGTGTGCCTTTTCTTGTTGCTTTATTTCCGTATTTTTTATTATCACCAATGATAAAAACATAGCATTTGTCAACATAATATTTGTCACTAGATCGATCGTTATATTACATTATAAGTTTATATTTATAATAACGTCAACAAATGTTTAAAACGATAAAAGCGTGCGCAGATGTGGACAAATGTTTTCTCATAAGGAGAAGATGAAAGTTCTATGACGCCAATTTCAATTCCAGACAATCTCATTTGAGTCGATCCTTCTATCGCTATTGAATGTATTCTGAATGTGTATATTATATATTTTTTCGTGTAATTGCAATTTACCGTATTAAATATTTACTGCAGCAGACTTAAGCAGAATCATGGATAAATTTTTAAGCGGGCGTAAGCGATCATTACACGATAGACAAGCATCAACAAGCACATAGACGAGCGTGGTTCCGAAAATAAAATCAAGAAAATATTCTAAAGAATACTTAAATTTTGGGTTCACTAGTACTGAAGTAAATGAAGATGAAAGGCCCCAGTGTATCATTTGCTCAAAAATGTTGGCGGCAGATAGCATGAGACTTAATAAACTTAAACGACATTTAGAAACGCTTCATAGTGAGTACATAAACAAACCCAGAGAATTCTTCGAACTAAAATTAAAATCATATGAAAAGCAAAAATCATTGTTTAAAAAAACATTGTCTGTGAATGAAAAAGCTTTAATTGCCTCTTACAAAGTTTCATATAAAATAGCCACACAGATGTAAAAAGTCTCACATTAATGGTGAAGTGGTTATTTTGCCAGCTGCAACTGAGATTGTAGAAATGATGTTTGGAGATAGTTTTGCAAAATAATTTTAGTCTATACCTCTTTCAAATGATACTGTTGCCCATTGAATTGCTGATATAGCTGAAGATGTAGAGTGTCAGTTTTTGTCGAAGTTGCATGACAAATTGTTTTCAATACAACTCGATGAGGTAACAAATAGTTATAAAGATGCTCATTTCATTACCTATGTTATATTTTGTGATGATTAGTTAGTAGAATTTTTTTTCTGCAAGCCAATAGAACTCAAAGCAACAGCACTCGCATTATTTGCTATCTTAAATGATTTTATGAACGAGGCAAACATAGAATGGAAAAATTGTGGCGGAATATGCACCGATGGTGCTCGTTCTATGTCCGGAAGATTCCAAGGTATTCAAACACTTGTGAAACAAAAATCGCCACAATGCGTCTGGACGCATTTTATGATCCACAGAGAAGCTTTGGCTTCTAAAGAAATGAGTCCTGTTTGAATACTGTGTTAACTACGGTTGTAACCGTAGTAAATTATATAAAAATGAATGAAATCAAGAATCTTTCCCGCACTTTGTAAAGATATGAGTGCAGTACATTCAGCGTTAGTATTTTATTGCGAGGCAAGATGGTTATCACGAGGGAAATTTTCGCAACGTGTTTATGAATTAAGAGAAGAAATTGCCGTTTTTCTAGAAGAGGAAAACAGACCGGAAGCTGAGAATTTTTGCGATAGTTTATTTGTGATGAAATTGAGCTACATGGTCGACATATTCGAAAAGTTAAATAACTTAAATCTTCAACTGCAAGGAGCAAATACATATATATTGGATACGAGTGATAAAGTTTATGCTTTTTGTAGGAAATATGAATTGTGGAACAGAAATTTAAAGCAAGAAAACTTAACAATGTTTGCAAATTTGAGTGATTGTATTAAAACTTACATGGCTGAAGAACAACATGTAAAAGTTGTTTTTGTAACTATTGAATATCATTTAGCAATGTTGGCAAAGAATTTTAAAAAGTAATTTCTTGCTGACGGCAAACTGATATCAAGTTACATGTGGGTGAGGGATCCATTTCAAAATACTCCCGAAGGAATCTCAAGGGAAGAAGAAGAAACCTTCAAAGACTTCACGGCAAGAGGCGGAACCAAAAGACAATGGAGCAATAAATCACTCTTTGAATTTTGGGTAGGAGTGGAGGATGAGTTTTCTGCACTAAAAACAAGGGCATTTCACATTTTACTACCATTTTCAACATCTTACCTTTGTGAAACTGGATTTTCTGCGGTGGCTTGTTTGAAGAAAAAATATAGATCACAGCTAAATATAGAAAAAGAATTGAGAGTGTCTATTTCTAATATTAAACCCTCCTTCGAAAATCTTTGCTCTGAAAGACAGGCCCAAGAAAATCACTAATAATTATTAAATTTGTTTTTAATTTAGTAAATTGTTTTAATTTAAGAAGTTAATTATTGAATATGTCGAAATGTATTTTGTTTTGCCTGTATGTGTGTGTTCTTTCCTTTCATTCACTTAATAAATTTTTTTAAATAACATTTTCTCTTTGATATGCTCGCATTATTAGTGTGATCGCACCCCTTAGAGGGGCGTGCTCCACAGGTTGAGAATCACTGAATTAACAATTTACATTTGACAATAAATTTAATTAATAAATTCTGCAACAGAAAACAATTTATGCCCATCGTAAATGTGTTCGGAGTATTATTAAATATGAATATCAGTTATTTACGATATATATTAAATATATTATTATTATATATTTGTTTTATAATATTTCTATTTCAAAGTTGATAAAATCTCATAGAAAGAAAGCATAAAAATGTGATACAGAATCTTTGCTTTTTTATTCGAAAAATATCAACAGTTTTTTGAGTTTATTAATATTCATTTCTGAAGTACCGTTATAAAATTTATCTAATAAGGTATTTACAGAGGATATATAAGCAATTTTAACAACCAGATTAGATGTTCTCTTTTCATACTAAAGAATACGTTCCTGTCCCTTATTTTACATAATTATTTTTACAGGAAAAGTATTTTTTTTTTTTTTGAAAAGTAAATTTTGATTTTTAATGACATTTAAGGAGCGTTGATATTCATATTCTTGTTTAGTTAGTTTAAATTCTTTTATTATAAAAACTCTAGAACAAAGAAAAGGAAATATATAATTTATTTATATATGAAGTTAAAACACACAAATAAGTACTTTTGAAGGTACTTGAAAAGATCTCTAAGAAGGAACGCAACCCAATTACTGTTGCTCAGATAGTGTATTTAATGTTACTGTATGTTTTGAATGCCAGAATAATGACTCGATGAATAATTTTTATTTTAAGTTGTATGAATAGTAATATTTATTAATTTAGTTTAGGACAAAAAATGCACTTATTTTATTAAAATTGCAGAATAATAATTTGAATTAAGATTATTTAAATTAAATTGTCACTTTTAAATTATTTTGATTAAAAATTTCAGACAAATTAAGGCAGTTTTAATTTCGTAAGTATGTACAGTAGCCATTAAATTAAGTTGAAAAAAATTGTATAAAATGATTATATATGTATATATAATGTATTATAAAATAGTTGCATACACATAATTATAAATATTTTAACATTTTGAAAACATTGTAAAGGAATTCATTTATTTTGTTCTGAGAAAATTTGAATTTATATTTTTGAATGAAATAAACTAAATAAATGAATTAAAGGAATTCTTAAACATATTTCAAGAAACGTTAATGCATATTTCATGATGAAGAGTTGTTATAAATTTCTTAAAAATAAAAACAGTACATAAGATTTCGTTAATTTGGTTGAATAATAAATGTTTTGCTTTTGGTACAACATTTTTGGTATATTCAATTGTATGGATATATAAATTCTATAGTCTTAAGGAGATTATTTTTGAAAGTTTACCTTTCGATTAGATGTCAGTAACTGAACTTATACATTTGATTTATTCTCTACAATTCCAGATGGGATATGTAATATTTTTGACTTTTATCTCCAAAGGAAATTGCAATTGAAACGAAATTTTATATTTCGAACTATGCTTAGAATTCCTTTTACCATTAAAATATTTCATGTTTTAGAAGATTTCATGGTCTCAAGCGGATTCTGATACAAAAGTAGTCTTGAAATTCTTTGAAACTATAAAACAAAATAATGAAATCAAAAGTACATACGATCCATTTGGACATTTAATGTAACTCAAATGTATTGAAATCAAAAGCATAAAACGTATTTTTTTTGTATTACTTTGATTTTACGCTATTTTTAAAGTGAAATTTTAACAAAATATTTTTTTGGGAATCATATTTAAAATAAAGTCTTTTTGAATGCTAATTTTAAGAGAAAATGGAAATAATTATGAATGTGTTTCCCTTTAAAAACATATTTCTTATTATTTATCAAATCAATGAAAGAAATCAGAGCTTAAATTAAAAAAAATTATTAAATTGACAAACCACTTTCTCACAAATAGTTGATAAATAGCAGTGCATAATAAATAGTAATTACATAGTAGGTAAATAAATATACATACATGGGGCATTATACACATATTTATAGTTTTCATATTTCGCTTGTTAAATTTTATAAAACCAGGGAATAACTTTTATAATAAATTCACAGCAATTAAATTTAAAGAAATATTTTACTTTAATTCCAAAAGTTATCAGAAATTAATATATATGATATTAAACTGTGACTTTTGAGGTAACTTTTACAGACAAAAAATTGTGATTTCATGATATGTGATATTCCTGAATATTTTCTCTATGAAGAAATATTTTTTAAGTAAGCCGATGTTTTTGTGGCAAAAACACATGTTTCACAATACTTAGAAGCGTTTCTAGATAGAAGTAATATTTGGAGCAAAGGGTGTGTTGTGTTAGAAATATTTCCGTGATGCTTGAATTATTTCCTTATTGCGAGGGAAATATTTATGACAAAATCAAAATGACTTGTAATATACTCTTGCAATGTTTTTATAATAATAATTAAAATTTATTCTTCTTAATTGAAAAATTTCTGTGATTATGATGAGGTATGAATTTGATGAGATTGTGATTACGAAGAGGTGTGATTACGATGAGCTTGTGATTATGATGAGGTGTGATTACAGCGAGGTTGTGATTACGACGAGGTGTGGTTATGATGAGATTGTGATTATGATGAGGTATAATTATGATGAAGTTGTGATTATGATGAGGTGTGATTATGACAAGGAAATAATTCAATCATCACCGATGTGAGAAATATTTCTGTGATGTATTAATTATTTCCTTATTGCGAGAAAAATATTTATGAGGAAATCAAAATGACTTGTAATATACTTGCAATGTTTTTATAAGAATAAGTAAAATTTATGCCTCTAAAGCAAAAAATCAAAGAGAAAAAATTCATGGCATTACCAATGACTTATTACGTGAAAAGAACTAAAGTAATATACTAATTTTTTTTTTTTTTAAAGTTTCTATGTTTGAAACTTTACTTATGCTTTTCTATTGATTGTCCTTATAAGTTGATGGGCCAATATTTTTCTATCTGCAGAATATTCTCGAAGATTGTCTAAGTTTATAATATTGAATCAAAGTTAGTTTTGAGTTCTGATATCTTGGGATATGATCAACAACATTTCGTAGAGCAGGCCATCAGTGCCTTGTTTTCAAGAGCATCCTTTTCATTATCGGAAGGCAGAGTTTGTTTTAACTTTCGATCTTCGCTTTTACAGAAGATCTGTGGTGTGCACTTAAGTCTGTGGGGATACGTTACATAGGTTGTTATCCCCAAGCAGTGTCCCCCTTCAAGTAAAATGTTACTTTTAAAGATGGAAGATCAATTTTTAGAGAGTAGTCTTCTTGGTACTTGGTTCAAATTTATGAAAACTCCATCTCTGTTGCATCCATCAAACTGCCAGAGACCATCTCTGTGCTGGCTTCAAAGGAGTATGTTAGTGCAATAATAACTAATTTTGTAGATTATTATTATATATCATCACAAATTGATAGCTATTTGTTAAATTATTATCGTGTTTTTTAAATGTTTAGATTTTAAATTTATTACAGATGGTAGTTCTTTCGCTTTATTCAACTTATATCTGTTTTTTTAAATTTGTTTACTCAGTTTTTCTCCCTGATAAAATATACTTAATAATTCTTTTACCCATATATTGTGAGCGTGAATTTTCTTCTGTATAATTAAACTGACAACTATTAAAATTACCCAAGGAAGATATGCAAATAACAGACTATTATTCATTACATATATACAATATATGGAGATGAACAAGGAAATAAATAAAATATTCAAGAAATTTAAAGGTACATATTCAGAGCAGACAGTAGCAGTCCTTATTTTCCTTGACTGCTATCTATCTGGCTTCAGAACTGCACTTCCATTCATTTACTTTAGTAACTGTTAATCGATAGCAAGCCATTTGTTTGACAATCATTGTCTAGATAGTTTCAACTAGAGAAAAAGTAAAAAAGGAGTGCAAGTTCTTAGATCTTCATCATGGGAGGCAAGGAAAACACAGGCATTTAGTGATCATACATCCTTCTGTTGAAGCGTTATATTGTGAAGGTGTCGAAGACCAGGATAGGAAAATCACAAATGTTAACTCAAGAAATATAATGGCTTTCTAAAGTTGAACAATTCGGGGCTTGAGACGTATAATTAACAATAAACAATAACAATGTTAATAACGAGCAAGTATGATGACAATGTTCTTCTTCAACATTGCCATCAAATAAGGATGTAATATCGTGATGTTTTATATCTAATTAGGATTCGTTTTATTTCCAAGAAATTTGAATCTTAGCGGACAGTCATGCTCTCTCTCTAATTGGGGTACTGTTGGAGATGAGATTAGCAAGGATATTTTAAATTTGCTTGACAGATTTTGACCAAGTCATACCATGCACTTTCAGTGGATTCCATCACTTGTTGCGGTAAAAGGGAATGAAAAATCCGACTCCTTGGTCAGATTCACTGATGAGGAGGAAGTCAGGCATTGTGGAAAGCTTACTTTTTGTGAGACATTTTCCATGGTGAAAACAAAATTGAATTAGCCTTTGAAAACCCCTTCCAATTACTTTTGGTATTTTGCAAAATATTCAGGAGGATCTTTCCCAATTAGGTTGAGATCTCACCAAACTACTTTTTCGTGTTTCTTGCATGGTTACATAAGGGCTTCATTTTGATACAGGGTCATAAAATATACCCAGAATGTCATAGGTGCACAAATAACATGAATTACCCTGAATTTTGGTGTTTAAATTTTAGCAAGGATGAGGTTCAATGGAACCTTCATCTATTTTTTAGACATTTTGGATATTTTCTAAATTATGGTGGTTGTCTAGCTCTGCTAGATAGCGCCGAGATTAGCAGCAACAATGGAGTTCGTCTGAAAAGAGGTCGTTACGATATTTCTGCGTCATATTTCTCCCCAAAAAGTTATCAGGGATGCTCTTGTCTAGATGCAACTTTAAGAGTACCTGAGTCATGGTTGCCTTACTATCAGTTTATGCAGTTTTAATCATCATCGAAATATTCGTGCTGACACTCGTCGAACAGGCTTGTTCATGAAGACACTTGTTTGAACAGGCTTGTTCTTGAAGACACTTGTTTTAACAGACTTGTTCTTGCTAACACTAGTATTCTTGATTCTAATATTGAGTGCAATGTCTTAAATCCAAGCGGATAACATATTTATCTTCTTTATTAATAGTGAAGAGAGTCTTCATGGCTTCTATGCAGAGTTCTTATAACTATCTTAAAAACTTATCAATACCATATTCTTCTTATCACCACGAGTTCTCAGTCAACGAAAGCAGTAGTAATACAGTAAAAAGAACTTCATTGTTTGTTGGTTATAATTTGATCTCAATCAATGTCGAATGTGTATTGGGAGATGTTTATCTTATTTACATGAAATGGAACACATATTTTACAGGAAAATAAACTTTAAACTGAAATGTGATTTCTGCTTGGGAAGCCTATATTGAAACTACTTCTTTTGTATTCATTTTAAGTATCATTATTGCCACCTATTTTGCTTGAATTTTTAAAAATAATAATTATTTTTCGATCACAGCAAGTTCAACTTGTTTGCAAATTTCTCACACGTGCCATGCCTACTTTTCTTTAATGCCATTATTCTCCTTGAATTAACATAAAATAATTTTTATCTAATTTACCATAAATTTATCTAACTCAAATAATTGATTTTATTACATTAACTAGCTACTAATTTGACATGAAAAATACGTTTCATGTTCAGGATATATTGTTAGGGTGCAACTTGCCGTTAATTTTATTTTAAACTACATGACAAATACATTGATTTATTTCATAGTATAATTTAAAACTTATGATATCATTTCCTATAGAATAAGAATTCAATCTGAGTTTATTTATCTAAGATAAAAGGTGTGCTGTACATATTAACAATGGTAGACTCATTTATTTAAATTACCATCTCTTCGGTTATCAAAACTAATGAGTAGAAATACAAATTATTCAGATTTTGGGTCATCTATTTAAATTTTCATAATGATCGATGGTGATGTGTAGTGAGGGTGAAAATAGTCATTGTTATTATAATGCAAACAACTATCATTATAGATATTGTTTGTGGATAATATATATATATAGATAAATATAAAAAAAGTTATTTTTTCACACAAATATTTGCTAAATATTTTGTGTTTGAATTAAAGGAAAATAAAACTATTTTGCTTTTAAAGATATACTTATAAATAATTGGAGGAAAATATTGTAAAGAGTAAGGACAAGCTATAAAGGCTAAGAATGTGGAGAAGATTATTTTTCAAAATAACGATATTATTGAATTCTTTTTCAAAATGAGTTCTATGTTTTTAAGTTTCCACCGGTACTAAGAAAAAACTTTCGTATTTTGTTTTTAAATATAGATAACTTAATCTATGTATAAATATAGGAGTAAAATAATAGTTATGTTTTTATTTCTGATTTAGTATGAAATGAAAATATGTTTAGTCGCAAAAAATTGATATATGCTAATTTCACAATTGGACCATTATTCAGATTTTATATTTTCTAATGTTCAATTATTTTTCATTTTATTTCCTGAATTTTACAAGTCTTAATATAAAAATAAGAAATATTATATTATTTTTAAAAATATAAACACCGAATTTAAATAATTAGCAGAATTTATTTTTATTTATTTAAAGTTATTTTTATTTGCCTTATTAATAGCGTAATTTCGCTTGTATTTCATTGAATCATCACAAATAACTTGAAGAAAATATTTTAAAGAAAATACAAGCTTATGAAGTTTTTAAAAAGTTAATGTTATAAGATAGTATAAGTTTAATAAATATAGGTTAACAAATCTTTGATTAAAATTTACTCTAAGAAATATAAATCAGGGAAAAAATTAGGTTAGGTATAGTATACAGGCAATAGTATTACGTTTACTATATGATACATATTATATAATTGCGTCGAACTATAAAGATTATGAAATAGTGTTATTACATTGTATAAAAACATGAAAACCTCGCTCATAAATTATTTCTAAAATGAGAAATTGAAACAAAAATATTGAGAGAGAGAGAGAGAGAGAGAGAGATTATACTTGAATAAAATCCATTTTGGCAAATAAGAACATTATCAGGATAACTGCATCCTAATGGTTAGGCCTGAATTTTATGACAGAAAAGCGTCAGGTTCTATATCAGTTATTGTTTGACAATATTTGAATATTGCGCTTCGATTTCTACACGCAAATTTGTTGGATGTGTACTTAGCAATTTACCGAATATTTTCTCTTGCAATTCATGAACACTACCACTACCCATGAAAAGTCCTGCTAGTAGATGATTTACACCATGGATATTAAAAAAAAGCTTGAATGCATGCTCATTTAGACAGTACACTACACACAATGTCAAAAGTAAGAGTATCTAAATTTAAACTCACACATTTAAAAATGAATGAACTTTGCGTGCAAGAAAATTGATTTAACCAATAAAAAATCTCAGGAAAATGTCTCAGGTTTTTAGTAAGCAACTATTTTTCTTAGATATTGGAAAATGAAATTTCTCTGCTAGAAACCTAGATTACTAAATTTATTAATTTGAATCGCTTAATATTCATCTGGGGTATTCAGAAATATATACTGAGAACACTGATATTTGCTGACTTCTCAATCTTTAAAGAAACAGAGACTTAATTTGAAGATGCTTCTATCACTACGCGATGCTGATAGTGATATGATTGAAAGAGAACTAAAAATTAAACATACAGTAAAGAATCAATGGACAGCTTGGAGTCAGTGTTATAGTTGACTAGAAACACATTTGCTAACGGTGCATTCACTTATTTCAAAAATATTTGTTGCCCAAGATGTTAATGTAACACGTGAATAAGTAGCTCAAATATTTTTCGCCAGTCGTGATTTAGCTTACAAATTTTTTTAAATTTCGAAAATCCATGAAATTTCATGGCTCAATGTTTTAAATATAAACGGTTTTTGAAAAATATTACATTCGCAGTATTCGTAATTAAAAGAATTGTGTTAAGTATTAAACTATATAGTAGATATGCCATTTGGCTACCACATATTAAGAAATGAAATTTTATTTATTTTTTTAATATGATATATCAATGAATAGGCCATATATTTTAAGTATATAAAATATAAAATACTTAGAAATACGTGGCAACACTGAAAAAGTTAAAATTTAATTTTCGTCGTTTGGCTACAAAGCTTTTTAGATTATATTTCTGAAAAATGAAATATTATTCTATTCTTGTGTTCATGAATAGAGTCGGATAATTTACCTACTTTTTCAAATAATATAAAAATTTTTTGTCAATATCATCTTTCCTCACAAATATATTAACAAAACAAATTTTATTTTGTAATTAAATTTTTATAAAAATAATAAATTTTAAGGTTATTTTTAAAAATAGAAATGTTAAATATGAAAATCAGATAAAATTTTATAACTAAAATAACAAAAGGTAATTTAAAGAATACATACTCTTTAAATGTAACTTAAAAAATAAAAAATGCAAAATATTATTACATTGAAAACAAAGGGATTTATTAAATTAAATTATTAATGAATTTAATTTTTGTTGCTATATAAAATGCATACTTTTTATTGTTACATTAATGTGAAGACACTAAAACTTATTCCATTCTTTTGAATTTATAAGCAATTTTTTTTACAAACTCGTACGAATTAATCAAAAACTAATAACGTAACACAAAAATACAAATTTGGGTGTAAGAAGGTACAGCTTTCAACTGCTCTGCATGCTAATATAATAAATAAAATTCTATATTGAAGTAATAGCTTAATTATTTTCAATTAATAACTATCTACGAAATAATTTAGAGGGTAATTATTTATGCATTTATATTGAAAATAATTTATGAAAAGATAATAAAATAATATTACGATAAATTTTTATTAATGTTGAAGAGTATAATAAATTTATAATAAATTTATATATATTTGGAAATATATTTAATAATTTAGTATAATAAATTTATATATATTTGGAAATATTATTTAAAATGATATGATGTAATGAAATTGTTTTAAAATAATTTAAAAAGTGAGTGATATTTTTTAACGAACGAAATTAAATATTTTCTACATTCACTTTATACAGGAAAAAATTGTATGGAGATTGCAAATATTTTTGTAAATATCAACTATTTACAATGTATTCTAGGCGAATAAATTGTTAGATCTATTGCCAATTTTTCAATTTTGGAATATTTCTATGGAGAATATTTATAGAATATTATGATTTTCTATTAAAATATAAAAAAATAATATCAAAAATATTTGTTATCATGCCTTACCTGATCGAAAATCAATTTGTCGAAATCAAGAATATTTTCACGAAACTGCTTTGTTCGAATTCTTTATATTATTTAACTTTTTTTCACATAACCATATTTTGGTGGACATTATAATTATTCAAAACAATATCTAAATAATAATGATTTTGATAATTTTTCGCACTGATTTTCATCATTATTCATCAAGATTCGCGCGTACATATCTAAATAATAATCATAGTGATTTTCATCATTATTTACAATACAAATAATGTTTCTAATAATGATGGAAATCATTATTAGAAATATTATTAGCTGTTAATAATTTCTACTCTTAAAATTATGAGGGACAAACATGAAAGTTGAAACCAACATCATATTCAAATGTTAGATCTATTTCAAACTATTACAAACGGTAAAAATAAATCGAAACATAAATTCAAATATTTTCTTAATTATTCATTGGTGAGTACCATTTTTCCAATAACTGATGTTTTTAAAATACTATATAAGACATTTTCTTACTGTAATGCAACGTTAAAACTGGATTTTAGAAAATGCTAAAGTAACGAAAGAAAATAACTTAGAAATTAAATTAAGCCATTTATTTTTTCATAAGAAAAAATATTAAACCTCTTATATCCATTCGTTTCTTTGTAATCTAATATCCTTAGTCTTTCGGAAAATTGTTAACTACACTTTTAAATCTTTTAGATGCTCTTAGAGATATATTTTTTAAGCAAAGATTTACTAATGCTGGAAACTATCACAAATGTGTTTTTTTATTTTGAGAAATGTTCTTAGGAAAAAATTTTTATATTTATGTGGATTTACTAATGTAAAATAAAATATAATTTCATATAAAATCTTACTATCAATTCAGAGTAAACAATTTACTCAAAGAAAATAATTTGTTTTAATTTAAAAAATTGCGCATAAATCATCTATTATTTATGGAAATAGATTCAATTATTTAACATTTTATTAATTTCTCATTTATACACTGTGATTTGTATTTGAATCATTTTAAAGGTTTGTGTTATTTTAAATGCTTAATATAGAATTTAAATAGACACCCGTCTTTGAAAATTTGCCTAGTATCTATAATTAAGTGTAAAATATTATGCAAACCCAAAATTAAATTTTTTTAGGAATAAAAGATACTTACAAAATTATTTGGGAAGTTAAACTTAAAAAATGTTATTTATTTACAAATTTCGTTAGGAAAAGTAAGACTGGAATAGAAATAAAATAAACACAAAAAATTTACATCTTTTAGTTTTATATATAAATATTAATTTTAATAAACAAAACAGAAATTGATATCAGGTATGATTAAAAACTATTCGAACTAAATTATTAAGTATATTATAATAACAAATAATTTATTTAATTTATTAAGTTATTGAATTTATAAACTGAAATATGTATCTATAAACATTTAAGAACCCGATTTAATGATTAAAAATGTAATTTTATGATTCTCAAGAAACAAATAAATAAACACTAATTTAGAACTAGGAACACAGTACATTTGAAAAAAGATTTATGATATCCATTTGTTCCTACACAATACTTTATTTGATCAATCATAAAGTAATAAAGTGATTGAAAGTAAAGTTTTGAAAAATAGTAAGCCACAGCGATAAAATATATAGAATTACAAAAGATAACTAAAAGTTATCAGTTTACTCTTGTAAGAATGGCATCAGGTTCTAAGACTGAAGTGACCAATCAACTGATAGACCATATTATTCTGGGAATTTGAAACCATTGATAAAACAATAATGGTATTACAAATCTGTAGAAAGTTTTTAAGTTCATTTCAACATTTACGAAAAGAAAAAAAAATTGAGGTAAATTTAGTGAGAGGATATTTTAAAGAAAGAAAACACTTCATAAATCTAAATTAGAAGGTCACTTTTTCTAAGTATAATCATGAAAATTAATATTTTTAAGATATATAAATAAAAATTACACAGATATTTTATTAATATATACGAATAAAGTAAATGTTAAGGCATTTAAACATTCAATATGTAATTTATATGGTATAAGCTTTTATTAAAAAATATTTGCTATAATAAAGCAGCACAATCATATGTTTTAAGATATAATAAAATATAAAAAACATGCGCACAGTTCAGTTTTAAGTTTTGTTAGTAAATGGAAATTCGATAAGTGATGAGAAAGTCATACCCCTATTCAAAACAAAAGTAAAAAGAAAGAAAATGTGGAAAAATGTGAATCGATTTGATAACGCAAAATTTAACAACACTGAAATTACAGCAATAAAACACTTCTAGAATGTATTAAAAGTTCATATGTTTTATTTAAACTATTATAAAGAATTCAAGAACTTTTAGACGTAAAAAAGAAATGATAAAGAAAATGCCTTTATTAAACAATAGTAAAGAATAAATTAATTAGTGCCTTATTTTTAGACGCTTTTTCCTTCACCAAAGCAAATGAAACCTGGCTGAGAAATCACTACAATTTGATATTACAGCTGACAGAAAGTTATAACTATTGTAAGATGACGATTCATGTTCAAAACTAGTTGTTTGTGCGTAGGCAATAAATATGCGAGAAATACAATTTGCAGTGAGCTTTAGATTGCTTATTAAAGCTTAATGCGATATAGAACAAAAAATGCGTTGCTTGTAAACAAGAGCAATGAGAAAAAGTTTGCTACGTATAAAAAACTTTAAGAGAAAACAGAACAAATTACATTTATTTACAAAGGCGCCATCTACGTGCAATTAAACACAAACACTAGTCCTTTGAAAGATATTTTCTTGTGACATAAAATGTGTTTTTAGCAATTGAATTCAAAATTCCTCTCTTAAAATCACATATTATTGTACTTGATTCAACTGTCTGTCGAGTGCTTTCTTATGACAAAACGTCATATATGTATAAACGTGTTAGAAGATATGGTCATCACTCCCAGGTACGTTGAAGAAATTTCGGTGTAAGCAGTAGTACTTATGCAAGCATTCTTTATACTCAGTCATGAAAATGTTAGTTTATAAAAAAAAAATTCTGTGTGCTCTGAATCCAAATTTCCAAAGTTTTACCAATGGAACATTTTTGAACAGTGTTTGGTAGGCAATATCAGCCATCATCTTTGAACATATTCGAACTTATTCAACTATTGCCACAACCAATGTTATTCATCGATAATTTAATTGATTCCATTCCTCAATCGATATTTTACAGTTTTAGATATCCTTAATATCATGAGAGAAATACTGAGAATCATTTTTTATAGTGTAACTTATTGTGATAATCCATTTAATAAAATTCTTATTCAGTTCACTAAAGGCGGATTTGAATTCATTATAAATTTGCGTTTGACATGATGTATACAATTTAAACGATTCAATAAGTGATATTTAATGCAGATTTAAATTTATTATAAATTTACTTTTGGAACGATGTAAAAAATGTAAGCAATTTAATGTAAATAATTTAAACGGATTACGGCTTGTTTAAAGAATGGAGGCATGTGGTTTTTTTCCTTCTTTTAATGCATCTATCCAACCATAAATGCAGAAGGGTAGAAGAAAATATGAAAGGCATCGAATTCATCTTTTCTACATCCTAACAGTGAAAATTTTAAAATTTAACAATTATTATTTTTCCCAATTTTTGAAAAAAAATTTCTTTTTACTTATTGCACATAATATGTCTATTGCACATAACATGTCTATGCAATAAGTAAATGTAAGTTTACGTAGGAGATCAGAAATTAACTGAAATGCGAATGAAAGAATCCCCGAGAGTTGATACTTAAATCTTTTTACATAACGGGAATTTTGGAGCATTCACAATTTATTCGATTTTTTTATTAAATTAAATGGGATCTCATTTTATGATAATGAAACATTAAATTTTAAATAGCTTTATTTTTTCAAATCCTTATATTTTTGAAGAAAACTTTGTACCCATTTCTTACTGGCAATGACGGCCACTAGCTTATTATTTTATAGTGACGAATTTTCGAAATTCAAAATTTTGATCAAACAAAGAACTATTTGGTAAACATTTCTGTGACAAAAGTCTTACCGAATACTGCAGAGGATTTGTAGTTCTGCTTATATTGAAATTAAAGAATAAATATAGTTACATGAAAAATAAAATAAATTATGATATTTAGAGAAATAATGCTGTGTTTATCTATTATCTTTATATTAGGGAAAATATTAGTTTGCAATTATATTTTTATTGAAAAATATTCATTATTAATAAAGTAGCACATTTTTGTGCTAGTAAAGTATATTCATAGGACTATTATTTATATAATTTAAACTTAAAATGCTGTATTTTTATATTTTAAATTTCTTAAATCGGAAGTAATTTCAGATTTAGCGTGTCTAATTAGAATCAAATAGTGGTATTTTATTTTTAATTTTAATAAATCAAATATAAAAAGCTTGAATAATAAAACAATTTGTTTTCTGAAGTGATAAAATATTTTTTGTGTGTAATTTAAAGTTCTCTTCATTTATAAAATTCACTTTACTTTATTTTGTTTTAACTAATATTGAAGCATTCTTTTGCTATCATACAAAATTCCTGAGATATATTTTGCCAGACTTTATTGCTCGAAATAAGAAATTTTGAATAAATAGTTCAACAAAATTCTTTTCTCTTACCACTAACTTTATGCTTTTGTATCTTACAAAAATTAATTAAGTAATTTTTAAAATTACACAGTAAACTTATATCTCAACAAAATGACATTAGGCTTAATAATTGCAAAGTTTTAACAGAGCTCATTGTTTAAATAGCCACACTAAGAAAGACATATTGCATTGAAAGATTCTTATTTAAAATACATGTGTGCACATGTATTTGTGAAAGAACACACTTTCAAACTTACAAATGTTCTGACATCAAATGTGATCAGTTTATATATATATGCCATTTTTCAAAGGAACTAGTATGATATCCCCCTATATTGGCGATCATTACAATTTTTTTATCGCCAAATGGTGACGAAAAAAGTCACAACCAAGAATGGGCACCAATCGGCGTAAGAAACATGGATTTTCACAGATTTCAAATTATTAGGACTAACACTACATAAGAAAACAATAACAATCGTGTAAATAAAGGGGGTTTCCCCCATTTCAAATTGCTGAGCCTAACGGTGTATAAGAAAACAATAATAGTAATAAGAGAATTGATTAAAGATTCTATTTAAAAATATTCCGAAAAATAAATTAAAGCAAATAAAGTATCAAAAATTATTACATTTAATAACATCTAGTTAAAAATAAATAAAATAATGAATGTCAGTGAGTTAAGATATAGAATATTACAAATCATTACTACATAAAAATAGACAAATCTAGAATAATTCAAAGAAATACAACGATACAATAATTTCGTTTATTATGGGAAATTTAAATACTTAACATACAATTCTAGGAATTCTATGCTTACAGAAAATAACTAAAATAAAATTCTTACCTTCATTTTTCTTCCGGCGATCTACATTCGCAGCAAAATCCAAAATGAATATTAAAGTTTAGAGTTTGATTTTTGGCTCGATATCTACAGTGAAATACAAAACGAATATTAAAAGACAGTATTGAAATTCCGGAGCTATATCCACAGCGAAATACAAAACGAATATAAAAGACAGGCTTGAAATTCCTGCGCTATATCCACAGCGAAATGCAAAACGAATATAAAAGACAGGGTTGAAATTCCGGCGCTATATCCACAGCGAAAAAAAAATGTGAATATAAAAAACAATATTTATATTCCGCGCTAAATTCGAAGTAAAATGAAAAATAAATATCAAAAAACAGGATTTAAATTGCCACGCTTTACATCCGATGATAAAAATGAACATAAGACAGTGACATACAAATTGAAAATAGCAAAAAATTCAAATTGTGCTTGAAAGTAAAACTAAAATTGTGAAGTGAAACTAAAAATGCTGTTGCCACTGAAAAGAAGCTATATATAACGTAAAAGTGATGCAAAAAACCAGAAAAACGAAATCAGGCAACCAAAACATCTGAAAGGTAGCAAAAACTGAATTTGAACACTATAATAAAAACCAAAACTCAAATTGGTAACACTACAATCAAATCAAAGGTCATTAGATTTGGCGAGATATCACTTAGAGATAGATATCATACTTACACCTTCTTAAGTTATAATTTTATGCATGTACTAATCGATCCTGAATCATCATGGGATCTCATACTTCAAAAGCAATAATTAATGATGATAAACTAGAGAGTTGATAAGTTTTGGCGCATAATACAATTATATAATTTTTAAATTATTATGTACAGAAAAACTTATTTTCCCATTTTGTGTTATAAATTAAGCCTTTTGCTAAGAAAATTACTTAGTTACAGAAATGATAACTAAACGAATTCCAATTTCAATCATGTCTAAATGAAATAACTGAACAAAATTTGAAACTGGACAAATGTGATAACTGAACAAATTTTGAAAATGAAATAATAATCAATATTGATTTTAATTAAAATTAATCATCGTTTAATCTTACTTTCTAAATATTAAATTTGACAGATTTAGGAAAACACACACACACACACACACACACACACACACACACACACACACACACACACACACACACACACACACACACACACACACACACACACACACACACACTACTTAATATAAAGCAATGTGTAATTTAAAAATAATTATGATATTGTATTATTTAAATTTATTATATTACGATAATATAGTGTGTTATATCACTGTGCATATAACATTCAATCGTAAGTTCTTTATATTTGTGTGAGGTATACTTATAATAATCACGCTGATTTATTAAAGTATGTTTTATTAAAATAACTAAACTCCCTTTAATATAAGTTTGTGAATGCTAAATTAAGTAACAGTTGTTAAAACATCTTACATTATAAGTCAGACTTAAAAGGCAATACAATATCGTAAATTGATAAATAAAATGTATCTATAAAATTCACTAAAAGAAAGAAAGAAAAAAAAAAAAAGAAAAAAAAAGAATTTCAACTTCAATAATGCATTGCTTTACTTCACGTGGAATGTTCAAAACAATACCACGTAAAGTAATTTTATTTAAAATGTTTCCGTTGGGCATTGTCAGTAAATAAGCGGTAAAAAGGAAAATATTTTTTTTTGCGGGATTTCCATGTTAAGAAAAGGAAGTAAAGCAGAGTATAATAAAATAATTTTTTTCGTGTTCATAAACATTTGACAGAAATTGTAGATAGAAACAAAAGATGCACTTGCTTTCCTTATCTGTCTTTTCAGTTTAGACCAATAAAAGAACAAAGAAGCGTGGGATGCTCTTTTATGAAAAAAAAAAAAAAAAAAAAAAAGACGTTTTAGAACAAAGCACTGTCCAACAGGCATCGGTAATCGATACCATCTGCACGAAATATTTATGAGAAATGTTTTTCGGAATTTGTATTGCAGGCATTTCCTTCGCTTTTCTCGCAAACTTAAAAAACCAAATACGTGTCAAGAAATATAAAAACTTGTTCCTAGTAAGCATGACATATAAATTCAAGGGGGAAGAATAGCTTTGCTTTTGTAAAATACGTAGCAATAAACAATCATGATTTTGATCTAAAATTTTCAAAATGTAGGGTGATGATTATATTTTTAAAGAGAGAATATTTATATTTTTTTATATTTATTTTGCACAGAGAATGTTTATATTTTTGATATGCAATAATATGCCATCAAAAAAGACACATTTTTTAATGATCCTTTTTAACTATATTTAATGAATTGTTGCTTATATATAAATTTATGAGTTTAAGTCGAACTTTGGAAAATATGCTTACACGATTGTGATTATTTGCAAAGATTTTACTGTCAAACATTAAGATACTTATAATACTTATTCATTTTTAAATTTTTGATTTTCAAAATTATTAAAAATTAGTAATATCTGGTACCGAATGTTATGAAATTATGCGAAACGAGCAAAGTCTTTCCGACTAAAATACATTAGTCCGCAATATAGAAAAGTGTTAAGCATATATTAGGATATTGATTTCTGCTTTACTTAAAAAAAGATATGTTTTGTTTGGAAATAATTTTGACTATACGATGTAATTAATTTAAAATTATGAATTATTTGATATCCTCTTAGGCTACTTATTCCATTATATAATTAATTTAATATATAAAATGGACCTACCCTCTGAATTCTGCTCTCTTGAGGAAAAGAGCGTGTTATTGTCATCTATGCAATAAAATTTATATAATAATTTTTATATAATAAAATTTATATAATAATATTCGCGTATTAATTTTTACATTTAATTCTTATTAATTACATTTATTAATTACTGATGAGAGTAGGAAAAAAAGATTCTTCAATCGATACATTTATTTCCGACATTCTCGCTTTATAGCTGTTTTTCAAAAGAACGATATTTGCTCTTTTTTTCAGTTTGGTACTAGCATTTTCTTCACCTGCATCAGCGATTGCGTTTTTTCCTTTCCTATTACGTCACTTGTTGGAAAAGCAATGGGACGCGGATGAAAAGAAGACCACTTCCTTGTTTAATAATTTCATAATCACAAAAGGTTTTCAATCATTATACACCACATTTGATACATTTTTATTTGATCTCTATACAATAATTTATTTCGAGGTTCGAGAAATGATGTTATTTGTATTTATTAATTTCTGAAGAAAATAGAAAAAAATATTCTCACCATCAGATCCTTCTTTCTTTTTAACATCTCATATTGTAATATTTTTTTATTAAAAAAGTTATGCTATTTACTATATCATTAAATGCATACAGACTGAATAATAATAAATCATATGTAATGATATTTACTATATCATTACATATTTATTATATCACACACATTACATATGATTTATTATTATTCTGTCTGTATAGGATAGTTTACTTCAAAATGCAAAACTTGGTGTGATATGTGTGTTGATAATGAAATCACTTTATAATGTATACACTTTTATATATCAAACAGAAGAATTTCACGTTATCATTTTGAACAGAAATATAACGATCAATAAGGACATTTTTTTTATTGAAAGAGTTAAGCATATATTAGGATATTAGTCTCTGCTTTATTTAAAATAAGATATGTTTTGTTTCGAAATAGTTTTGATTATACGATGTAATTAATTTAAAATTAATTACTTGATATCCCCTTATTCCGTTATATAATTAATTTAATATAAATAATTACAGAACACTCAGATGAATATTTGAGCTTGTGTAAAAACTTTAAGGCCAACATTACCATATACTAAAAAAATTACAAATTCTTAGAAGGTTGTGTAGGAGCAAAATATCTTCGAATTACTTCAAATATTCTTGTTTTCATGGATGAAACGAGTTTTCGACAAAGGGTGGTATCAGTTTTATACCATTCAGCTTTGATAGTAGATTTCAGCTCTGTTGCTGATGTAAAAGCCTCCCATTTGCATAAATTCTTCTTGCTAAGTCACAACAAAGGTTCAATTGTTTCAATTCTCAATTGAAACAATTGAACCTTTCAACCCAATTCACAACAAAGTTCTCAATTGGGTTGAAGTCAGGTGATCTAGTTGGCCATTTCACAGTTTCAACACTGTTGTCTTTGACTTGGAACCAATTTTTTGTGTTGTTACTTCGATACATTGTCTTGCTGATATTTCCAATTTTATCCAGCAAGACATTTAGCATTTGACAAAAGATGATTTGTTAGTACATTTTGGTATCCTTGTGAGTTCATTCTACCTGAAACGAATGCAATTGAGCCCATACCATTGTAATCAAAACAGCTCAAAGTCATGGCAGACCCTACACCTAATTGGGGTTTGGAAAATATTTTTTTTCATTTGTTATATCGTGTCAGTAGAAATTCCAGTCATCTAGTCCATCCAAATTCCATTTTTTTTTCTTCAGAAAAAATAATTTCTATCCATTGGTTATACCAGGTCATGACTTTCTGGCCAAGGTTCAAACACTCTATTTTGTGTCTCTGCAGTAACTGAGGCTTGGTCAATTTTGTTGTATAAATGTACCTTCCAAACCTTCTAATTGTGTTATAAATCGTTTTTTGACAAACTTTTAAACCTACCACCGGAATCAGTTTCCAGTAATTGCAAATTTGCAAACTCTTCTTTCATCACGCGAGGACAAAGCTTTAGATCTTCCCCTAGTATTCGTTTTACCATAATTGTCTTTCAGTTTTAAAAAATTGTTGACTACAGTCTTTAATCTTCCTATCTTTACCACAATTAGCACTACTACTCGTACATGTTGAAGAAAAAGCTTCGATCTGTCCTCTTTCACGATCAGTTTACTTCTAACCCCCTTCGCCATATTCACAATGATTACCAATACTTCGAAGAAACGTATGACAAATATAAAAATTGCAGCGTTCTCACAAGCTAGTAGTTGCAATGGTAATTACACAATTATATGATATTTATTTTTAAAGAATGACTGGTGATCTTAAAGTTTTTACTCCGGCAGAAATATTAAGTTTGTAAATAACCACATGTTTCTCATAATTATGTATTTGCAAATTTTGTTCATAGCATTTATTTCTTATCAATGATTTTTAATAATTAATATTATTTGAATCCCTTTTAATTGATTTTGCATTTTCTCAGAAATTTTTACTGGCCTTAAAGTTTTTACCCAGGTTGTATATTTGTACATATGCATACATTGTTAAATCTGTGAAATAGAAAGTCCTGTGGCTGGCCATTTAGCAGTTACCGTTGATGTAATGGTCTGCAAAAAAATTTCCTCCCCGCTAGATCAAAGTGAAAATTTAAAGAGTGAATCCTTTGGTGGTTTCATGTATCGAATGAGTTTTAGAGCAAAGTCGTACTTTGACCTTCGTGATGCTCTAAATAAATGAAAGACGCACGCACCCTACTGACTTAAATATGCCCACAGCCGGCGGCCGAGCAAGCTTAAACTGTCTGAGTGTCATAAATAACAACAGCATGCATGATTACATCATATATATATATATATATATATATATACATATATATATATATATATATATATATATATATATATATATATATATATATATATATATATATATATATATATATATATATTGTATTGTATTGTATGCACATTGAAACAACCTTTTTGCTGCACTTCCATTATGGTATAACAGCATAATAGTTGTATTTTTTCAAAAGTTTCGATTTCCTAACATAATGTCTTAGATAGATAATAAATAAAGGATAAAACTAATTAAACGCCTTATATAATATATGCATTTATTTTTGTTAATAAGATATAATTCTGCTAAATTAACTGGAGGCATTATCGATGAAAGTCATGAAGAGTGACTGATCAATGAAATTGTTTAATAACAATTATAAGTCCATCTATCTATCCATAGAAAAATTTAAGTTCATATATAAATAATTACAAATAACAGGAAACAGGAATATTTTTTCGGGCTGTGGGTAATTTTTTAAAATATAAAATAATTTATTACAAATGAGGAGATAGTTTATTACTTATATAAAAAGTACAATTTATTTGCGATTTCAATATGTGAGATCTTGACAATATATAGAATAAACTTCAAATATACATAACTTTAATAATCAATTACAAAATGCTTCATAACGCTTTGGTTTGTAGAAAATTATTTGAGAAACAAATCAAGAAATAATTTTCTGTTGATAGTTACAGATTCAGCCTTTTAAAAATGTATAACATGCTCAAACTGCCATCTAGATACTCAACTATATAGTTTCCTTTTATTCCCATTTCTTACACAAAATAACAAATCTGAAAGAGTTATCTTTTGACCAGATTTCCATATGAAAACTTTCACTCACTTCAGATTCGATTTATATCGCTTTATTCCTAGTGGTATACATAAAATTTGTCTTATGTATCTTCAAAAGTCTTCCAACTGAAATAACATTTTAAATTGACTTATGCCCTAAAAATCTTTTTACCAAACTTTTCATGTTTCCCTGAATGCTACTGTCATAAACTTAACCATCTGCAACAGTCGCTCAGGAATTCCCTGTAACCACGAAGCAAGGAGTATAAAAATAAATATCTAACGGGGGATCCATTTAAACTTTTATATAACTCTAACTTCACTCTTTCACTATATATTGAATATTGAAATAATATCTATCTATATCTATCTATATATATATACATATATATGTTAAGTAAGTGTAATTTTAAAATTTGATTTTTATGTAAGCAATTTTGAGAAGCGTGTATATCAGTTATTAAATTAATAAAAATTTTTCAAAACTAAAATATGTATTTTTTTGTGAAAATATTTAATTGAAAAATTAAGAAGCCAGAGGAATATAATGGAATAAAAAGAAATCTTTTAAACTAGTCGAAATCGTAAGGTGTATTTTTCGTTATATATATATATATATATATATATATATATATATATATATATATATATATATATATATATATATATATATATATATATATATATATATATATATATATATATATATATATATATATATATATATATATATATATATATATATATATATATATATATATATATATATATATATATATTATCAACAGCTTACAGTTTTGTATTTGTATAAATTATACAATTTTTAATTTGGGATTTCAAAAATTTTATAAGTGCAATATTAAAATTTATGAACTTTATTTAGGAGATTTATATTTATTTTCTTGAAACTACAATTTAAATGTTTTTATTAATGTTATAACAAAATGAAAATTTAAGTCACTCAAATATTTTTCAAATGGTGAATAAACTTATAAAAGTGGAAAATTTTTGCAATTAAGTTTGGAGATTTTAATGATGAATATTATTTGCATATATCTATTATACTTACATATTATTATTATATAAATGAAATATAAATTTTTTTATATATGATGGGGGGGGGGGTTCTTTAAAAGTTTCATCTTAATTATTTTAACATAAAATATATCTATGGTGATGAAGGGTGGCTGGACTTTAAAAATAATTTTAATTAGGAATCAAGATGTGTTATCAAAAATGAAGTGTTAATCTGAATTGTACACGTATTTTTAATTCTTAATTTAGGGAAAATTATTTATGAATAAATTGAAGCAGCTGTAGACACTAAGAAATCAGTGATTTAAATTTAAACTAAAACCTATTCAGTTAGTTTTTATATGATAAATATTCAAGGTAATAGCCGTAGATAATCGGCAATAGTTTATTTTAACTTGTAAAAGTCTACAAAAACGCGCTGATAAATTTCTTTTTTTTTTTTTTTTTTTTTTTTTTTTTTTTTTTTTTTTTTTTAACAAATATTGCATCAAAGAAAGAAATAAGCATTTAATAACTGCGTCTCGTTACTTGAATTTTAATATTTTTTTAATACACGAGACCTCTGGGATTTAAACTCTTAGGTAACAACAGCAAATAAGTTTCCACCGAGAATATTTTTTTGATTATTTCGGTTTTTCTCAAGAGAATTTTGTCACCAATCCACTCTTGTGCTCGGCTTCTTCATGGTCAACTATCTTTTATAAATTGTCTGATTTCGTCAATGGCTGGATATAAGCAACAATAAAAACATAATTTGTAATGCATCGTAGTTTGATTCATCTTATTTTCACTCAATTTTCCTTTATATGTGGATAAATAAATATAGAAATTTTTTCAAATTTGCATCAAGCCTATGCCACAATTGTATAAGCAAATAATTATTAGTACAAACGAACAGATAAAGGATGACTGTGGCAGTATGAAATCTCCTATAAAAAGTAAGAAAAAGTTTTCATTGATATAAAGTTGATTTAATTTTGTATAGAATATTTTACACATATAGATTTAAAATATTCTGATAAAACAAAATGTATTTGATTCGAACATTCTTTTGAATTCAAGTGAGTGAGAATTGTTTTTAAAAAGATTATGACTTGTTCTTCAGAGAACTTTGTCATCGTGCAATGTAACCCAATGATTATTATGTAACCCAATGAATATGAAATCGGTGCATATATGAAACTTCTTGACTGCTTGGAAATATCGCACCGTATGTGAAAAGAGGACAATTGCAGGAAAGGTACAGATAGAAATCTTTGATACATCCCCATTCATATAATAACACGAACACTAGCAAAATAATCAGTATCTCCACGACGTATTCAATACTGATTGCATTTCAATGATATGTACACAATTAGAAAATTACTTTGACTACCTTTGACTTAATAAGCCCGGTGGATCAGTGATAGGGCTTCACGCTTCCAAGGTACAGGTCCGAAGTTCGATTCTCAGTCTGGACAAGGTCGACTTGGCTTTTCATTTCTTCTGTGGGTCAATAAATTGAGTACCAAACATGCTTGGGAACTAAATACTGGGGTTTCGCTTTTGGCTGACCACTTAATCGGGACATTTGCTTCACACCCCAGGGCATCTCAATCAAGAAAACTGAGATAGGTGCTATAGCCCTTGGCCCACATGGGCTGCTGAACCACAGAGTTTAGTTTAGTTTACCCCTTAGACTTTAAATCCCAAACGATTTCTTTGGAAATATTTAGTTGTTCATTTTAGCAAAAAGTAGCTGAGATAAGCAATTCAGTGATACATTTTTATCAGAGGAGTAACGCTCTTGCCAAAATACCACGATGATTAAATCGAAGACCTCGCAGTGAGAAGATTCTCTACGGCGACTAAATTTTTATTACTCACATCATCATGCTATTAAATTCTATCTTCACATTTCCTAAGTATTTATTACTAATTAATTACTCATCTATCAACTTAAATATTTAATTCCTTTTACTTACCATAGAATTATGTCAGTGATTTCATTTCGACACAACAGAATGCAACCATTCTTTTTACAACAAATCCAGATTTTTTTCATAATTCATCAAACAACATTACTTTCTTGGTTTTCTTGCTCTCCAGATCTTTCTCCTATTAAAGATCTGGAGAGCAAGAATATATACAATAACTAGCAAGAATAATATAGCAAGAATATATACAATATATACAATAACTCAATGAAGAATGACTGATATAGTACAGCGATTGATTGTGGATCAGTTCAGCTTTGGTTAAGTATAGGAGGCAGCACAGTGTACCATTTCCTAGCAACACATTTAAAGGCTCATTTATTTACATCTAAGCTAATCGTAATCGTGATAGATGAGTCGCGGAAAAAACACACTCATTAATTATTTCATTATATTTATAATCTAATAAAAAATAGTATTTCTAATCGATTAAAATCTATGCATGCTTTTATCTTTGAAATGAATTTAACTTTCTCATTTCTTGTACTTAATGATGTTATGATTTTCCTTACTTGCTAATTATAAAAAATGATTTCAAGCATGTTTCACTTTATCAAAAGTTCTATTTTAATCAGCAATAATTTCAATAATTAAAATATTTTCAAGAAAAATCTTAATAATTTATCTAAGAACTGATCATTCATTACATATATATTTCTATTCGACATATTTTGCTAAATTAAATAGTTTACTATTTTTGTGCAATCCCGCTCAAAAACTGACAGTCTTGTTTATGATAAAATGTTTTTTTTAAAAGACTTTATTAGAAATATTATATTGTCTTGTTACTGTTTTCTCTTTCTCTATTTATGAGCATATTCTTAGTTAGTTATACAAAAAAGGCAACATGGAAATTTATATTAAATTATGTATGTCTTTCCAATTTTAAGTAATTTTTTGTGTCTTAAATAAAAAATGTCTATATATATCTGAAATATATTATTTTAGATTAGCGTACATTTATTTAACATGATTTTATATTATAATGACAGAAAAAATTTGTTTTATAATGGGGTCTACTTTTTTCGTAAAGTTTACATAGTTTTTCAAATGACTGTAATTTATTTATTTCCATAGAGTGGATTTATGTTTGCATTTTGAAGAAAAGCTTTTAAAATTGCTAAACGGGAAATTTTAAGCATTTTATTATCCTAATAATGTTGATTATTTGTGGTGAAAAATGCTTTCATTTTTTTAAAAACCACATATTTCTAACCTAAATCAAGTAATTTAGTTGACACAATGGCCCATACTTATGGAATTGTTTTTCACACTGACATTTTCGCATCATTGGGGTTCAATCATAAAGCTATTTTTGTTTTTTAAAAATACAGAATTTTTTTTTTATTTTTTTGAAAAATATTCTTTGTCAACATTCTTTTCAGGTAATAATTTCAATTTGTCGAGATTTCGTTAAAAAAGGGAACTTTCATGGAAGAAAGAATTTAGAAAATGTTTTAAGTCTTAAGTTATTGTATTTAGAAATTTTTTTTTACTATTTAACTCGAGGATATAATATTAAATTTCGCTGGTAATTGTTTGATTTGGTGATTTAAAAATTTAAATTAAAATAAAGTATTCGTAAAGTTCCGCAAACTGCCTATTCAAAGTTTAAACATATTGTATATTTTAATGAGATATTACATTTCCAAGCACTAAAAGCTAATTTTCTGATACTGCAAAGTAAAAATATCCCGTTACATATAAAGTATTTACATTAAATTAGTAAAATTTTCGTATAAAATTATATTGCAATACACATTTGAAATTAGAAATAGGTTTAACATTTCAGGACAATCACAAATATCAAGATGGACATAAACATATTTAATTATTTACGTTTTTTTTAAAAAAATCAAAAATTTCCAGCAATTTTATTTGGAATTTTGCTGCTAGAATCAAATTACAATCATTAACTGAAATGAAAATTGAACAAAACAAAAGTCGTACGAATACGTAATGATATATTTAAGTTATATAATTAAAGTAGGATTCGTTTGATTAACATGAATATAAAAGTCTCTCTCCCCCCCGATGTAAAAAAATTGGAAATATTGTATTTTGCACAATGCTTTTAATCTTGCTTGTCTCATATCAAAGGTATTTATTCAATACTTGAAACTAAAAAAAAATTAACACTAAATGTGACTTCTGCGAGAAAAATAATTTCACACTATTTTTGGTGTATAAATGTTTCAATGAAATTCGCTTTATTCATTATACTGATGAATGCTTAATATGCTTTATGTTTGTGGGTGTGTAAAATGTATAATAATTATTGAGCCCGTATATAAATATAGCCTTTCCAAGAAAACAAAACTAACATTATATTTTAAATTAATAAGGAAGTTTTTGTATATATATGTATATAATCTACGTTATTCATTATTTAAAGTGCATTATTACTATTTTTATTTAATCTCTATTTAAGTGTATTATTAAATTTTCATTCTTAGAGAAGTAAGAGATTTCGAAGCTAAATATGTTGACTTTAACCAATCTGCTTACAATATCCTTATTAAGTGCTATTAAGTAAATATTAAAATTTTGACGAATATCAAGATAACAATCTAAATGGTTCTTAATATTAGAAAATTATATGCTATCCTTGATAATTATTTAAGAATTTGATTAAAGCTGCATCTGGAAACTTGCCTGGACATGAAAATATCTGCATTCAGGAAATTTTAAAAGCCGCTGAGCATTGGGTAAAAGTTATGCTTATGAAAGCTCTTCCAGGAAAGCTAAACAAGTGATAGCAATTTGTCTTGGTTATGTTATTGAGCTGTATTTATCTAGATCCTCTGCAGGGAGTGATTAAAAAGAAAATAGACAATCCAGACTAGTATCTTAATAACTAAAGAAATATATTTAAACACGTATGAAAAAGAAACAAGTTTGAGGCATTGATCGGACAGACTCCAAACAAGATACAATTTAAAGAAGAATAGCAGTTAAATAAAACTCAGCTGTATCCATTGCTGAATTTACATTAAATTTACGAGGACTGTGGTTGCTTAGTGGTTAGGCCTTCCATCTGGAACGACAGTTCCCAATGCTGCCATAGATCCACCGAGTACATGTGATAAACATGCTCGTTAAATCTGTGAAATTGAAAGTCCTGTGGTCGGTCGTTGAGCAGTACCATGGGAGCAAATGGTTGGAGCAAATTTCCTTTCGTTTCAGATCAACGTCAAAATTGAGAGAGTGGATGCTTTGGTGGTGCCACCTATCGGAGGATTTGAAGACCAGAGTCATGCGTTCACCTTAAGGGGTCTATTAAATGAAAAACGCACCTTACTCACTTAAATTCGCTTAGACAAGGCATAGCGAGCTTAGCTTGTCCAAGTGTCATTAGCAACAACAACAATTCATTAAGTTTACTTCTAAAAATTAATTATTTTTCTTATTTTTTTTCCTTACTAGTTCTCTGAAAAAATAATTATAAAGAGAAAAGATAATTTTGTATAGGGCTATAATATATAATTATAGAGTGCCATTTCATTTAATTTTTTACCATGCACAGTAGAAATTTAAATATAAATTACAACAAAATATTTGGAAAATTGTAATTTATACCAGCTCTTACTGCTTACAATTCAAGAATTATTTTCCAAAAAGGCAATATTAAATAGGTATGGTCTTGTTAGAAATGGAAAACACTGACAATTAACTTAGATTCAATGTATTTATGTATTTTTAAATAATATTAATTTAAATAATGTTAACTTCTCCTTAACTGTTTTTTGTAATTAACTTATTTTTAGAAACATTTTATTTTAGGTTTTATAATTAACATCACAAATGGAATCTAGAATGTACCAACACTATACAGATATTTTCCATATTTCACCAGTTCATTATCAAGTATGAATTTTTATATGTGTCTATTATATGTAATATGTATACACACATATATATACTACACATTTTACACACATATAGATCTGTATATATTTATCTAAATCTATACACGTATATACATAAAACATATACTTACGTACAAGGAGAAAGGATAAATTTGTCACTAAATTTAATTTAACACTTTAAAGTTTCTTTTCAATAATTAAAATACTTCTGTGGGTATTAATAACAAAATATTTTTGAGATAGAAATTTGTTTACTAGTGTACTGGTGATTCGCTATTTTTTGAAATAATTAAAATTGCATTTTCATATTAACAATTTAAGTGCTGAGTACAGACAAGATGCTTTGTCGAAAAATTTTTCCTCTGTGTTAAACTTTTATCGCATAGTAATAGAATACATATATGATAGTATCATATAGTAATATAATTTTTTTCTTTCATCTTTCTAGCATATAATTTACCATTGACCATAAATGTAGAATACGGAGATTGCAAGTTAAGTAAGTTAATTAAGACATTAAGTGTACCATGCTTAAATAAAATGGACAAAAGTAGAGAGCTTCAGCCTGCATTTCAAAGAAACAGATAAGTTCACACGTCAAGGCATGGCGAATATTTTCAAGTCGTTCTGCAAGCTTAATTTAGAGCAGCGTTCCTTAACCTTTTTGGCACAATGGACCACATTAAAAATTTTAAATATGTGACGAACCTCTCTGTGAAAAATATTGCTTAAACGTCATTCATTACAAAATATATCCAGTTTTATTATTAAATTATTTTAATATCTTTATTTCAATAGTATAAAAATTTGAAGAAATAAAAATTTTTAATGTAAAGGCTGTTGATACTTTTTCTTGGTTAACAGATTGAATTGAGGGATTGTTTTCAACAAAGCAACGCGCATATAATGTTCAACATTCAGTCGATGTCGATGTTTTGTTTTTATTGTGACAAGTGTGGAAAATCCGCTTCGCAAAGATATACTGTGGCAAACGGAATAATTGCTTCCATTGCTCGTTTTTTAAGAACTAGGTTGGCATCTATTAAAGAGGACCAAAATTTTTCTATCTCTCCAACAGTTTTTTTTAATCGAAATCCAATTTTTAACAAGACTTTGGTTTTCAAATCAATTCGCTCATGTTGGGCAAGGTTCATGTCATCGATGAAGTCAATATCACAAACAAAATGATTACGAACCCATAACTCATCTTTTAAAAGTATGGGTTCGTAACATTTCAATTCCATCCGAATTGAAATGTTTTTCATATGAAACTTGAAGTACTTACAGGTGTTCACAGATTTTATTTTTCAAGTTATTCAATAACAAACTATCTTTCCAAGACCCATTTTCAAAAAGCACTTCGTCCAACATTTGAAAGTTTGCATATATCCCATTTTGAACTCTAATTTTCCAAAGTGACATTTTTAATAAGAATGCCTGTAGTTTCGAAGTGGCATCCATAATTGTTGTATCAGGCCCTTGAACTGAAAGACATATATTGTTCATGTGGTTAAAAATTTCTGTCAGGTAAGCCAATTTACATGTAATATCTTTTTTCTTGAAATATTAGAAGAAAGAGTTATTTTTTTTCTTCTAAAAAAGTGATACTCCTGTCTTCAACATGAAAATTCGTTTCAAAACCTGCCCTGGTGACAGCCAGCGCACTTCCATGTGGTACAGAAGTACCTCATGTTCTGCGTTCACTTCTTAAGAAAATGTTTTAAAAATACGAGTAAGAGCTCTACTTCTAATAAAAATCACAATTTTAATAACTATTGACAATGTTTCAATTGTCAATAGTTATTAAAATTGTGATTTTTATTTTAGTTTAGTTAAGTTGGTTGGTTTAGTTTAGTTAAGTTGATTTTTATTAAGTTGGTTGGAAGAGTTTTTATAGCCAGTGCATGTCTATGTAAAAAACAATGTGTAACAATAACATTAGGAGCCTCTTTTTTTTACCAAATGGCCAAAACCAGATTTATTGCCAAGCATCACAGGTACTCCATCAGTACAAAATGAATGAAGTTTTTGTTTGCAGTCGAAGTAGTGTTTAGAAAAGAAAACATTTAAAATCCCTAAAACATCAACTGCGTTTGTAGTTTGCATAAGAGGCTCACAAAATAAGAATTCTTCTTTGATAGTATCAGCAAACACGTAACGAACAAAAACAAGAAGTTGATTATAATTCGAGATGTCTGTAGTTTGCTCCAGTAGTCTACTAAAGGGAAATGGTGATGCTTTCAATTCATCGATGATCTGTTTCAAGATATTGCTAGAAATTTCAACTATTCTTGAATGTATCACATTTTTGGACAATAGAATAGCCTCAATTTTTTTCTGGTTCCAGTCCATAAACTAATTCAATCATTTCCAACGCACATGGCTTAATTAATATTTCTTTAATAATATGCGGTTTCTTACTTTTGGCAATATGATATGCAACTCTGAAAGATGCTTCAATCAAAGGTTTTTGTGAAATGCCAAATCCAAGTTTGGTTAATGTTCCAGATTTCAAAAATTGGGCTTTAATTCTTCGTAAAAAATTCTAGACATTTAAATGCATTTTCAGGATGAAGAGATTTGAGATGCTCTATCAATTTTGTCAGTTTCATACTGGCGTTTGTCAAAACTTTTCTGCACAGAAAGCATTGTGGCTTTTCAACACCGTCCGATTCCTTCTTGCAGCAGAATCCATATTTTATATAATTTTTATCCTACTTCCTTTTTTAAATCAAATAATCAAATGAAACATTAAGAACAAACATTAAGACGCAAAAAAAAACACTTGAAAAAATATTCTGATTACAACTTATGAAAAAGTGAAAGAAATATTTTGCACAAGAACTTTGCGGAACTGATTTTAACGTCACTTTATTTCCAAGTGAAGTAAAATTCAAAGGCTACTTTGTGTTTCTAAAAATTTCAAATTTTATATGGTTTGCGATTGTTCTTTTCCTCGAATTGTAGAGGTTTCTGTTATTGGGAAATGGAAGACAGACGGCTTACAGAGGTTTCTCATGACAAAAAGTGTTTTTTTTAAATATTGATGCAAACATTTTAAAAATTAGGAGCAGTCCACGGACCCCAATATGATCCATGGATCCCTTGGGGGTTCATGCACCACAGGTTAAGAAATTCTGATCTCGAGTCATCGAAAGTTGGTATAAGAAAATCAAGCATTCCACATTGAGGTACTCTTTTTAAAAACTCACATAAATTATTTGATCGTAGAATGAAATAACTTCCAATATCTCTTTATAATAAGGATATTGATATCTATATTCGAATATTAGTCATGTTTATGAAAGAAATCAGAGCTCTTTCTTTCCACAGAATTTGTGATGAGCAAAGGCATAAACAAAATGGATATCAATTCCCCTATTTCTAACCATTATTAACTGACCCTCATTAATAGGGTTTCGATTCTAATTTCTCTTTGCGAGTGATACTGCTCAAAAAATGAAGAAAGGAAAGGAAATCTGAACAAGTACCTTCATATAAAATGCTGTTCCAATATTCTTGATCCATTTGAAGGAAAAATAAATACACAAAAGTTCTACTTGTGTGTGTAGTATTTGTAAATTCGTTCTGTATGTGGTAATTAAAATAGCCTGTTTCAAAATGACCTTAAAAAAGTACAAATAAAAGAGGATAATTTTGTTATTCCTCTGTCTACCTTCTGAATCAAATCCCAGAATAACATTAGAAACTAGCCTAAAGCATACTAAAACACTAAAATATCTCGGAGTAACAATAGATAGCAAAATATCCTTCCTAAAACATATCAGTCAGCTAAAGACAAAGATGATACCAATAGTTCAGCGATTTCGCTCCATGATTTCTAGAGATTTGAGCATTAAAAGTAATATAACTAAGGCAATTTACCTTTCTGTCATGGAGAAAATGGTTACCTATGGCTCATCCTTGTGGATTCTACTCATGACTGTTAGGAAGCATCGGCAATTAGACAGCCTACATACCTATTTCACATTATTAATCACGAGAAGCTTCAGGACCACGTCCATAATTGCTCTGAATACAGTGACAGGACTGCCACCACTTCATCTTACTTGCATCCAGTTAGCACACGAAACTAGGGTACTGCAGGAAACTACTGTGTTGGGAGACCAAACTCTCTGTGCATCTGACTATGAATATCCTGTCATAAGGACTGTGTCTATTCGTCGAGAAGACTTAAGGGGATACACATCCACAATCTGCCCTGCAAACCCTCCTCTCCAGCACAAGGCCAATCCAAATTAATCACACCTTACAATAACTATACAGATGGATCACATATTGACGGTAAAACACGTGCGGCCCTAATAATTTTCAATGAAGACAAATAACTTCAAGAATAAAAAATTATGCTGAGGAATAAGAACTGTCTTTCACGCAGAGGCCATAGCCATTTTCGAAGCTATCAACATCATTGATGTATATGCCTCAGATCTGTAACCATTTGGTCTGATATCTCATCAACTTTGCGTTACTCAACCCACTACACACATCACCAATTATACATGCCATACAGGAAAAAACTAGTATCTGCAACTTCGCACATCAATCTAAGTTGGATTAAAGCACATCAAGGTGATGTTTGAAATGAGTGAGCAGACATCGCTGCAAAGGAAGCCACAAAAATTGATCTATATCCAAGATCTTCCTTTATCAAACAACAGAAGCACTTCACACTTCAGACATGGCAGTCTATGTGGGACAATGCAACAACATCTACTCGATGTTGTTGCATTGTCCCACATATCTATTTGGTCGAATGACCAAACATCTACTCTCAGAAGTCTCAAGCCAGCTGACGTATGATAATCCATACCTCAACCAGCTGCTAACATTTCACTGCTCATTTCCACAGTACTTCCAAATATTCGGAAAGGCAGCTCCATCCACCTGTATCTGTGGAGTCCAAGGGGATCCTTTCTACTATGCCCAGAGATTGAGAAATACCACATAAAAAAACTCCCACATAAAAAAGATCAACCTAGAGCTCCTGAAATTTTCTTAATAGATCGTCACCCTAGATTACTCCTCGCAATGCTGATGACTCATTTCAGCAAACGAGGATTGGAACTTTGTCAGTATTCAGGCCACGCTCCCGCAGACGATAAAGAATGTTCTACATACGAGTCAGAAAATCATTCTTAAAGTTAGCTCTTTCCCACAATTAGTAATGTTGTATAAATTTTTTATGAACTTAATGAAATTTATGAACTTATATGTATCGAATTGTTTGATCTTCTCTAACCTTATGAGCCCGCTTAAGAGCTTTAAAAACTTTTTGAATCCTATTCCCTTTTAGTATCTTAGAATCCTTTTAAATTTTTTTTGAACTTAAAATGCTTTTAAAAGCTAAGGTGCTTATTAAACTTATATAAACTCCTTGCCTGTATATAGTTATAAACTTTCGTATAATGCTATTTTTTTCTATTTCATAATTAAGTGTTCATACTATTTAAAAAATTGCTTTTAATGTACATAATATTTTTAATGCCATAATTAACTAGAAATTGTTAACTGTCTTGTCTTATTGTAAATTGTTCCTCCATTGATTGTTGTATGTGTCATTAAAATAAATTTTATTTTTAACTCAAGGAAAATATTAAATGCTATTGCCTGATGTTCAATAGGCTTAAAGCCCCTTAAATGTTTTGTAACTTGCTATCAATTTGTTTGCCTTTTTAAATGGTACGATGGTGACACGTCCTCAGGGACCTCGTAGAGGTGTGGAGCACACTAGGTGTTGGTGAGACGGCACCCGTTAACCTTAAGGTACAGTCTGGTGTCTTTCCACACAATTATGTATGTATGTATGTCTACCTTCTGTGAAGAAAACCCTACTAAATATCATTTTAGCAGTCTATTTTTATTACCAGAAATTTATAGGCTCTAAGGTAGCTGGATGAGGATGATCAGGGGAAGGGGCATCTATTTATATAGTCTTCCAGCATATCAGTTGCGAATGTTTCAAAAATGTTAATCTTATATTCATTTTTGAAATCAGTAAGCAGAACTACTGCAATAACAAAAGTAATCTCATAACTTTAAGTTTTGTAACTATTAATAATGCGAAAAAGAATTCTTTGTTGAATCATTGTCATATTTCTTAAATTAACCTTTTTAGTAGGAATATACTCTGAAGCACGACAGTCTTACAAAATGAAAGGTACAATATAGTGTATATATCAGTTTATATATTGTAGCTTGATTTAAAAGTAATTTTGGTAATTCTGTGAAAATAATTAACAATGTTTTAACGTTTTATAGAAAGGGATTCAAGATGCTTTTTTCCTGATTATTTTTGTTCACGAATCATATCAAGATGCTTTCCACTAATGTAAATCATCATGAATCAAATAAGCAATATTTTGTCCATAAAAACTTCTGGAAGTGCAGTCGCAGCTTTATTCTTTGAAGAACTGAATGTGAGTTTATGAGAAATCAACCATTGGTGATTAAATCTTGCTCTTTCAAAATATTATAATTCATAGTCCATCCTTGGAAAGTTAAAGTAAGTTCCTTTTCAAGGTAAATGATTTTCATCAGTAAATGGCATTTTCAAATAACCTCCGGTACTAATTGAAAGATCATTTATTATTCTGGCTCTGTGTCTAAACCAAAAAAATAAGTCCAAACACAGAAACTTGAAGACAACGTTTTACCAGAGTATAAAGAAGATTAATTATAAACAAGATTTCAAACTGTATAAAGTAAAATGTTCGAGAGAGAAATAATTATAAATTATTTATTTTTATTTAGCTGTGTACATTTGAATTTAAAACTCAACGAATTGTGGTAAATTGACTTATATTTAATATTTTTCATTTAAAAACAAAACTTTTAAAATAAGAAATTAGTTTGAATTTATCACTGACCACATAGAAAAGCACCCCCTTTATCATGAAATTTTCTCCTCAATTTAAATGAAATAAAGCGAATAATTTAATTTAACGTTAATTAAAATTAGTTTACAACTGTTGATATGTATTTTAATAAATAAGATTGTTAGTTAATAAGCTGAAATTCTGAATTGAATATAGAAATTCCTTTAATTTGTATTGATGTCAGATTAGAAATTTGCAGCATTATAATTAAAGCATGACACATTTTATGTAAGCGACTCAGTGACTTATTGTGATTGTCAAAATATACTGAAAGTTTAACCGATAAAAAAATTAATTTGATTTTAAACTTAAATTAGAGATCAGCTACGAAAAGAAGCTTAAAATTCTTGCACACCATGCGCACTTTCTCCTTAATAATATTTAGATTAATTTAAGTGAAATGTCTACACACACCGTGACAATGTGTAAAGTTTCTAAATATGAAAGAGTGTCTCGTAGTTTGGATTTTGCGAATTTGGAGATTAATTGTATTTAACAGAGGTACAGCTTGATTGAGACGTAATGGTTAAACAGAAGAGCTCAGATGTCATTCCAGAAATTATAGTTTTCTCTGATAAAAATATCTATAATTCAAGAATATTATTATGATTTTTATAGGGAAAATGTCAGTTTCAGAATAGTATATATATATATATATATATATATATATATATATATATATATATATATATATATATATATATAAACACACAAACACACACACACAATATTATCATCATACAAACAATATTGCAGCTACCCAAGGATTTCGTGATTGAAAAATTACTGACATAAAATGCAACTGCGACAAAATATTGAGTCAATATTCAAAGAGGTACAGTTTTGTAATGTTTCTTAATATTTTATATAGAATATGTTATATTGGGAATCAAATTTAAAATGAAGTAAACATCTTTTTTGTCACAAATATTCGTTGAAGAGTAAACTATTGTGTGTTGTTTTCTAATTATATATTTAATTGTTATAAAGCACTAGAAGATTTGTATAGCAAAATAATATTTAAAATAAGTTAATTTGTTCTTGTAAAATTTTTTTTTGTGATATTCTCCAAATAAAAAATCCAAATACTAATAATATAACGTGTCTCAAAACGACAGCATAAACTCTGCACAGCTAGATTCCTCATTGGGAGTGCATAAAATTTCCCAAAGAAGCGTTCCTTTACGATCCCTAGTTTATGAGAAAAATGCGAAAAATAAAGTATGACGTCACTTCCGATGCAAGAAAAAAAAAACAGTTTATTCGACATATCAACAACAGTATTTGCATATCTTTCTAGACGATAATGTTTAAAACGTTCACCGTGCATATCGCGTCATTAATGCGCGTGGCATGGAATGACGTTAACCGTCGGTGAACTGGTATTTAAAACGCTGCATCTACCGGCAGTCCTCGTATGGCGACCAGGTGTTATGTTCGTGACTACTGTGGCAGATACTTGATGTACGGCCGATGTAATGGAAATACCTTATAAGATGCCAGGGAGTATGCCCCTCAATATCCGTGGCATATACTGGTGTTGATAGGGTCAATAAAGCGTTTTTTCTTACACCCTGGCAGTGACGTCATACTGTTTTTCTCATTTTTGTCGTAAACTATGGATCTTATTGGAATGCTTCTTTGGGCAATTTTCATGTACTTTCAACCAGGAATTAGCTGTCCCGAATTTATGCGGCGTTTTGGGCCCCTCTCTTTAGTACAAATAAATGTATAATCTGGAAAATGTTAGAAGTCGAAGAAAAAAAAATTAAGGCTAATTTAACTTCTAAAAATTAAAAATATTGTTAGTTGGGTAGGCATTATAAGACATTAAAAGTACAAGGGGCTTGCAAGCATTCTTGTAAAAAAAATTGATTAAATATTTTATATTATTTTATTTATGATATTACAATTATTTATGAAAAGTATCTAATTTGCTTCCACAAATTTTGTTGCGAAAAGTTTTTAAGATAAAATCGTGTGCATATATATATATATATACATATCATATTATTAGAGAGAAAAAATTTTCAATGTAATACGATAATAATTATAAATTCGTAATTGCTAAAAGTCACATTCTTTACATAGTAATTTATTTAATGAAATGAAGGTTGGATTTTATATCACAATGAGCATTTTCCACGTTAATGATCATTTGTGATAATAAAGCGAGAATACTTGTCGGAATTTGCAATTAAAGCTTTACTTAATCATCGTGTAAAATGTAGAACTAATTAAACAGAAATGCTTATTGCTTGACACGTATAGTCGTTAGGTACTAGGATATGGGCTCATAGGTATTTAGATGGAGTGAGGGAAAACACATTACGTCTACATTTGATTTATAAATAATTCTGGAAATATTTGAAAATATTGTGTTCAGTAATAATTATAATAAATTTAGTAAAAACGATTGTGTGTGATATTAAAATGAAATTTTAATAACTAAAAACAAATTTATAGATATATATTAATATTGCATAGATTTTGAATTTTTTAATAAAAGATAAATAATTTTATTGATAAGAATTTACATGAATGAAATAGTTATAAATGTTCATTTTTTTATGGGTATGAAGAAAGAAATTTTAATCTTTGTTGAAGCTTAAAACAAGAGTTTTCATAATTTGTTCTAAAGAAGTTTAAAAATGAGAAGATAGCATCTTTACAAGGAAGATATCAATTGTATCTCTCATTAAATTTCCGAAATTGAATTTTAAACTTTTGAGTTAATTTTTATAAACATTCCAAAATCTTATTATGCTTTTAATTGCCGGAGCTCTAAAAAAATTGGTGTAGGATAAAGAAGTGCATTTTGACATGTTTTAAAAATTTAACAACAAAAAGAATGAAATGAAGGGAATCATTTCAGAAAAAATACATGCTGAGTATAAGAATAAATGTTTCAGAAGGCAAAGCCTTTTAAATTAGTTAAATGAATCATGTGATTAGGTAACAAACTTGGAGGAAAAAGTTTCGTTTCGTGATCCTATAGTATTGGAAATACCGAAAAAAAGCTTTTGTGTCTTCAAACTTACAGTTTTAAACTTTACTGCTAAGAAAGTTTGTAAGATGAATGAGGAGACCTCCAACAGGTTTGTCCTAAGTCTCACATTTTTAAGACTATAAAAAGCTTTTAAAATGTAGTTGAACTGCCATATTACCCACGCTAGAATTTAAGGTGGTTTAGCTTAAACACATTGGTCTTTGGTATGTTTTAAATTAGATAACAAAAATTATCAACCATTTGCTCGGTAATTTAAATGCATTAAAACAAACTTTTTCTGCTAAAATTATTTCATTGGCTGTAAATATATTGTCTTAAATTCTTGTAAAAGCTGTATGCTTATGTAAAGTGCCAAAAGCTTTTGTGAGAAATTATCTTATTTCTTAATGTACATAAAACTTATTGTTTAGTAAACTTGATGGTAGTATTATCTAATTTTTTCACTTTCATATAGATTTAAAGTTATAAATTGATACTTAAATGTATTTTAAGACTCAAAAATTATATGAAAACACAAGGTATCACAAATCTTCGATACAATATGTGAATTAAGAATATTTTTACTGTACAAAATTTTATTTTATTTTATATATTTTATACTTTAATGTTAAGAAGATATAATAAAGTTTTCCTTGACATTAAATTAATATTTATCAATGTCCAAAAGATGTAATATGGTCATTAAGAATAAAAGATATAGAAAATAAAATTTTAATAATGGTGAATTGACATTCTTTTTGTCTTATATTAGCCCAGTGGCGTGATCAGTTCTTTGAAGACGATGATCCCATGTTATAATTGACAAATGGATATTTAAATTCCAAGCAACAAGTGACCAAGTGGATGTAAATGCTGTTTTCCGCATGGTTATTTGGCGGAGAGTAAGGTAAATATTTTTCTACGTTTTCCTCACTCCTTTATGACATACACAAGGGAAGTTCGGATGTTTTACAATTACTTTGGTTTTTATTTAAGTGTCTCCTACGAAGAGAAAATTATTTCATTTCTTGATTTACACTTTCCAACATATATATATATATATATATATATATATATATATATATATATATATATATATATATATATATAATTATTTTTTTGTAGTTGTAAAAATTAAAGATATATTTATATATTTCAAGGTTAAATTGTGTTTTAATAACAGAAAGTTAAAATCTAGATTTAATCTATATTGGGATACGTATTGAAGCATGAGTTTTTTGATTAGATACTTTTTTTTCTACCAGCAAGTCATGTTTGATAAAGAAACATTGCTTATTTTTAACATCTAAAGTTCTTTTTTTGCTAGGCATATGAAAATTAACGGTTTGATTAGTGAACGTGATACAATTTTGAAATCCGTTGTTAAAAGAAACGGAACTGAAGTGAATCTCTTAAAGTTAAGCAAAAATGATTTATGATGACTGAGACAATTTGCTTTTAGTGTTCTATTAAATAAATGCTTCATGCGATTACTTTTAGCTACTTCTTTTCGTTTTTGGATTTCGTAAAAAAGTTTCGAGGATATTTTCATCTTTTATGAAAATTTAACTGTTACTAGTGTACATTTATGTGGCTTAGCGGTAGTCCTAATTTAGAGCTACATCCTCGTATTCGATTCAAGCAATTATCGAACAATGGGAGAAATATGTTGGGTTTCTGTCTTTTATGTAAAAGAGAGGTGTATACTGTTTAGGTGTGGATGCTTGGGAACTTTACGAGTTTATTCTTATGAATACCATTTATTATCTATGAAAAAGTCCTTACTGAAGACAACGCAATGTGTAGTAAAATGTTTGGGTACTTTCCAGGTTTCCTCTTTTGAATAGTGAATTATCTATGAAAAAGTCCTCTCAGAAGGCAATGCAGTGAATATTAAAGTACATTTAGCTTGCTCTACGTGGTCTTAAAATGCTACTATATCTGTTTAAAGTCAGTTGACTACTTGTCTCACAATAGTTTTTATTTTTTCAATAACTTTTAAAAAATTAGTTTACAAAAGAATTGAAAGAATTTTTGAAAATAATTTGAAAAAGAATAAAAAAATTCATTCTTGAGAAATTAGGTAATAAAAGTTGAACAAGATGACTTTAGTTTAATAAATATTTAGATAATTATTGTGGTAAATTGTCAATGTAAAAATTACTCAAAAGAATATATCATCTCTTTAAGTCATAAAAAGCGTTAGAAATAATAATATTAATTGGTAATTTCTTAAAGCATAAAATAAAGACAGTGTATACTAAATTCCTCAGTAATTTTTGTATTAGGTAAACAGGGAAAACTTTATTTTTAAAGATTAATTTCGGAGCTTAAATGAATCTCTCTCGAATAACAAAAACTGTTGAGGGCTTATTTTCCATGCGTGACATAGATTAAACTTGTGAAAAATATTTGGGAAAAAGACTTGTTAAAAGTTGCGTACCACTGTTTGAGAAATGAACCTTCCTGATTTTCAAAGGTAAATGGCTGCATTAGTCTCTTTAAAATATCCTGTAAGGAGATAATTTTATTAAACTTAAGTCCAAAGACCATGCTAATCAATCCACACACTGCATCGATTCCGATTCAAGCATTTTCTTAATTTGTTAAGTTATACGAAATTAAGCATCATCATGCAGAAGAGAAAATCACCAGTGATTAGGGAACAGGACGAGGTTTTAAAGTCTCTACTGCAATAAGTAGGAAATTATATTTCCACTCCAAATATAGCATAGGTCCATACGTCTCTGTTTATGTGGTTTCCCAGCTTTGATTGATTTCAATTGCTTTCATGCTATTTATTTCAGGAAACATCGGTTATTACAATTGAGACATAATCATGATTCGGCCGTGAATGGTATCTAACTTTAATCATATTACGATTAATTTCGGTATCCAGTAGTCCACAATCTTTATTCGAAAAAGATATTTAATTCAAAGAAATACGATTTCTGTTGGAACATGATAATTAACATAAGGAAGCCTATTTTGGACTTTATAATCAATTATTTTTTCACTTTTTCACCATAACAAAACCATTTTTGCAGCTGAATAACACTGCTCAATTTTATATACTTGAAAGATAAAGATATTTATATGTAATGACTGCATTTTACAAATATAATGCATGTAAAGAATTTGAATGTTACTACGAATACTTCATGCAAATGTTACGTTAATAAAAAACGTTAATTTTACCTTAACGTGATAGATCAGAAAAACTTCTACCAATCACAACAAAACTTTTACTAACTCACAAAGATCGACAGGACAAATACATAATATGTTGTTTTAAAAGTGAGGTCACCACACATTTTTTGTTTCATTTATGTGAATATAATTATTTTTTTATAATAATGCATTTTATTTAAATAAGAATATATTTAATAAGCAATGAATTCACATTCTTGCATTTCGCTATTTTTAAAATCACATTACTGGGCGAATTAATTTAGACAAAAAATATATTTTCTTAAGCAAAATGTTCCTTTCTCAGAAGTTTTCATTCTGAAACCAATTTCAACTGCTTATTTTTACAACTCGCGACTGCCTCCTTGTGTAGCCTAAAACAGTTCAACTACTAGGTCATATCATGCTGAAATATTTTCCCATGAGTTTTGCCTCAATTGCTGTCATAAGTATTCGATTGCATGAATTGCCTACCTGTATTTGTTGTATATTTATGGCACTTTGACAAGCCAAGATCACTAGCCGACGGCTAAGTGAAGTTAAGTCAGAAGGGTGCGTCTTTCCTTTAATCGGAGCACCACGAAGGTGAAAGCAAGTCTTTGCTCTAAGACTCCTATTATAGATGGCGCCATAGCAGGATCCACTTCCTCAATTTTAACTTTGATCTTCTGGTGAAGGAAATTTTCTCCAAACATTACACCTCCATGGTAACTGCTGACGTGTATTTAAAAAATGAGTACCTTTCCCAGGAAAGGGACAAGAATTGCTTCCCTTAGTCAGAATATTTCTATGACTGTATAGGATTTGCTACAGCAGTTGAGGTTGGAAAAACCAGTGTTTCTGAGATTATCAAGCAGAAATAGAATTTTGGGACAGTGTCTCCAAAACGAAAGATTAAATGTGGACTCATTCGCAAGACCACATCTCGAACAGACAAATCTCTTGTACGCAATAGTAAAATGCATCCTAGCGAAACAAGTACGGATTTTTATGTAAAATTTCTAACAATTTTGCAGAATTTTCCTGTATCTATAACAGTATACCAAACATATATATTCTGAAAATTACCTTATTTAGAAATAATTTTATAGGATTTCAATAATACATACATACATACATACATACATACATACATACATACATACATACATACATACATACATACATACACACATACACACACACACACACACACATATATATATATATATATATATATATATATATATATATATATATATATATATACTTCTCTTAATCTTGAAAAGCATACATATTTTAATTTTCTCTTTTACTTTAGAAGGGTTATTTAATTTTTATATAAACATTTTGCTTGCGCATTGATTTATTTAAGTTACATATTCATTTCAGGAAATACATTGGCTAATATTTCAAAAAAATAAAAATAAAATAAAATAAATTAATATTTTATTAGATGCTTTTCTATTTAAAAACTTTTAAGGCAAAAATTTAGTTTTACATTTTTTTGGATTTATGATTAAAAATCAATTTTAATTTTTAAAATTACTCCTTAGTTTAATTGTTTGAAGTTTTTTTGGGGGCAAAAATTAAATTTCTTTGTGGAAAACGTAAAAAATCTTTATTTTTCTAAAAAAAGATAAAGAAAATTTAATTTATTTTTTACGATTCCCTTAAAGCAAAATAAGAAATATGTCGTTAGAAAAACTGAAGAGTTCGTCTCTGCTATAAAATATTTAATTTCATAACCTTTTCTCTCTCTTTAAATAAAATGCTAATTAAAAATGATGTTATGTTTTTAAGTTTTATTTATTCATATAAATTTTCGTATAAGTTAAACTTCTTTTATTGCAACTTAAATATTTTTAAAATAAAAACTATTTATCTCAACTTAAAACACACACGCACATAAAATTATTGCAAAACACCTGAACACCTAAAGTAGGAATTGAATGTATGAACTTTTGAACTGAAGACCAGTGCTCTAAACATTTGATTGGTAGTTCAATCACTCAATGTAATGATCTGTTTCATGAGATATATAACATGTTAGATTAAACATATGTAAATAATTATATTTAACAATTTTTTTTAATAAATAAACCGTTGTAATTTTTCTTATGTGTAAAATCGTATATATATTTTGAGTATAGGTATTATTATTGAGAATTTAATGTATCCAAAACAGAAAATTATTAAATTAATTCTCTAATTATAAAATATTTAAAATGTTCTCTAATACATTATATAAAAACAAATTTATGTTCTATAATCCAAAAGAATTATAGAACATAAATTTGTTTTTATATACTGTATTAAATAACATTTTAAATATTTTATTTATATAAATTTTTAATCCTTGATATACTGTAGTTGCTCTGTAAATGAAACTTAAATAAATGCAAAGTTTTGGACCTTTGTTTCAATTCCGTGAATAATTTACGAAATAATAGATAATTTGTGCTTTTTTATTATTTTATCTGCTTTTAGTCATTTTTCATTAGAAGTGTTCGAATATATATTGAAATCCATCGGAATAGTAAAAGAAAATCATGAAAATCTTATTTAAAATCCAGTCATTTTGAATATTATCCTAGATTTTCTTTTACAGAATAATTTAATTATGAATTTAGGATATTTTTTTCTATATGACACTGTTAAAAAATTTCCGTTTTTAGATTATGAGTATTAAAAGTGTTATATTAATGTCTTTCAATCTGTAAAGTGTAAAGAGTTATGTATACAACTTGGGTTATACCTTCCAAAACTACTTTTGTCAATTTTATACATAAGCATAACATTTTGGAAACTATTTTATTCTCACAGTAATAATTCTTGCTTTATATTCATTTGAAAACAGATGGAAAAAATTAAAGGTTTCAATTGTCTAACCCTCACAACATTTTTGAAATAACATTTTGTCCGAGACACTAATTATAAGAAATACATCTCCTTATGTGGAATTTAAAATTATTTATTTATAGCAAATGTCCAAAAAATTGTCTAAAACGCTATTAGTTTTCTAGATTTACAATACCTGTACATATTAAAAATGCAAGTGAATAGCACATATCAAGATGGTTAACATCAATGATTTGATTTTCTTTATGCAAAGGACACTAGGGACAACTCCAAAGTTCAAATCAAAACAAATACATAGTCAAACATTCTTTCTGTGCATAAAATTGAAAAAGTACCGCACTTGCACTTCTAGGAAAATCAGGAATAGCCTCTGACGCCTTAATCAGGGAAACCAAGATTTACTGGAAAAATCACATACTACTTTATGCTTTCTTCTAGCAGCATGTCTTCTCTTAATCAGTAATTTTATTGAATGTTAAGCGAGATTATTCAAAGGTTTCTGAAAGACCCTTGAACGTTTCTTAATTAAAAAGTCAGCATCTCATTTCCAGAAATCTTGTGATGAGCTGGAATCCACTGGAAAGAAACAATTGGCATAGCAAGATCTTTGCAAAGCAAAATGTGGATATTATCTGTATATTTCCTATTTGAAATAGATTGGAGAACTGGAGTCAGATAAGATAACCGCTCGATAAAAAGAACACTGCCGGACAGACAACTGTTTTAATGAGATGTACACTCGTGTATCCATAAATGAAGGATAATGCAAGTTCAGGCAAAGAAAGAGGCAGAAGCAAAACAAATGTGACTTATTTGTAAAGTGTATTTATTAAAGAAAAGGTAAAGAACAAAAAAGATGCTATATGTTCGACATCATTAATAAAAATTGCAATTTCTGCTGCCTGGACCAAATTTCTAAAAAGAACCTATTTACAAAAACAAATATAATATGGTTGGTATGATGGTTAATACATAGTATGAGCTCAGAGGATGCCATACAGGCCGTACAACGCCTAGGCATGCTGAGTATCAAATTATCGTTCTAATCTTGGGAAATATTACACCACTCATCAAGCAATGCTCTCCGAAGTAACGATAGACATGTGAGAGAAGGTTGATGAGCTGCACTTTGTAGGACAGTGATATCCCAAACATGATCTATTTGAATCAAGTTCGGTGAGTATGATGACCAGTCCTTTAGGGTATTATCCCCCAATACAAGGCATTCGACTACAATTGCAAGGTGATGATGGGCGTTGTCATCCATAAACAGAAATTCTGCACCCATGGCTCCCCAAAACAAACGTCATTCTGAACATGCAGGTTAGTTCTGGAACCCAGAATATTTCCTCCCTAAATGAGCAGTCTTGTACCACCGTAACAGTGCCGTTCAATGGTGCTCTCTTGGTGGTAAGGGCTACCTGGCTCTCTCCATATGAAAGTCCAGTGAGAACCAGACTGAAAGCTACAACTGGACTCGTCGAAAAACATCACACAAGACCACTTTTGCGGTGTCTACAATTCATGCTCATAAAACACCATCCAAATTCTTCCTTTGTGCCATAAGTATGAGTTTATTGCACAGAAAGGTTTTTAAAGCACTTATGAACAATTTTACTTCTTGGCAACCATTCCTTATATATCCCTCTCTTACACTCTCGTCATTGTGACGTACTATCGACGCCTTTTTGTGGTTTCTTGTAATTTGCATATTATTCTTAAAGATGTGTGTAGTAATTCTACATGTGAAACTTTTATTATAGAGTTCAATTTCTGTGGGATTCTAAATTATCCTTAATCTATGGTCATGAGTGTAAATAGCTCCAAATAATCTATCTTAATGTGTAGAGTTGAGGCCTGATAGAAGCCTAATAAGGAAAAAAGTTTACAATGCATTCCAGTTCCACACTATCTTTGTCATCAAACATGGCTCCAGCTATAAAGACATGCAACCTTGAATCTAAAGATCATCTGTTTTCAATAATAGATGAATTAGGTGCACGAATCTGTTGTTCATTTATGTTGGCTCTTACAAACATCCATATCTAACTTAAAATGGACCAAAATTTCCTCAAAATTTAGGGGACAGGTTGAGCCACACAAAGAACCTATAAGTTCCAGTGAATGTCAAGATCACAATAGCTACAGGATATTCCAGAATATTGATGGTATTTACAGCACTTGTTATAGTACAAAGTGATTCGTTCTGGATAGTTTGTTCATGTTTCTGAATGGTACCAACAGCAGCCGATATCAATACTTCATTATAATAGCAAACAACGAGTTGAATGAAGAGCCTGACGATGCCATTCAGAGCATCATAGCTGAAACTCTATTTGCAACTAGCCAGACTCTTATGGCTCTTTAAAAATAGAGTTTTGCTTTACTCTTAAGAGTCTTTCACAACATATTTTCACAAATGATGTCAACATTTGTCACGCTTAATTGGTGCTGCATTCAGCATTTGCAACTAGCCCGCCTCTTAAGAATAGGGAGACTTTTAACATTTTTTTCATAAATGTTGTTAGATGTCTGCTCCAACTTAACTTAGAATCAAGAATGGAGCAAAATATTTTATGGTTTAAGTTTTTTGAAGAGCTATATCCTGAACTATTGTATTAAATAAAATAAAGACACCTATATATAGTTAAAAATTTTCAAGTGGTTTTAGATAGATTGATGGATATGACATTATTAGAACAACCAATATTAAGTTTCTCAAAGACTCCATTCAGTATTAAAATGTCTTGGATGTTTTTTGCATTCACTAGTCTACATTCCCAGGTCATAAGCTAACACATAATTAAAATAGACATTAAATAATATAGGGTTGAATAGACCTTGAGAGAGCCCAGATCGCATTTTATTGCAATTAAGGTAAGCTTTATCATATTTCATTGCCTGATACCGCTGTCCAAGAAAATCTCTTAGTTAGTATAACATATTTATACTGATAACCAAAGGCTTTTAGTTTAGAAATCAACATAGATCACCAAACCTTGTTAAATGCTTGAAGATAATTCAACAAAGGCAGCTAAAACAGATCTACGGATGTAGAATTCATCTTTGGTATTTTTTCTAAGATAAGCCATCTGTTGGGCAGTGGAGTGAAAACGTCTTAAGCCGGCCTGAAATCTACATAAATGTCACGTCAGTTTTTCAGCGATTATCTGCTTCATAGCGTTTGCAAAAGCTATAGGTTTGTAACCCTCAAATTGTTCAGAAGGTTTACCTTGCTCATATTTAAGGATCACAATAGTTTTGTTTCCAAAGTACAGGGAACATTAGAATGTTCAACTTATATTTATCAATTTAAGAAATACAGATTGGGCACTGCCCAATCTGTAATTCTTTGTACATTCTGGGAACATGTGATCCCGAACAAGATTCTTCCCATTTTTTCAAAACTTATAGATTTATCGAATTCATATTTAGTAAATCATCCTCAAACATTTATTGTTGCTGGCCAAAACTAGTCACAATTTGTTGATTATTTTTCTTTAACAAATTCTCATTTCCTTTACAGTATCGATTCATTAGCAGTATTTCTGTCACATGTTATGAGTTTATTACCATCTCCAAAGTGAGTATTAACAGTATTGGAGGCATTAGCTTTTAAATTATTGACATATTTAAAAATTTTCTTCGAATCTGTCTTATAATTTATCATGTCAATAAAAGAATTTAGGCTTTTTCGCTTTAACTCATTAATTTTTTTTTCGTTCAGAAATTACATATTTTTTCTCTTTTTATATTACCTTAACTTTTTGACTGCTCAGCAGAAATATGGGTTCTGTTACACCGGTCTCTTAAAATTTGGAGATCAGGTGACCAAAACGGTTTATAGCTACAAAATTCATCTTTAGGAATCCCCTTTCCAGCAACTGTATAGATAATGTCAATAAGCGTTTTGAAAACTATGTTAATATTTCCAAGATGAAGGTCTTTGTCATCCTCAAAAATTTGTTCTAGATCGTCAGTGAAATCTCTGCTTAGAGTTGGTAAAAAGTTTTGGAAAGTTCCACCTACACTGAGATTTACTATAAGTTTCATTCCGTATACTAGAAGAGACCTCTTTAGTATTCGTAATAATCATTCTATGTCTGGAGCCGGTTGGTACTAGGTATTAATTCTTCTAATACCATCGTTAAGTAAGTATTAAATTGGATAACGTTCCATTGAAATAAAAAAGTAAATCCGAAAAGTGCTTTACGTATTCTAGACAGGTAGAGTTTATAGTAAATCTTCAACAATTTTGCTTGCATTATTGTAGTTACAATAGTTCTATCTTATACTATGTGAAATGAAATCTCCCATTAACAAAGTCTTTCTGCAAAATGAATTGATATTAAAAGACAATTTTGTATTACTAGCATAAGAATTTAAAATATTATATAATTTATGTTTATATATATAATTTATGTTGACTATAAAAAATTTTAATATGATTTCAATTTTAAACTAACAATTAGTTTTGTATTATGATTCAAAGTTTTTACCATAAAAAGGGAATTATTTGTATTGTTTAAGTGGAAATAACTATACATTTAATATTTCTATTCAGTAAACGTAACTGATGAAGAAACAACAACACACTTATATGTTATAGGTATTTAAGACACATTTGAAAAAATATAGAAAATAGAATATTAAAAATGTATCTCTAAGTAATCAGAAATGAATAGTTTCAATTTTTAATTTATCATTAACGTAAGATGTGAAATTATGAAAAACCTTGAATAATACATGGTAAATAGCATTTTTAGATGAAATTTACAAATAATTTCAATTTTATCCTATTACAAATGCTTTTACAGTAAATTATTTTGTCTTGCTATTTTATACATGCATGCTCACTTTTGAGTATGCATGTATAAAATACATGCACTTTTAAGTATGCATATACTATTACACAATATCAACATATTTTATTGCCGTTTTTCATTTCAAATAAAATAGATCAAATTATGAAAATAATAGTGATTTAACTATCATGAAATTAATATAGTCTTAAATATTAAAAAATGTGGTAAATTGTATCTATTTTCTCAGCCTATATTTTATTCAATTATATTACAATGATAGTTTTGAAAACCATTGTATCCTAATACCAATACCGTTAAGAAAATTAATATTATTTTTGATTATTTTTATTTCAAAATGTATTATTGTAATTTATTGTAACATCAAAAAGACACTATATGCCTAAAAGGTTGCATTCCTATGTTTATTCAAAAAAATTTTAATTTCAAACATTATCTAATTTTTTTAAAATTATCTTTTTAAAATATGAATACCAAAGCCCTATTTTCACGTAAACAGTTATTTAATATTTTTTACAAATGAATATGTGACTTGTTGTTTTAAAGTGTGTTTTAATTATCAGCTGGGTCTCATTAGGGCAAATTACATCTAGTGAACGTTATTGAAATACCATTTTGAACGATGATTATCAAAGTTGTCTTAATTTGAACTTATTATTTGGTGAAAAAATTTTAAAATTGATATATGACGCTTAGTTTGCTAAATTATAACAATATTTAATAATGTAATTACTTATTTGATGTACTGAAATAAAAATCTACTATGCTATAAAAAACAAATATTTTAATTAAATCTATTGTATAATCAGTTTTTGAACCGAATGCATAAAAATATCAAAAACTTAAAGCATATATTTGGTTTAATGTCATGTCTGATTATAATAATGGGTTGTCTTGCAAGTTTCGTTTAGCTTTCTTCTAAGCATGTTTTTAAATCTTCCTTAAGATTGAAACAGAAGTTAATACGACTTGTTCCATTGTTCAGTAATTTAAATATCTTATTTAATAAATTGGAACACAAATACAACTTTTCTAATAATTAAAAATTTTATTTTATTGATTATACGATTAACACTCTTTTATATGTCTCAGTATTCTTTGCTTACAGTTTTTAAATGTAATATTGAATAATGTGTTTAAACACAAAAATCGTTAATTTACATCATATAAAATGAAACAAATTATTCTTATGTGGAAGGTTTGGTACCTATTCTAATGAGACAAAGTGTTTTCGTAAGGTATGTTTTCATACTGAATAGAAAACTGCGTATTAGATATTATTTTGAAGTTTTGCAATTATTCAATACAATAAATCTCAAAAATTTATGTTAATAATATCAATATATCTTGGGAAAAATCTAAAACTGTATCATACTGAAATTAAAAAAAAAAAAAAAAACTCTCTTTTATAAAACACACAAAAAAAAAAAAAAAAAAAAAATTAAAATATGCTAAAGTAACAACTGCAAAAGAATTTGTAAACTATTTGCTATTTTGAAGTTTTTCCCTTTGGCGTAATGTTAGAATTCCATTCGTCTGAAACTTTCGATTTTAACCACTATATATATATATATATATATATATATACTGAAACAAAATAAATAAATATATAATGCATTTCTTTTTATATTTTTTTATATTTACATTGTTGGACAGGCCATGGTAGCCAAGTGGTTAGGGCATTGACCTTCTTACCAGAAGGACTGGGTTCGGATCCCAATGCCGCCAAAGACCCACTGAATACATGCGATATATGTACTCTCTAAATCTATGGAATAGAAATTGTAGTCAGTTGTCGAGTGGTTTTTATGTAAGTAATGGTCAGGAGAAAATTCCCCTCAATTGAGATCAATGTCGAAATTGAGGGAGTGGATTGTTTAGTGATGCTATCTATGGAAGACGCTTAGGGCAAAGTCATACTTTCACCATTAGGATGCTCTGATTAAACAAAGGATACACTATAATGACTTAAATTCGCATAACCAATGGCATAGCGAGCATGGCTTATCCAAGTGTTATGAGTAACAACATATTGTTGGACTAAATTTTCCTGAGTTTTCTTTCTTTGCATAAAATGAATATGACTCATGGTCTAAGAAAAGTTTGTTTAAAAGCCGAGACATATAGATTGACAGTTATGATGACAGTCCAGATTGACAGTTTGGACTGACATTTATGATGGAGATCACAAATCAAACTAAATCTATGCTCAATTATTCAACAGCGTTAGGAAATTGACTTAAGAACTTTGACTTTGAAGATCAGAGTATTACTAATAAAAATTCTTGTCGAGGTTAAAATTTTTTAGTTAATACAAATTTGCAGATTGCAAAAGATAGATTTTACACGTTTATAAACAAATTTTCAGCAAATGATGACAATATCTTTGCACTCACTTACAAGTTTCGATTGGCCATTTTATTTTCTGCCAATCTTAAAAACTTAATCTGCATTAGATTGTTTGGTATACAAACCTCTCTTTAAAAAGATATTTAATGCGCAGACTTGTTCAGGTTCCTTAAGTTATATTTTATTCTCTTTAAAGGGGGGGAGGGGTCTTTCCTTGGAAAAATGGTAAGAACATTTTCTGAAATGTGAGTGAAAATTTCCAGGTTCGATTCTTGCTGCTACTGAAAACAGTCAAAGAATATTACTTTTCTGCTTACTCACAGTTTAGGTGACTTTTAGGAAATGTTTCAGGGTTACCTGTTTTCTGAAACATAAACAAGATTTAAACAGTTTAAGTAAAAGTTCTCATGGAAGGTAAAATTCATTTTATGTTATAATTGTTTAAAAACAGTTTTAAGAGCTATAAAGTTATCCATAATACAGGGATAGTATCTGTTTAAAATCATGGATTATAAATTAACTTATGAAATCTGGTCTTAACTTATAACATGTGCACGTTTCAAATTTACTCGATATATTCGCAGATTCGGAAAATCATATGTGCAATGATAAAATGACAAAAATTATTTAATTTTTGTCATTTTATTATAAAATGTTTATTTAATTATAAAATGAAAACCTCTTTAAACCTCTTTTTATTATAAAATGTTTATTTACCATTTTATAATAAAAAGAGGATTTTTTTAAATTATATTTTTTGTTTAGTAAAGGAATTTATATATATAAACATACTTCTACATGTGTATTGTTAAGTTTAATATCTGGTAATTGTAGAATTTTTATGATTGTTTTTAAGCATTTGTGTGATTAACTTGGTATTCATATAGTTAGAAAGAAAGTTTTCTGTTAAAGACACATTATTCATGTTTCACGAGAATGCAATATTCTTCACTAGCCCTTGTATTTTCAGCCACATAAATAACTATAATGAAAGAGAGAAGTAAGAACACCAACAAATAAAGCATTGTAAGAAGAAAGCACTCTCTGTGAATCAGTGCCAACAAATAATATGGAATGCACTTGTATGGAGCACAATCATTTTATATATATACTTAGGTTACTTTTCCAGAAAAGTGAAAACGTGGACATAGTTTATGCGTAATCTTGTTTCGCCTTATTAATAATAAATATAATAATTTTAAACTGTGCATATATGATGATCCGTATTTTGCATTTTTTAAATTTCAATTCACTTATACAACAAAGTTTATCCTCACATTATCAAACCTAAATTTACAATAAAATATGCGTTCATAAATTTGAATTTTTTATTACTTGAAATATATTTGATTACGAACTTTTAAAGTGTACTCACAACTTAAATTATTATTAAATAATATAAAGAATCATTAATTAATAACTTATATTGATTAACTCATTTTGATATTTTGCTTCATAGGTATAAGAATAATTTAATATATTCTTAATTTTCCTATTATGAAAATTTGTGTGCACGTAAATATATTCCTTAATGGAAAGAGGGAAACATTAGCGAAATTTGATGCAACCAATCCATTATCCTTGTTAAGTTTATATTAATTTAAGAAACGGATGCATAGTGCATTTCTTTGATACATATTAAATAATGATTGTTGTCCAAATATGTCAAAACGAATGGAAATATTTATTTCAATTAAAAAACAGAATTCTGAATCTTGTCTGATATTTTTGTTAAGTTTCTTAGCCAGGCTAAGAAATGTCGATATACCGATACTTGTTTTAAGAAATATATGTTCCTAAAGAATTAGGGAAGATGTTCCTAAAAATATATATATATATATATATATTTGTATCAGGAGTATAATATATATATATATATATATATATATATATATTATATTATATATATATATGTATATATATATATTATATATATATGTATTATATATATGTATATATATATATATATATATTATATGTATATATATATATATATGTATTATATATATATGTATATATTATATATATATATATATATATATATATATATATATATATATATATATATATATATATATGTTTAACTGATGTTAAACTACTTCTTATAAAAATATAGATGTGTGTGTTACATATCTATACATTAAGATATTGAGTTTCTCTTGTTTAAAAATAAGAAAAAATTTTTTTATAACTGACTATTAGATTTTAAGAATTTAACTATTTAATTGTAGAAAAGATCTATGCATTTGTAATTATTACAAAATATTTTATCTTAATTGGACTTATATAAGCAAAATTTAAGTTTGTAATTGTTAATTATATAGGGACTTATAGAGAAAAAATCAGATTAAAAAATACAAGGAAAAAGATTTTTTCTAATTATTTTTGATCTCTTATATTTTATTACATCAGGAATTATATCATAATTGCTTCGCAAATATAAAAGCAATGATTAAATGTCAAAATATAATTTCCTGCTTATTTGTTTTCTCCCTATTTTTAACAAAGTATTATTTCCTTAAATTTTTTAACAACGTTTTTAATAAATAATCCAAAGAGAAATATTAATAGACCGTTTGCAAAGTCGAATTAGATCCTTTTATTCTAAATAAAATAGATGGATTTATTAAATAAAACTATGTTTCAAATAAATAAGATCTAAATTGATAATTTGATCCATTAAACAGCCATGTACAAAGCATTACTATTAATAGCGAAATAGCTTTCAATAATAAAATATAATTTTCATATTTAAATAGTTGTTCCTTATATTATTGTAAATATGTATTCTGTTCAATACAGATATGTAAGAAAATGAATTTTGTAAATTTGCTAAAATTAATTAATATATTTTGATATATTAATATGCTGAAATATATTCTCCTTAATTTATGAGCCATATATTGAAGTCTTCCATAGAAAATGTTCTGAAAAAATAAAGAAATCTTTGTTTAATTCATTACAGAACAAAATACCCTGCTTATTTAATCTTCTTGAAAACCTTTTACTTAATTCAAAATATATGTAAAATTACCATGGATGCTTATAGTTTATATAATAGTTTTAATGTTAGTAAATTTGTAAATTAAAATAAAGGTACTTTCAGAAAATTGCTTCAGTCCATTTCTTAAGACAATACTGTTGCAAAAGTCTTTTTTTTATTATCGATTTATATACTAGAATCTCATTCATGGAGTATTTTTGCCTGGAAGCAATACTAATATTAAAGTACATGTTCAGTTAAAGATACATAATTCATTTATAACTATAAAATATAACATTCTTTTGTTAATTCTTAACTCCCTAGAAAATATATAACTATTATTATAAGGGAGAATAGTAGACATATAAATAAGGGTTTTGCAGAAGAAAATAATTTTTATGAACTATTATCACAAAAAAATTATAGTAATAGCGTACTGGCTTGGGGCAAACGGTACATTTTTCACTGTAAATTTACATGTGTTTGTTAACTTCTAGAATTATATATTTATATTGCATATACATAATTTTGTTTTACATTATGCATGGTAAATATTCCATTTTTAAAGTATACTAAGGTAACTCACAAGAACTTTCTTTAAAGCATCCTTCTTAGTATGATAATTATTTTCTTGTGATTTTAATTTTAAAGACCTCAGCATTTATCTAGATATGAATCAAATTTAGATGTAGATAGGTTTATAAATGGTTTCAGAAGTTTAAAGTAAATAAATAAAGATGAGTATTTTCTCTAATTTAATCGTATTTTGGAATAAACATATTAGGGTCGTGATATTTAATTGAATTTGAAAATAGCATTTAATATTGCATTGAGGTATAAATATTGTAATTATATTAATAAAATTATACATTATTTCATTAGAGCTTTTTTAAAGAAATAATGGAAGATTATAATACCTGGACTTTATGAAAATCAATGTCCAATTTTAGCACATTTCTTACATGCAGTGGAATACTTATTATAAAGTTTTGTAGCGTTTAATCGAAAAACAGAATATTATGTTTTGAATGAATTCATAAAAAGGAAAATAAATAGATTATTAAATTTTGAAATTAGTGTTTAGAAATAGTAACCTGAACATTTTCTAATCATGAATTGAACTTATACATAAGCGAATTTTCTTCAGGTTTTATTAAACAAAACCTTAAGAAATTTGTGTACGGCCATCCCGTAACAAAGTTTTTTCGTAACATTTCATGCGTTTCAAAAACGATTTAAGAACAATTTTTAATTAAATAAACTAAGAAAAGACAATTTTAAGGAATCCAACAAACTTTTTGAGCCCATGTCTTACAATCTACTTTTTATTATTTCAGCATTATTAATTAAAAGAAAATTTTAATTAATAGTCCTGAAGATGGCGTCAGCAAAACAATAGTCTAAAGATTCAAAAGAGATTGAAACTTTTGAAAACTTAAATCGTCCTTGACGATTTAAACATATCATAAAGTGAATGTTTTATCATGTCTTTTTAACTTTGCTTTTTTTTTACAGTTCTATTGTCCATGTGCCATGGACAAAAGAACAGAAGAAAATGACTTAAATCACTGGAAAACGGCTTCTTCAACCGTTGCTTTGTCCTTATATCAGAAATCCTTTTATTTAAAAAATGAACTTCGATACTATTCTCAGACATTCGATGATGAACTTCGCCTTGTTTGCCGCCGCTCGAAGAATGGGTATTCAAGGCAGGCAGCAAATTCGTCGACAAGTCGGATTTACAACACCGTCTCAATCCGATGTGACGTGGTTGAAACGATATATGACGTCATGAATATTTTAAACCAATGAGAATCACAATAAAATAGCGTGCTCAGGATCTCAACTGTAACGAAAAAAAACAACCGTTTTCTGAATAATTCATACTTCACTCAACTATTTTTTATAGGAATAGTTAAAAAATACTTTAAAAAATAAAACACATTTCTGATGCTTATCTGTGTTGGATTTTTCATGTGATATGTAAATCTCTAATATTAAAAAATATTGTTGACGTAAGTCATATAACTGAGTATTAAATGGTATTGTATTTTTATCAGTCACAGTCATAGTCATAGCTTGGATGGTTACCTCATCGTTCTCATTTTCAAAAGGTAGCGTGAATTTCGAATTAACAGAAGACTTGAGATACTTGCTAAATAAGGCCTGGATGCGTTAAATGAGTCTTTGAGGGAATGTTTTCCACGAGATGTTGCACCTTTGGGGATGCTTTAGTTGAACAAAATATTAGGACTGCTTTTCCATTGTTAGTAATTTTATCATTTTGAATTTTCAATTATACTTACTTTGGATTTTAAACGCGTTTTGTTTCTTTTTGCAGTATTTGATAATATTGCAAAAAAACATTTGATATTAATTCGGACGATTCATTTAAAAGAAATTTGACTTAGCTGAAAATACATTTTAAAAATACTTAACCAACGTTTTTCAATTTATAGTATCTATCTATCAATCTATATATATATATATATATACACTACTGGCCATTAAAATTGCTACACCAAGAAGGAGACAGGCTACAAACGTGAAATTTATATGAAAGGAAAAAAGGTGCTGTGATATGCAAATGATTAGCTTTTCAGCGCATTCAGACAAAAAAGGCGCCAGTAGCGACACCTACATTGTGTTTAAATGAGGAAATTGTTCTGCCGGTTCCTCATACACAAACTGCATTTGACCCTTGTTGCCTGGTGAAACGTCGTTGTGATACCTCATGTAAGAAGGAGAAATGCATACCAGTAAGTTTCTGACTTTGATAAAGGTTAGCGTACCGGGATTGCGGTTTATCTTATCGCAGTATTGCTGCTCGCGTCGGTCGAGATCCAGTGACTGTTAGCAGAATATGGAATCGATGGGTTCAGGACGGTAATACGGAACGCCATGCGGGATCTCAACGGCCACCTATCACTAGCAGCCGAGAAGACAGGCATATTATCCGCATGGTCGTAATGGAGCGTGCAACCACGTCACGAGCCGTGAGTCAAGAAACGGGGTCGTTTGGAAGACAACAAATGTCTGCACGAACATTTCGACGACGTTTGAAGCAGCATGGACTCTCAGCTCGGAGACCATGGCTGCGGCTTCCCTTGACGCTGCGTCTTAGACAAGAGCGCCTTCAATGGTATGATCAACGATGAACCTGGGCGCACGAATGGCGAGACGTCATCTTTACAGGTGAATCCAGGTTCTGTGTACAGAATCAAGACGGTCGCATCCGTGTTTGGCGGCATCGTGGTGAACGCACACTGGCAGCGTGCATTCGGCATCGTCATACTGGCCTATCACCTGGCGTGATGGTATGGGTGTCATTGGATACACGTCTCGGTCACCTCTTGTTCGCATTGACAGTGCTTTGAACAGTGCATGTTACATTTCTGGTGTGTTACGACCCGTGGCTTTACCCTTTATTCGAGCCCTGCGAAACCCTACGTTTCAGCAGGATAATGCCCGACCGCATGTTGCTGGTATTGTACGGACCTTCCTTGATACGGAACATGTTCGGCTGTTGCCCTGGCCAGCGCGTTCTCCAGATCTTTCACCAATAGAAAACGTCTGGTCAATGGTTGCCGAGTGATTGGCTCGTCACCAAACGCCAGTGACTACGGTTGATGAACTGTGGCATCGTGTGGAAGCTACATGGGCATCTGTACCTGTACATGCAATCCAATCTCTGTTTGACTCAATGCTCAGGCGTATAACTGCTGTTATTACTGCTAGAGATGGTCGTTCTGGGTACTGATTTCTCAGGATCTATCCAGCCAAATTTTTTGAAAATTGAATCAATTGTTATTTCTAGTATAGTATATTTGTGCAATAAATATCACTTTGTTATCTGCATTTCTTCCTGATGTAGCAATTTTAATGGCCAGTAGTGTATATATATATATATAACCACACTGAAAATGTCACATAAAAATTCTGGTCATGTTTGTTTACTATCAGTTTCTCTGATTTAATTTAGATATGAGTGTAGCTTTGAATGTTTTATGTCGCTTTCTTTTTGATGATTTAAAAAAATTGCACGGTACTTCGTCATAAAAAATTCAGTGTTTATTTATAAGTTAGAGTGTTTAGTATTTTCAAAAAATATGTTGCTGCTTTATTTTTCTATTATTAAAAAAGTTTGAAATAAAAATTAATGAAATTTTAATTTGATTCATTTAAATTAAAATTTTATACAAAGGTTACTCAAAGCTTATTAAAAAAAGGACTTTTGCATATTTATTTCTATCTGACTCAATATATTGCTTATGTATTTTGTTACATGTCACCATCGCAAATGTGTTTATTCATCACATAAATCTGTATTTGCTGATCCCTTGAGAAAGTTGGCTTTTTCATATTTATGTTAGAATGATGCATTTAATACTAAATGTTGGGATTATCTCTTTCTTTTTGGATTACATACACTTATCCTTGTTTTATTCCATTTGCTAAGGTTGTAATGAATAGACTTTTAACAGAATGCCTTAACAGTTTTTACTTTTGCTCATGCATGATGTTTTATTTATTTAAGTTGTTTCTTTAAATATAATAAATAAGTTCAAAATATTATTCTGACTACATTTTCTTTGCATTATTTGATATATTGCATGCTAGAATTTTACCAAGAATCAAATGCAAACCATTACACGTTATGCGTATAATTGTGCTCTGTATTAGGAGATGAATACATTAGTAAACTCTCATGTGAGAATCTCAATAAAATAATATAAATTTGAAAAAGAAGGAAAATTCTAAAAAAATGTATGACTATAAAAGACAAAAAATATTAACTTACTCGACATAATAAAGAAATAATCATAATATAGGATTGGTTGTACATTAATGGTTATTCTTTCAGACGAAGGACTGCATAGCTGAGACCTACGACTTAAAGAGGATTTCGATATACAAAAATCATTCATGTGTAAGGTGGGATTCAAACGCACAAGCTGATTAATTGAAGACCAAAGCACTAATGATTTGGAAACCAAAACAGGAAGAGTTAAAACAGTATGTGATGAAAATATTTTTTAAAGATTTACATTATTTAAGAAATACTTAAAATTACATTTTAAGAAATACCGTTTTGAAGTCTAACAGGAAATAATTTGCTTTTTCTTTGTTTCTATCTATCTAACTCTCTCTATCTCTTTATATATATATATATATATATATATATATATATATATATATATATATATATATATATATGAGAGAAAGTCGATTTAATCAAATATGCTACTGCTCCTATTTTTATGTAATTTATTTATGATTTATTTTTAGAGAAATTACATATTTCCTTAAAAATGTTTGGTACAAAAGTAATTTGATTTATATAATCTCTATCGCAATTAAAATTATTTATCTTGGAAACGAGAACTTTATATTCCGAGTTATTATGACTTTTATTTTTATTATTATTATAAACAACTGAATTTTCATTTTAAATTTGAAGTAAAAATATATGACTTAACTTTATGTTATATATACGTTTTTTTCAAAAGCTGTGTTTATTGTAATATGCAAATGCCAAGTTTTCAACAGAAATTTAATTTAATACTGCATTTCCTTACAATTATTGATTAATTGTAATCTTATCTTTGATATACTATTTAGAAATGAATTAAACAAATTTTCTTTATTAAGTACATTTGATGAAAAAGGGATTTTAAATGCTAGCTTATGTTAAAATATCTTCTAAATCATAAAGGTTGTCAAACATTATACTTGGTATAAAAATATATTTCATGACTACATTAACGTAATCTTAATATGTCTTCTATGTTTTGTCAGTTGTGATTAGGATGCACTTTATAAGTCATGAATAATGATGAAATTAGTTTAACGTATGTCTTAGAATATTTGTTAAAATGTTTACATGATAACGAAAAAAAAATTATTCTCATTGTTAGATACCTTTATAATTGAATCTTGAAAGCTGTAATATTAAACAAGACCCATAATATATTTACCAGATAATATATACCCAGATAATTTCACGCTCAAAATTGTTTTTTCAAATAAATGAGAATGTTTTAAAGTTTAGTTTAATAGGAAATGAAACTATACAATTTACAAAATATTTTTAATAGGAGATATTTTAAATGATAATGAATTTTAATTATCTGATTATTATTCCTATATATTCAGACATGTATTATTGCGTTTAGGAATTATTAACACAAATACTTTTTGTTTTTATTTATTGCAAAAGAATTTAAAATTGAAACACTAACACTTTAAAACCACGAGAAAGTTGTTTCGACTTTGGCTTTGTGAGTGATACGGTAAAGATAATTAAAACGAGCCCTGCAGCTATATGCATTATTTTCTTTTAATAATATTATATTTTAAAAGAAAGGGAATATAGACGATACAGACATAAATAAATTTTATAGTTTAAAAAAGCTGAAAAATTTTTAAGTACAAAAATAATGGTTTGATCTCATAGCATTTTCATTTTCTGTGCAAGAAGTTGGGGTACAACTTATATTATTTTGAAAGGGAAGTTATTTATGTGATAATGTATAATCTTATGCATTATTCAATAAAATAATGCAGAGAAAGCAGCTATATAAAATATTTTACGGGGGAAAATGTTTTTTTCCTTTACTGATTGGTTGATTTATTGACTTCGAGTCAAACTTTTGTAGAAAATAATTAATAGGTGTGGGAACTATGGTTTAAAGTGAATTCCAAAATACAACAAATATCTACCTCTGAGGCTGTAATCGAACCCACAAACTAATGAACTGTCGTTGAACTGCTAGTTAAGCCTTTCCTGGCTAAAGTTATCCAACCATAATATGTCTTACAAAACTACTATTATAAAATGGAGTATTTATTGTAAAGAAAAAGAATATGTTAATGTAAATAAATGTTATAATAACTAATGAGGATCCTTCTGAAGAAAATTTCCAACTTCTTAACAGAATACAAGAAAGCAACACAGAGCTGTGAAATTGATGATGGAACCAAATCTTTCTTATTCGCAGTTATTCAGTATACCGAGAAAGAAATATCATCCCCGAATTAAAGATACTTTAGACTATATCGAATCAACACTTTGGATAGGTGAGTCAAAAGTTTTCTGTTTTTCTCTTTTACGACTAAAATTAAAATCTATTGTTTAAAATAAGAAAAATTATAACTAATTATGGTGTTTATATTAAAATTTAGGATGCTTATAAAATTATCTCTATTATTTAAAACAATTGATTCTATAGTTTATTAAAGTAATTTCTTAAATATACTATATATATCTATCATTAAAAATATATTATATATATCTATCTCTACTATTAAAAACAATTAATTCTTATATAAATATAAATCCTTAAATATATTATGTTTACCTATTATTAAAATATATTATCTAAATCTATCTTTTTTATTGAAGACAATGAATATTTGATAGTATATAAATATAATTCATTAAATATTATCTATACTAATCATTAATGTTTTTATCTATATCTATCCATATTATTAAAATTTCTTTATAGATATCTTTCTATATTATTAAAAACAATTAATTCTACAGTTAATAAATGTAATTCTTTAAATATATTATGTATATCTATTATCAAAAATGTATATATCATCGATATCTATTTCAATTAATTAAAACAACCAATTATGTAGCTTATAAATGTAATTCCTTAAATATATTATCTATATTTATATATATTATTAAAATATATTTTATTTATATCCATCTCTTTATTACTAAAAACAATTAATTCTATAGTTTAAAAATGTAATTCCTTAAATATGTTATCTAAATCTATTATTATTAATAAAAATCTATCTCTATTATTAAGAGCAATTTATTCTTTAGTTCATAAATGTAATTCCTTAAATACATTTTCTATATTTACGGACTTTCTTTTAAATTTAAGCTACATGGTAAAATTATTTTTTATTTCTAGACATTAAGTGTTTTGAAATGAAATTTGGCTATATTAATGTAAGAATGCATTTCAAATACTACAAAACTACTAAGAAACAATAAATCATATTTTTATAATAACTTCTGAATGTGATATATTTACTCTCTTTATGAAATTCCAATGTACCACAACTGCCCTAAAATTGTTGAATGCTGAGAATTAATATATAATTAATTACATGCATTCAGTATTGGACAATAAAAAAATTTTAAATTTGCATAACTATATATAATTATTATTAAAAATATCATAAAATAACTGCATTTATTTTATTTTCTGAATAGGGTATTAAATATTTCTATGTATAAAGTTTTAGAAAAATGCTGAAATACTGTATCAAATGATGTTAGGTAAATGTGAATTTTGTGTTCACCAAAAGGAATTGTAACTTTGAATTTCTATGATATGAAAGTAGAGATGATACCATATTAAATGAATATTTCTTAATTAAATACGAATCACTTAATCTAAATATGTTACATTTTAAACATATGTATTTGTGAATGTGACAAATATTTTCAAGCTACATTATATGTGTAGAAATAAATTATGATTATCTATTTAATGAAATTTATAATTTCTAGTTAAAATTCTGAGTCTACTTTCAAATGTTTTCTATTGAAAAGAAATATTTATTCATTTAAAAAATCGTAAAATTATTTGAGTTTCTTGTGTTTTAACTTTTTTTCGGTTGATTTTTAAAAAGAAGAAATTTAATCTACCTTCAGATATCTTTTAAATTTCCTTTGCATTGATAAAATTGCTTAAAAATATATTAAACATAGTACCATTTTTTAATATAAGTAACTAGAAAGGGAGATAATTAACATTTTAATTCTTAAAAGTATCTCTTGTTGGAATTAAAAATTATTCAATTAATATACTCATTAAGAAATTGTCAAACGTTTTAAGATTATTTAACATTATTAATTTTATTTAAGATTTTAAAAAATATGAATATGTTATTGTTGGTTGTAGCATAAAAGGTTAAGAGAGAGAGATAAAATTGATAAAAATTAAACATGAAACTGAAATTCTACCAATAAACAGAAAGTTTTCACTAATTTGTACTTTCAGTGTTATAAATATTGATTAATATTTAGTGTTGTCAGTGAATTATTATTGTAAAAATTTTAAAATAGCGATAAAGGTTTACTTTTAGTATAAAAATCGTAAAGAGTAAAATGATACTTTGACAACAATGGGGAGAAAGCGTAAGGTATTTAAAACATACATGCACGAATCTTCACACCGGAAATTATGTAGCAAAGTAAAACTAGAAAGCAGATAAGTTGTCTTCTGAATGACATCTTAATAATTTGGTTGTGGTGATTCCTTTTATAAGAAAATGTTTTTTTCAAAATAACTAGATTTTAAGGTCAATCATAACACGTATTTTTGAAAAATAAAATTTTATCACCTTTTTCCTTACTATTTTACACAAAATTGAAAGAAGTTTCCTTTAGGCTACATGCCTTCTTTTACAAAACTGCTTTTTTTTTAATTATAAAGTTATCACGTCTTGGCTTCCATTGTATACCACAAAAGAATTTTATTATTGTCAAAAATTTAAGATTAAGCAAGAAATTACTCAAATCAACAATAATTAAGTTAGATCAAATCAACAATATTAAGTTCAAATTAACAATAGTTATCTTAGAATTTTTTAAATTAATTCCAATCAATCGACTAATAACGTTACGTGGCTGATTAAAACACGACAAAAATTAAGGAGTTTTCATCATCATCATCATCATCACACACACACACACACACACACACACACACACACACACACACACACACACACACACACACAAACACACACACACACACACACACACACACACACACACACAAACACACACACACACACACACACACACACACACACACACACACACACACACACACAAACACACACACACACACACACACACACACACACACACACACACACACACACACACACACACACACACACACGTGCTAAAACTAAACACGTTTGTTCGTTATTAGCAATTTTTTTTTATGAAACTAGGAGGAATTATATTTATAATCTATGAAACTATGTTTATGCAAGCTGTGCTAAACTTCTATTCCTTTGATTCCTCAAAAATATGGGAACGTGTTTTTCTAAATTTTAGCTTTTAAAAAAAGATAAAATTTTTTGTTAATTTAAAATGAAAAAATATACTTATATACAAGCATTCAAAAGTTTTGGATAGGAAATTGTTTTTTCATTCACTTCCTTAAAATATTAAATTTTGAGACATTTTTATATGCATATATAAAATTTATAACATTAAAAAGAAACGAATTAAACTAGAAAGACCTATGCACTGAACCTCATACTATCGCAAATTGTCAATTTATATTAGAAAATGCTTCTAAATTTGCATATTTGCATTGATTTAGAGCAGGGATGGCGAACCAATGGCAAGCGTGGCACTAGTGTCACGTTTGAAAATTTTGATGGCTAGCACAAAAACAATATTTTTTTTATAAGTTACCTTCTTTGATAGAAATGATTAAAAATTACTAATCTGCATTTAATTTATAATTCATGATAAAAATTTGTAGTATTGAATACCTATCTTAGAATGTTATCTAGAACCGTCAAATTGTACATTTTATTATTAAAATATCACATGAATTCTCTCGAAGTATATGAAGATGCACAATAGGTAAAACTTTTTGCGTATCTGGTTTCACCTTTTAATGTTGTTGCCATTGCAGATAATGCATTCGTCATTTTTTGTGAACCGTCGTCTTAGAAACTTCAGTGACTTATTAAAAACATATGTAATCGTTTATTGTAAATAGATTATTGTGTTATTTTTAGATAAATATTTTGAAATATTATTTCATATTTTATATTCTGCATTCATTTGCAAAGAATATATTGCGTCACGACTGAAGTTTTAACCTGTAACAATCTTAAAATATTAAAAGTTACTAAACTTATAATTTATTTTTCTTATTTTTGAATAGTAAAATATTTTAATATTATGGGAATTTATTTTACCTTTAAAAATCAGTGTAAAATATAGAAATAATTATTAAAATTACCTTGAATTAATATATTATTTATTATTTTCTTGTGTTGGTAATATTTTTACCTCTTTAATATGGTGACGAAATATGTTCTTGCAAACGAATGGTGAATAAATTATTTATTTTATAACAATATTATTGAAATATTTATTTTTTAGAGTTTCTTAATATGACTAGTTAAATGATAAAATCAAAATTATCCGAAACATGTAGTAGCAGAGAATTACAAGCTCAGTGGACCGATAGATACGGTATGATTGAAAAGGATAATAAAGCAATTTGTATATTATGTTCTAAAACTGTTGTCTGTAGGACATCTTCAGTAAAGCGACATTATGAAACATAAATTTCTTTTCGATCAAAATGTAGAAGAGTAAAAGGAGTATAGATCACGTGCATCAAAAAGTAAAAATGCTCAAACTACTTATTTGATGAAATATATTGGAACTCAATCAAACACCACTGCTGCTAATTATCAAGTTTCAAAAACTATTGCTAAATATGCGAAAATCTTTTTATGAAGGCGATTTTTTAAATATTGCTCGGTTGCAACGTGCACCATACTTATTCGATGATTTCGAAAACAAAGAAAAATTAGCCAAAGAATTAAAGACATGCCGATAGCTAAAATTAGAGTAAAAGACAAAATTTTTGGAATGGTGGGAAAGGAAAATTTTCAACTAAAAATTCATATTGTTCCGATTTCATATCCATTTGACTTGACGAGTCTACCGACGTAACATGCTCTGCTTGCTTAGCAATTTTTGTACATTAGTTTGTTTAAAACAATATTAAAGAAGTGTTAAAGAGTTTATCAACATTAACAATAACACCGAAAAGATTATTTAGTATTACAACAATTTGTAATACAATTATAGATGCATTGGAAAAAAGAGAAATATGTCCTTCTAAAATTGTATCAGTTACAACTGATGGTACCTGTAGCTTAACTGGACGGAAAAATAGACTTATAAATTTATTTACAAAACGTATTGGACACCTAATTCTTGATTTTCATTGCATTAATCGCCAAGAAGCATTATCAGTCAAAACAGGTTTAAAAATGTTTGATGATGTTTTGAGTTTTGTAACAAAATTAGTTAATTTTATATCAGCACGAGTACTAAATAAGAGAAAATTTCAAGACTTGTTAACTCGTCGTAACAATAACTTATTTTTATACAATAATGTACGCTGGTTAAGACATGGAAATGTTTTGCAAAGATTTGTAGATTTTTAGGAAGAAATAAAATTATTTTTAAATAATAAGAACATTATATATTAACCAATACAATAAATTATTGGATGTAGAATGGCTAAAAGTTATATTTTTTCTCTGATTTGTGCTCTTAATTAAATAAATTAAATATAAAACTACAAGATGTTAATGAAACAGTGATTATAATGTTTGGTTTAATCAAAACGTTCGAAGTCAAATTACAGATTTTAATCGTGATATTCTTTCAAATTCATATAAATATTTTCCTAATACAATTTTTTTTTCTAAAAATGAATGTAAAAAAAAAAAAAAAAAGTCTTTGACGAAAGAATATTTAGTGGTAAATCAATCTCTGATTCAGGAATTTTCTGCAAGATTTACGCAGTTTAAAGAATTTGAAGAAACTTTAAAATTTTATTTATATCCTGATTCAATGCTATTTGAGAAATTAAATTTAAAAGTCTTTGAGTGATTAAATTTTAATGAATTAGAAATAGAATTAGTTTAATTTTAGTCAAGTACCATATTAAACCAAAAGTTTGTTGATTTAAGAAATGATTTAAAAATTATTAAAAGTAATCGCGATTATTGTATAAAATAAATAAAATTGAGAGATATTGAAATTCAAATTACATGGAATTCAAATTCTGACACGTTTAATTGTTTAAAAATATTAGCAAAGACAATTTTATCAATATTTTCCTCCACGTGGTCATGTGAAGTTATATTTTCAGAATTAGATTTTATAAACAATATATATAAGAATAAGAATGACGGATAAGTAGAGCTGCATGCCTACTGTTAAAATTAACTAAATATGAACCAGTTATTAAATCTTTATCACCTTGTGTACAGCAACAAAAATCATATTAAAATCAATTGTTTTTAACATGAATTTTATTTTCTAGCATATTGCTTTTTGTAAACTATTGATTAATAAAATATTGTTTAAAGAAGAATTGGTTTTATTTAATTATACTTACTTATAGTTTCACCACACTAACATTTCGAATGAAATTTTATTGTGGCATGTTACCTAATTAAAAAAGAATTTTTATGATTTTGTGGCACGGACATAAAAAAAGGTTCGCCCTCCCTGGTTTAGAGTGTTGGCAGGCATACGAATTCATACTTCTATATACGCACTGAAAGTCAATGCAGAAAACCACATTTCATCTAAATTTAATCAAAGAACTGGGACACATTTTTGGTAAATTTTTATAAACATTTTATCTTTATATAAATTATGTATTATACATAAGGTATTGCGGTACATTATAAAAAATTAATATTTAATTTTTTATAAATATTAATTTTTATGACGTTAAGTTTTTTTTATGAAATTCTTTGAAATGCTTGTATATTGATTTCATTAGTTTGTAAAATAATATTGTGCTGAGTATAATATTTTTAAAGAATTTAAAAAAAATATGGATATTTTATGAATAATTCAATGATAACTTTTATTCGGCATGAAAACAGTTTTTCTAAACAATTTTTATGCCAATAAAAAATAAAAAAGATGCAGCGTCTGATTTCTCAAACATTTTCGAAATAAACGTCTCTTAAAATATATAAATCTTATTTTTTAAAACTAATTCTAAAATAATTTTTCTTTTGCAAATGCTGACAAAGTTAGTCTTGAGCAGTTTCAAAACACTTTATTAAATTTGAATTCTTAAATTAAATTTTACTTATTTTAGAAATAAATGCAAATCTTATAATGTGGTGAATCACATTTATATAATTATTCAATTTAGATAATGGGAATATTTTAATCCGACAATTTTGAATTTATTCACGCTTATTTCTTTACTTTTTCTTCTCATTCATTTGCTATAGCTAGAAATAAGGTATATTTCTAATGTAATTTATTTTTTTTAGAAAGATTTATTCAATAAACATGGAATATTAATTTAAAATAACTACTGTATACAATCATTAAAAATAAGCTTATCAATTTATTTTAATCCCAAGTAAAATGAGCACTTTATCAAATTTTTATACTTTTTTTTAAATTGAAAACTTCCATCTCCTCTAAGCATTTTTATTTCGGAAATAAATCAAGTTTTCATATCTCTGGAAAATTTCGTTTTTACAGAAATATGGCATCATACATTTTATTTGTTTTAAATCCTAAATTTTAAAATATCAAGTAAATAAGAAACACAAGACCCTAATTCTCCAATAAATGTCAAGGAATATTTAAAAATTAAAAAAGATAATCTTAAATTTCATTATAAGGAAAAAACTCCCATAAATGAGCATCAAAGATATCTTTTCGATTGTCGAAATAAGAAATTAAGAAAATAAAAAAAAAAAAGTTGAAAATTTCATCAAAAATCACCCACATAAAATTAAACTTATAAAAATAAAAAAAATTTATTAGATTATTGAATCGTAACAGTTAATCATTTTATTAAATATGAGAAATGGGAAAGTTTATAAATCTAATATTTTCCAATTAAATTAGCCGAGATTAAAATAATAGCTCAGGGACAGTAAATTTTAACAAAGTGCTCAGCAAAAACATCTATAAATATTTAATTCGAATATGCATCACACACTGAAATTACATAATTAAGGAAGAGAATGTTTAATAGAAAATATTTTTTAAAGAAATATTTAAAACTTTACTGAATATATTTCTCTGGAAATCAACATCTTCTGAACTGAGGAAATATAAATGACATTTTATTAATCAATTGATGATAATCAGAACTTTGAAATTCAAAGATCAAAATGAATGTTTATCACACTGATTCTTTCACTATTAATCTTCCTGATATTGGTAAATAGAAAGTGTATTCTCTTTTTCCAAACTTAGATTTATAAGTCTACTATTTTCTGTTTACTACTTTTTATAAAAAAATACAGACATATACTTCCTTAAGTGGGCTAACAAATATTTATTTTTAATTGAGAATATATTGTAAAGCTATTCATTTGGTTTAAATAGAATTACGAGTAAATTTAATTTTAATCGGAACTATTGAATCACGAAGAAAGGATTGACATAAAGATATTTAAAACTATAATTTCAGTTAATGTAAATAAAAAATCTGGTAAAATTATTTTCATAATTAAATTTATAGAACATTAAGCTGATTTGTCTTATAAAATGCTGTTTGAATTTCACAAAAGAAAATGCAGATATTATATCTTAAGAAAATTTGATTACAGTTTGAAAAATTTACTTTTTTCATATAAAAGAAATCTTTTTGTTTTAGAAATAAATTTAGAGATTCAAAATTTAGTATGAATGATTTCTATCGCAGAAATATTTTTGAAAAACATAGATTATAATATAGATATCAGTTAATTAATTTTAATTCATGAAGTTCTTGTTTATTCTTTGAAAATAATACTATTCCATTTGAATTTTAAGTTTAAATAACGATTTCTCAATTTTAAAATTTCACGTAAACAAAGTTTCTTGAAGAAATTAAAAAAAATATTTTTAATTGCTAATTTAAGTTCCATAATATTAATTCATGAAAACAATGTTTTTTCTTTACTTATTTTTTACATACAAAAATTTCTTATTTACTTCATTAACATCTAAGGAATATTTGTTTAAGTTCTAAAACATAAGTTTATGAATATATTCTAAAGATTTAATAGATGGCAATTTATATAAAAAGGCTCACATTACAGGAAACGTTTATAGATTTATTTTTTGATAAAATAATTTATAGACAAAATATTAGTGATTATTAAGCTAAAAAATTTGCAATTTTTTAATCAGAATATTTTTTTTTAGATATTTCTTTTCATCCAATGCATTTTGTTTTCATAACATATAAAGCTAATTAATTTTGTTGCATTTTGTATTATACTGACTGTATTATTTATTTCATTGAAAATGCAAATGTTAATAGGAAATAAATTTATAAATGCTTAACCATAGCTTCGAGTATATAAATCTTAATTTAAAAAGAAATGCAGAAATTATTAATACTAATTTCTAACATTTAAATTTTGACTCAAAATCGAAATTGAAATTAATTTTTTCTAAAACGTGTTTTAAATTATGAATTAACGCTTATAAATATATAATTTATATGTGTATATCTTTAAAACAATAATACACTAAAAGTTGTTTTCACGCTAATGAGAGAATCCTTTGATGAAAGTTTGTTTAAAGTATTATAATATCATTTAAAATGAAGTAATTAAAATAAAATAATTTTATTTAATTTTAAATTAATGTTTTACCTACGAACTAAAAAAATGACAAACATCGGGCTTACTTTTGAAATTATCTTTTCCAAATGATATGGAAACGTGAAAGGTGAAAAATTACAGACTTCACCCTCACAATTAAGGCATCACTAAGCTAAACATCGGAATACAGAATTTTGCAAACGAACGACTCTATAAATAACTTTCTTTTTATAAAATTTTTAAGTGCAATTTTATTAAAATATGACAAATTTAAAAACTAAATTCAGTTCATATTTTTAACAAGATAGTTATATCTTAAAAAGATGTATTCTTAATTGATATAGGCAAAATTAAATGCATTTTTAAATTTTTTAGAACTTTCTAAAATAATTAAAATAATTGTACAACGTAACTTAAAATGATTCAAAATACCTTTTAATTAACAAAATATCTTTTAATAAACAGTGATAGATAAAGTATTAACATATTACTTTCTCAACATGAGAGTCACTTTTAAAAGCACTCTTTATTCTTTTTAAATGTGACCATGAAAAGATTATAAAATGTGACCACAGTGAGAAATGCAGGATTGTACTTCCTATCCATTGAAAGAAAATTCAGGATTGTACCTCCTATTTATTATAAAATCGACTAATTGGTAGTGAATAGAGGATAATTTAACAAATTAAGGATGTTGTAATGCAACTGAAATATCACTTTGTATATTTGGTAGGATGTGGAGGTGATTAATGCATTGCAAAAAAGAAATCGCCTCTCTGTCTAGTGGTCAGCGTGCCTGACTGCTGGTTGGGAGGTCCTGGGTTTGAATCCCGGTTCGGACATGGATGTACTTTTTTTATCTCTCTCCTGTATTTGTCCTTTCCTTGTATGAATGGTTGCCTACCCTGTAAGCGGGTACGTATGGTGAGGAAGTCAGACATCACACCAAATTACGCTTCAATTGGAAAATTTGAGCAGAACACCCCATATTGTCAGCCTAACTGGCACAAGGCGACAGCTAAAAGAAACTTTTAATATTTTATTGGGAGATTTTGTTGTATAAACTTATTTATATGTTATATTAATTCTTATTAATCACTCACAAAATTTTTTATTATATTTTTGAACAAGAAAAAAAATAGTTCCATTATTCTGATTCAATCGGTTGCTGCATACAATGAAACAAGTCATTCAAATTTGTTAGTAAAATTTGGCGATTTTCCGATTCGATCAATAACTTTGTTGTAGAATTTTTAAGTACTTTTTGATCCACATAACTATATATATATATATATATATATATATATATATATATATATATATATATATATATATATATATATATATATATATATATATATATATATATATATATATATATATATATATATATATATATATATATATATATATATAATGGTTCTTCTTAGTTTGAAGGCATTCTTTAATTTAGTACTATCGTGGAAAGTTTTAGTTTAAGTCTATTTACGTTTTAAATTATCTATTGTTATTCAAAATAATTATTTGAATTAATAATTGCGGAAAGCTGCAAGATTAGAAAAATCCAAAAGTAACTCGATCAAAAAGAACAGGTCCTTGAGAAGAATGCTAAGATAAAATTATCATTCTCTCTATTTAAAAAGACTATAGAGTCTACTACTCAGAGAATTTGATTTTTTTAAAAGTTTCGAGAATCAAAGACAATATAAAGTGCTTAAAATCCAAGCATTTACTTCATCGTTGATTCCTTTAGACTTAAGCTTTCTGTATAGTATTATCGTATTTGAAACCTCTGGGAATTAATAATTAAGATTGGGGATTATATAAAGGTTAAAATAGGATACGAATTTCGGTTTTTTATTTACTCCCTTCTCTTTACCAGTTCGGGTAGAATCTATATAATATCCCTTAGTTCTTGGTGCTATGATTTTTTTTATCCAGTTACCCCTTCACAATTATGACATACATGTTTTATTAGTCACTTCTGATTTTACCATTATTCTTTCAGATACTTGTTGTTGAAACTATTAATTTAAATCAGTTAAAAAAATCTTTAATAACCTTCGCTAAAATCATGGGTACAGAAGACAGATACCGTATAATCCAGCTGGCCAAATACTGAGTTTGGTGTTTTTTTGGCGCATTTTCTTGTTCTGGCAACCTGGTTTTTACTACGCCCTAGAGATACCTATAAGAATTATGTAGAAAATTCTATTTTGGAAATCCTAGTACTTACGTCATCGTGAGATGCCACAATTCGTCGTCTTGGCAACACTTGTCCGTCGCCAAAAACTCAGAATTTAACATGCTGAATTATACGGCATCTGTTCCAAATCATGACACTACCAAATTTAAAATAGGTTGGTATAGAAGCTACTTAATGACGAAGGAATATTTTTAGTTTTATGTTGGTATTTTTTCCAATAATTATGGCTATAAAAGCATTCATAGGAATAAAGGATACAATTATAAATATTATCTTAAAATAATAACGTGTTTTATAAATGCAAAATAATTTCTTACTTTATATTGAGAGGGAGCATAAATTATGCAAGAGAAATTTTTGTAAATACAATAATATCGATTGATTGATTCGATGCTTCGCTGTAACTTGAAGATTAATACAATTTTAATTTTTATAACAATTATCGGTATAAAAATGATATATCTTCCGAAGAGATTTCTCGCCAAATCTGGCGTCCTTTGTTTTGATTATAATGTTGCTAATTTGATTTTTTGTTACTTTTTTTAAGTAACAATACCATTTCAATTTTTTGTTCTATGTTTCGACTAGGCGGACTTCATAAATTTTCCCGTTTCAAAATCATGTGTTCACCTGGTGACAAAAAGGTCTCCAATTAGGGGGATATACAATAATAATTCTCAAATATCATTCTTGCCCAAGAGGTTAACTGGTATTCATCTCAACTTATGAAGTATTGGGATGAATACCAGATTCTGAATTAAATTATGTCACAGAGCTAACATATCTTAATCTCTCTCTCAAAAATTAAACCATAGTAATAGTAGATATTTATCTGACAATTAGGCGTGAGCTGTTAATAGAATGGCTAGCGGTCTTACATTCTTGCGACAGTTCGTAGATTCGAATCCCACTCAGGGTGTGGGTATCTGCAGTAGTTCGGAGTTCATTCTAAACCACAGGTCCTGGTCTAAATGATCATCATGTGTCAAAAATCTCAGTTTCTGATGAGCTTAATGTAGACTCTGATTCCAGAGATTGCTTTTTTAGTCTGCGAAAGAAAATAGCATCTAATATATAAAAAAAGCCTGTTCGCTAAATAAGTAAAATCCAATCTTTAAGCACGTCGATTAATGCGAAGAACAACAGAAGACAGATTCTATAAAACAAGCTTACTTATCTTATAAAGACTGATTAATATGAGTAATAAAACAGACATCAAAACCCGTATTGTATTCGAATAATTTGATAGAAGTTAATCAAATCTTTATCTGCAATGATTATTGTTAAAAAAAGGAACCACAATAATACATGACAACATTACACACTTCTAGTTGGGTTTAGTTTAAAATTTTTAGATTATAACTAAAAATATGATGTTGGAAATAAAATTCTCTTGTAAGTTTAGAAAACTATTTTTGTTAACAATAAATCTTAAACTCGCCTGTAAATATTGGAAAATGATTTTGCGAAGCTCTGACTAAATGTGTTTTCATTAAATAGTTTGTATTGTAGGTATTTGATAATTTTCCATATTTTATTATAAGTAGTCATAATGTGCAAAACAAATTATATTTTTCAAAATTGATTACTATATACATTACTTTAAATTTGTAAAGAAACTGAATTCAGAAAATAAATGAATATATTAATTTTAATCTCATGCAATAATTTATTACTTTTACATAACTCCATGTTAATACGGAGATATATAATAGTGGTTTTTATAATTTTTCATACATTAATTATTTTCAATTTTTATTTAAACATTTTTTTAATTACTTTCTTATGTTGGCTCTTTCGAGCTTAATAAGTCTTGCAGTCCAATGAAGAAATGAAGTATGTCCAGTAGTGGAGAGCGTCTTGAAATGTGAAGAAGTGCGGGCTTCCTGGAGGGCAGAACATTTCCAAAGATGATCACCATCCATGTCAACCTGTTCCCTACATAAAATGTAGTCAGGAGAATCCACAAGCCCAATGTGATATAGATGTTTCTGGAGAAAATCATGCCCAGTAAGTAACCTGAAGCAGGAGACCACTATTGATCTAGGTAGATCTCTGGTGATACATGAGCTCAGCAGGGTCCTACAAAAGGCATCAACTGCATTCTCTTTGTAATAAAATTTTCACTGGTGATGGATAACCGTTTTAGAAGGAGTTTGACATTTCTCAAGCCAGTAGGAGCATCTGGAGGGTTTAAAAAAGAAACCTCTTTCGCGAGATTGTCTTCTTTTTCATTACCAGGCAAGCGCAATGGCTAGGGATCCATTGTAAAGTAATTTCCTTTTCCGCAGATAGTAAAGTGTTGATGATGGTCTTACTGTTAAATTCTATAGATGTGGGTAGGAGAGTATAATTTGCCACTGTATAAATGGCAGCCTGACAGTCAACAAGAAGGACAAATTCCATTTCCGAGAAATCTAAAATTTTTTGGAAAGCCATGTAAATTGCATACATTTCTTTTACTTAAATATTAAAAGCAAAACAACGCAGGGAATAAATATTTTTTCTTTTACCTTAATTATTTAAAATATTTTCCTAATTATATTATGTAATCAAGGAATATCCATTCGTAATAAAATTAAAACTTTGGTGTAAATTTCAATAAAAAGTAATACCATTTAAAACCAAAATTGAAAAAATACTACATTTAAGTAATTATTATATGCGTGCTTATGTTCAACACACACACAATAGGTATACAGTTATAATATATATATATATATATATATATATATATATATATATATATATTGCCTCATATAAAATTCATTCACTATAATAATTTTTCAGCTGTAAACAAGTTTCATATTTCATGACAGCAATCCGCTTTCTGTTTCAGACATGACTTATCATTTACTCGTATAAAAATAAGGAAACGTTTTAGCTGATTATATGTCAGAATCTGTGGGTTTCATTTTTTTTAAACATGCTGTTAGAATAAAGTAACCGGAAAAAAAGACACTTAGAAGTTTATATGATTACTTCAACCATGAAATCTCTAAAGAAACTAATAAAAAGGATATTTTTGGATACGTGTACTACCAATAAACTTTTTGTATGAAGTGTCTTATCATTTTCTAGATGAAAGCTTATCAGCTTTCATCTTGAAAATGAAGTGAAATGCTTATGAAGTAAAATTAATGTAATTAGAGCGTATTAGACTTCACCCTTCAAAAATTATAACTTTTTTGCGATATGAATGGATATTTGAAAAAATATTTGAATCCGAAAAGCTATTGGAAATATAATGAAAATATTAAATGGCAAATCTTTTACTATACTTTTACTCAGAAACCATAAATCATAGATTGCTTTAGTATAAATCTCTTAGAAAATGTTTGACTCACCATACCTTTGTTCTTAAAATTGAAATTTTAAGTAAGGACTGTTTTTTAATCAAAAGATATTTTAGTTTTACTTTATTAAATTTATGTTACTAAGGCAGTTATTTAATTATAAATGCAATTACTATAATAATTATATCATCATTGGGAGACTCTTTTTTGTAATAATCTTTTGTTTATTAAAATTATATTAGTCTTTGTTACACTAAAAAAACAATTTTTTTCATTTATTATGTTGAAAAAATTTACTTTTTAATGCGTTTACGAAACAAATTTAAAAAAATGTCAAACTGTGGTGACTAAAAATAAAAATAAAATATAGTTTTATATTTGGTAATGTAAAGAATACAATGAGTTGTGGAACCAAGTTGGATGTGGAATCTAGCTCCCCTTAGTTTGGTAGTACATTTTGGTGGTAAAATTCAGTAAACGCATTTCTTAATAATCGATGGAGGTTGTAGCTACTTACACATTACTTTGTAAGCAATTTTAGTCACCAGAAAACCTGGAGATTTTGTTAGTTAGAAAAAAATTTTACAAAAACTAAAGGCATTAAAATATACATAAGTTGCACTTACCAAAGCTGCGATTGCTGTCTTACTAAAAAGAGAATTTTTCCAGGAAAATATTAAGCAATCCAATAAAATAGTTCCAACTTTAAGGTTAAGGATACCTAGCCTCGTGGTTAAAGATTACCAGTTATCTTTAGAGATGTTTTTATCACAATATCAATTCAAGTTGATTGCCCGCCACATGTAATGTTGAGCAACTAAAAAGTTGAATATAATTGCTAATTTCTTTGTATCTTTATACCGATAAATGATCACCTTCATTGAAATATTGACTTCTTTGCTGAATGTGATGTATATTTTTTAACTCAGATTCTATACAATTTGATTATTTTAAGCAACATTGCTATCTTTATTTGTTAGAAAATGTCATGGTAACAATCTGAACGGACATGATCCAGCTCCAGAAAGTTGAATTATGCTTCGAATTGCTCTATCAGTGCATTCTTACGAGGGGTATCATTCAGTAGATTGAATGATTTTCGGTTACTTTTCAAAATTATTTGCAATTTCATGGCTCTGGTTTAAGAGTTTATGGGTTTTTAAAGCATTTCCAAACCCTATTAACAGTTTTGTTATATGTAATGTATTCAATATATTTAATAATTTCATTCATATCGCACCTAATGCTTGCGTTTAAATAGCATTTAATGATTATGTAAGGATGTATGAATAAAATTATGTGATTCGTATCATAGTTAATCATAAAATTACTATTGGGGTAAGATATAGTTAAAAAAGAGGTATGGCTAAAGAAAACATATTTTTATAATTATCATGATATATACACTCGCAATTATATTGATTAATAATAACACAGGAGGAAATTTAATTCCTACCTACGTTTTTACTGATATCTTGAATTTCATGTTTATAAGTTAAAACTGATATTAAAACAGGGTACTTTTTTATTATACTCCCGCTTTTGATCCTAAAGAAATAGCATGGTTTTTTTTATGGAGAAGTGAAAATAATATAACGTAAATACGACGATTTCATTGGTTCAAGTTTCAATTTAATACATACTAAATTAATTTTTTTAGTGCAAAAATTAATTAAAAAGTGACAACAATGGTCACTAAACAATGTTAAAGTTTGTTGGTGCAAAATATTGCTAAGTGACAATTATGTTGGTTAAAATAAGTATTACACAGTCACAAATCCCTAAGGGGGAAATGCAACTAAATTCAGACAAATTAAATTTTGTCTCAATAAAAAAATAGGTATTGTTATAATATACTGACGCAGTCGATCACTGATGGGATTGCTGAACAATTTTCTCCAGAAATAAGTATTGGAATTTAAATAAGTTTTATCAGCAAGTGATAATCGTTTAGTTTATAAAATGTAAATAAAATGCGTGTATTATATTTTTAGTAGTTTCTGAAAACATAAACATATACATGAATCACAAATAGATTATTTATGACTATAATCTACAATTTTTTTCTTTCCGATTACAGCATTTATCAAAAGCTAAGGTATAATGGAAAAGTATCAAAAACAGTAACTTCTTTTTAAAATTTAAATAATGTTTCTTTATATCGAAATTTATTTTTAGAGAGAGAGAGAGAGAGAGAGAGTTTTTAAGAACAAACAATTTTTAAGTCTGAAATATAATTTATGTCTCATGATAGAAAAACAATCTTTTATATGTCTTTAGCAATGGTTTTTTAAAGTTTTATCTGCATCTTCTAAGAAACGTGATTTCATTTAATTTTATTGATGATATCAGGAAAGCTTTTTGCCGTTATAATTTTGTAAAGTGCTTTTTCTCTGATAGCGCATCGCTTATCTTCTCAATTACATGAATTAACTTCGTTTACAAAAGCACCGCTCTGTGCCAAATAAATATATATATCCCAAATTTTTTAAACTTTATAAAACATTTCTCATTATGAAATTGGTTTTATAATTAGAGTGTGATCAAATTATAAAATTTCCATTATACGAATTAAATTCTAATTCTTAAACAAATATTTTTGCCTGCTATTTTTTCTTTTTTTGACACTTTTATTAGTCATATCTTACATTCGTAATTGAAAGGTTAAAAATATCTAAGTAATAAATATAATTTTGAATGACCGAGTTGTTTTACTTTTTTATTTTGTATTTAACTTAGTCACAAGACCATTTAATAAAAATCCTTGTTCAACCAAGTTATATTTACATACTCAATATATTTTTAATATGAAATCCAGTTACTGTTAGAAATACAGTAAATTCGTGATTTCTACTAGAGGTTAATCCACTTTGCTGATTAATCACAATGTTAAAATTTCTAATAAAATTTAGTGCCAAATAAAGAAATATTTTAATGTAAAGAAACAGAAACTTTTTAAGGATTTTCTAAGCAAATGAATTTTATATACCAGGTGTATGCATATCAAATGAGACATTTACTAACAGATGTTGCCACACTTATATTAAACATTATGAAGCCGTGACGCGTGATTTTTTTATAGTTTGACCTTTGATACTCACGTTTAGTTTACATTTGGATGAGTTTCAGCATGCATTGTGTTTTGTTTACTGTGTTGAAAATGTTGAAATTTATGCCTTCTGACCACGATTTGCGGACAGCATTAAATTTTTGTTACGATCTAAAGACAATTTACTACCGAATTGCATCAAATGCTTGTAGAAGCGTATGGTGGCAATGCTCTGAGCCATGCAGGGGGTTTAAAAAATTTTAACAGGTGATTTCGATGTGAGAAGTGAGGAGCGGGGTAGACCAGCAAAAAAATTTGAAGTTGCTTGATGATCAGAAGCATTACTTGATGAATATGATAGCCAAACGCAAGAACATCTTGCAGAAGAATTGAATGATGACCAAAACACTGTTTTTCATCGTCTCAAAGCAATGGTCAAGATAATAAAGTTTGGTAGATGGGTACCACACGAGCTAACAGACCGTCAGCAGGAAAACTGAAAAATCGCGTGTGAAATCTTGCTTGCCCATTACAAACGGGAGTCATATCTCCCTCGTATTGTGACTGGCGATGAAAAATGGATTTATTTTGAGAATCCCAAGCGTAATCGATAGTACTGGAGACCACTATCGATAGCGTAATCGATAGTGGTCTCCAGACAGCCGCCCAAATCCACCGCAAGGCCGAATCGGTTTGGCCGTAAGACAATGCTTTTTATTTTCTGGAATTAGAAGTGACCAATCTATTATGAGCTTCTTAAACCAGGCAAAACCGTTAATACTGATCATTACAAGCAACAATTACTTAATTTGAACGATGCTATACTTGAAAAACGCGAGAAATACAAGAAACGGCGGCACAAAGTGATTTTTCTTGATGACAACGCATCTAGCCACTATGCCAAACCAACCAAGGACATCATTAAGGCTCTCATATGCACTAAGGGCTAGGAGCCCTTAGCGCATGCGGCTTATTCGTCAGACTTGACTCCTTTCGATTACTACCTATTTCCGTCATTGGGACACGCACTGGCTGTACAGCGCTTAACTTCTTACTAAAACGTCAAATCTTGACTTGATGACGAACTGGGCTCAAAAGACAAATAAATTTTTATCATGATATTCACAAATTGCGCGAAAAATGGGGAAAATATGTAGCTAGCTATGAATATTATTTTGAATAAAAAATATTAACAGTTTTCTGAAATTTTTTTAAAAAAATTAGTCTTATTTCATTTGCATACACCTGGTAAGATGTAAATTTTAAAATTTTAAGAAATGAATAATTTTATTTTTTTCAAATACAAAGTTTCAATTATTCAAATAATAAGTTTGTTTATGTTATCTAAAGTGAATATAAATGATTTAAATGTGATTATTGTTTTTATGACATTTCGGCAAGCCAAGCTTGCTATCCCGTTGGTAATGTAAATTTAAGTCAGTAGAGTGCATCTTTCGTTTTAACCAGAGCACCACGGAGCTGAAAATACGACTTTTCTCGAAACTGCTCCGATAGATGGCACTAGCAAAAGATCCACTCCCTTAACTTTGACATTGATCTGAATAGTGAGGAAATTATCTCCAAACCATTCATGGTAACTGTCTAACGGCTGACCACAGGACTTTCGAGTTTACTGATTTAACGAGCACGTATATCACATGTACTCGGTGGATCTTTAGCGGCATTGGGAATAGAACCCCACCTCTCCGGACAGAAGGTAAAATGCTACAACCACGAGGCTACCACGGCTTCAAATTATTTAGATACATATTTGTGTTGATTTATTCCTTTTTATCGTATTGTATTTTATCCTCAGAAACAGCGCCATTCTTTTTTGCAGGTAATCAGGAGTTGACTGTATTTTGATACTTTATTTCAAGAAGCAATTTAAAAAAAATCCAATTTATAAGGCAATGTGGAAGATATTATTCTTTTAAAATCAGGATCCCCTAGACTTAGTGTTATCTTTGTGATTAAAATATTTCAATATTTTACTTTAAAATTTGTTACAACATGCAATTTCTAAAGTAAGCTTGATATATTTCAGAGCATATGGTACCAAACTTGTATTTAAATATTACCAGCATATTCGTTAATCAACCAAGAAAACTCTATCACTATAAGTTCAAGCCAAATAAAGACTTCATAACGTTTTTTCTCATTTCATCTTAAATGATTTTGTTATCTTGCATTTGACTTAACAAGTCGGATAAAAAAGACTACTCATTAAAATCTATTCAGGTGCCTAAAATTGTTATTGTCGTTCTATTTTAGCAACCAAAAATGGCTGAAATTATATTGTGTTGTCAGCAGTAATAGATACTCAAAATTATTACTTCAATATTCCTTTCTTCATATTATTTTATTCTCATTTTAAGCATTTTACATTTGAGTTAAAATTAAAATTAGGAATCAAGAAAATTGCTAGTTATTGTCCTTTATTACTTACAAAAGTTGTTACTCTTTTAGAAGTAAACTCAAATTTAAATATCAGTAGTAAATCACTAATCACTTTCTGCAACTCCTAATAATGAACATTAAACATTAATATTGTTTACACTGTTTGCGTTTCCCCTGTCTTATCCGAAATGCAAATGTTATTGTAAACGTGACTTTAGTTTCTGTATAATATCTCGGTACTGATTTGACCAATGCCAGATATTTCCGATCGCCATGGCAACAGACTTACAACAAAGGAAGTTTGAGATATTCAAGCAATAATGAAATAACTCAAATGAACTACTTTAAATATTTGTAAAATTATAGTTGTTTGTATTTTATTACTCATAAAAGTACGGGCTTTTTCCTAATTACTTTAATTTATTTGAATAAAAAATGAATAGATTTGTATTTAATTAGATAAATTTAATTTAAAATTGTTTTAAACAAGCACATGTATTCTACATTTGCTAAACTTGTTGCCAAAACAAATAGTAATTAAAAATGTAAGAGATGATTTGAATATTTCTAAAATAAGAAACATAATGTTTTGCAAGATTTTCACTGTTAGATTCCTTTTTTTTATAAAAATTTTAAGCAAAATGTAGTTTAAAATTTACTCTGGAAAAAGAATGAAGTAAGAGTTTGTGTTAATCCAATGGGATATTCAAGTTTAAATTTAATGTTTTCAATTTACATTATGATCTGACGAAACGCACATATATTACAAAATAAATGCATTTGATAAATTATTATCATAGAAACTAATAACACATAAATTTTTGAATATTAATTATTGTTGTTTAAATATAATGACTATTGAATCCAAGATGATTTTGCTTTTTACTGCTGGAATTTAAGTAAGTATAAATGCATCATCTTTTATATAATGAAAGATAAACTAACGTGTATACAAAAATACTCTGAGTGTTAAATCACTTTTAAATATTTATATATTTTTTCATTATGACCTCAAACTTTGTAACATAGGTGGAGTTATGTTAAATTTTAACATCACCAAACACCTGGTTTGACCATGAAATTTATCAAGATTTAAAATCCGTTAATACACCCATTCAAAGGCAGTTTTTTTGTTAAGCGTTTGTTAATTTTGTCTTTGGAAAGCGATGGCAAATGTTTGAGTATTTCACTTAGATGCATAAATTCAGCGCATTTACATGAAAGCGTTTCCTCTTTCTTAAGTTCGTGATGATGTTTAGGTTAGTGAAATACGAAGACAAGTAAACAAGCCACAGAAAATATTAAATATTTTAATGTCACTATGATATAACTTATATAATGAACATTATTATAAAAATTAGTTATAAAAATATACTTTACTATTATAAATTTATTTTGCTATCTACTTATAAACGTATGATTTTCAAACTTGAAAAATTCTCACAGTTATAATAATTTAAAAAAATTATTGTTTTACAAAATTATGATTAAAAATTTACCGACCAAACACAAATATAACTATTATGTTATAAATGTTTATTCATTTGATAGTCTTACCACTTAATTATATGCTTAATATTTTGTACACACTTCTCATTTAATAGCTTTTCCTTGCTTTGAAGAATTATTAGAAAGGAAAAATAACATGCATTAACATTAAAAATAGCTGAAGGTAAATGATGCTATGATTTCGCAATTTCAGTTATTATGTTAAAATGAGTTAAAATGATGATCCTGAGATATCTTTTTAATGAATTTACAAATAACGTTATGCATGTATATAAAAAATAAAAATATTCAATAAAATAATTCAGTTTATTTGCTGTAGCAGTAAAAATTCAAAATATAAATGACTTAAAGGAAACTAATGGATTTTCTTTAACTATTCAGAACAAAAATGAAAAGAAAATGAAATGAATTCATTTATGTTTCACACAGTTTCTCATAATTTTTCAAATAGTTTTCTCTAAACAATTAATTTTGTAAAATTATTTAAAATTGAAAGATAACTTTTTTGCTTGTTTACGATATTAAATAGTACATTAAACCATAGCCTCTTCGATATTTTTGAAGTTTAATTGAACTTAATAATTTTGCTTTTGATTGGCTTCTACTGAATTTTCTATTAAATAGTGAAGTGAATGAATCTATGTAATTGAGCGTTTATGTTTATGAAGTATTTAATTTTTATACATTTTTTATAATTTTGTATACTTATTTTATAATTATGTACCTAAGACTTAGTAAAGTATTTGTTTATATTAATTTGAATACTAAAATTTGTTTTAGAATTGATGGGAAATTTCCCCTTCCTATACTATATCTTAAAGATAACCTCTATATAATAAAATTCTATTTATACACTTTTTTCGTATAAATAACTAAGTACCAGCCATGATATTTATTTTACCCTATTATATAATAACTTGTAAGAAGTTTTTCACCAGTGACAAAGTAAAAAAGAACAACTTTTTATTATAAAAATTTATATTTATTATAAAACCTATACATTTTATAAGTTTTATATCATTATAAAAACTGATAATAAAGGCATAAGCATCATAAAATATTTTTTAAAAATGTAAAATTTGTGAGAATATTCTTAGAGAGTAACCAATATAAAAACTTATCAGAAAATTACATATTTAAAGATTTAGTTTGCATAGCTTTAAATATATCATGTTGGCCGAGTGTCAACCTCCATTGTCGATACACGGGGCGAACCGAATCCTGCTGTTCTCATCACTCTCTCCAACATATTGAATTTGAATTCTCTTTGAATGCTTCTTTTTATACCTTCCAAAGTTTATGGTCAGTATAAACACGTGAATTTATATACCCCCCCCCCCAAAAAAAAAAATCTGACTAAATTGGGAGAACGCGCTGTCCACTCCAGATCATTTCTCCCTGAAATGAGGCACCTGGAAAAATATCCCTCTGCGACAAATGCACGGTGCTCATTACTCCAACGCATGATGGCGACCACAATATTATATAAATTTATGTTTTCTTCTCTGAAACAAAACAACGTCATTATCTTTATTACTTTATTGCAATTCGAATTTAGGATGTTATCTTGTCGCACCCTGTGTACGCACTCCCACACACACACACACACACACACACACGCACGCACGCACGCACGCACACACACACACACACACACACACACACACACACACACACACACACACACACACACACACACACACACACACACACACACACACACACACACACACACACACACACACACACACACACACACACACACACACACACACACACACACACACACACACACACACACACACACACACACACACACACACACACACACACACACACACACACACACACACGCACACACACACACACACACGCACACACACACGCACACACACACACACACACACGCACACACACACACACGCACACACACACACACACGCACACACACACACACACACACACACACACACACACGCACACACACACACTATATAGAGACAGCGAGGTGATTCATTATTTACTATAAAGAAATAGTTTTCTTTGGAATTGAACAAATATTAACTTCTATTTTGAGGATTTTGGATGCATATAAGTACTCATTTAAAACAGTTGCCTAGTGTTAAGTAACACTCTCCTATGAACAAAAGTCTCGGATTCTATCCTATCCTATCCTCTAATGAACAATAAAATATGGATGCTTACTTCTGTCTTTTACATGGAAATCTTGTGATTTTTGAGTTTTCTGCATGGAGACTCATGAATATGGCTCATTACCATTGAGAAGTCTTCGCCGAAGGCAATTACGTGGTTGCTACTACTTTGGATCGCGGTGACCTGATTGGTTAGGTCATTATCCTCATTATAGGAAAGTAGAGAGTTCAAATCCCGGTCGATTGAAGATCCGTTGTATTCATTAAAGGCAGCTGGTGCACGTTAAAAACTGACGTGGTCGCATTGTCTTCCAAGTGAAATGATACCTCTAGTGTTGGCATACCAAGTATTGAGGGTCTTCTGTTTCCTCCCTGCTTCAAAATCACCTGGGTGCTTCTATCTCTGGTAGAGTCCAAATCAGGGCTAAGTACAGGGAAGCATGCTGGCGCAACAACAACAACGTGGTATGTACTAAATTTCATTAAAAAAGTATTATACCATTAGTTTCTTTACTATACGATGTCCAAGAACTTATTAAAAAGTAAGTTATTTATTCATTATTTTTAATTTTTTGATAGTAAATTTAATGTAATTATGTTTCAAACATCGTCACCGAGTAATTCTTCGTTTTTATCGAAAGTATTCTAATGAGAGTGCAATCTGAATGTTTCTCGAAACCTTTAAATATATCATTATTCTCCCATTTAAAAATGAGTTTAAATAAAGAAAATAAATCTTTAAAATTGGGAAAAACTTCCTCATTATAGGAAAGTAGAGAGACGTTATGGCTTCGTTATGGTTTGACATTGAATATCTTTTTATGAGTCTAGACATTTCAAGAAAATTCTAGGAAATTTAATAAAAAAATAATGTGATGGGTCTTAGAAAACATTTCCTGACACAGGTTAATGTTGTTTCTTAAAAGAAGTTCAATTGTTTTAGAAAGATCATATATCCAAATTCCAACAAATTATTTTACTTTTACAGATTTTCTTTAAGCACTAAATAGTTAGCTTCATTTTTTAATATTAATAATTGAAAATAATTAGAATAAAATATATGAAGAGAGGAAACAACATAGATGAACAACATAGATAACTAACTAAAAAGGTAAGCAAAATATAATTATAAAAATATTTATAGTTTTTCTAAAAATCTTCATAAAATATCTTTCAAATATTATTAAAAAACCAAGATTGGTAAAATTTTCTTTTAATATGTCAATATCGATTAAAGTTACATCAATAATTATGGTCGTAAAATCAGAAACTTGCCAAATGTAGTGAAATTGGATAACCTTTTTCAAGCTGAAGAAAAGCTCTCCATTTTATCGCCAATTAGCTTTTATGTTGGTAAGAAAAATTTAATTTGAAGGCTTTATAGTTAGTTATAATTGAATGCCATTTTTACCGCATAAACGACATTTTGGAATATTTATAATTTATACATTACCGTATTAAAACGTTTTTTGATATTTATCCTACTAATTTGAATATAATATTGATTCCAATTTTATTTTTAAGAAAATAGAGAAGTTTATTTCATTTTTGTAATTTTAGAATGCAGTTTATCATTTCAATATATTATAAAAAGTACTATTTATCTTTGCCTCACGAAGCAACAATTAGAAGCGTGTCACTTTGGATCTACCATAATTTGACAAGTAGTTCTATCAAGAATTTTTCTTGTCACATTTTAATTAGTTAATAATAATCTATTATGTGATATTGAATAACTTAATAATTTACTAAATTATAATTTTCACTTTCAAATAAAAATAAATTAATAATCTAAATGTTTTGCCATATTATCACATATACGTAAAAGTCTGAATGCATTATTTTACTATCATAATTCAATTTTTCATTTTTAGCAAATTAGTTACTTAAATTTGTTATTTTATATTTTTTATAATCTACTTTTATGCAAACGTTTTCCCATTATTATTGTTTATTCCATGCTTAAATTCGTTATTTTTTTGTATACTTCTAATAATTTTACGAATTTATTTTAGTGTATTTCAGTAATGAAAAATTTAATAAATTTACCCATGTATCTGATTTCTAAAAGCATAGGTAATAGTCTAAAATAGAATCACAATTCTCGTATACATTGAGATGGTATAAATCGAAACCTTAAAGAATATTTCCCCCTAAACCTTTTTAATCATAAAGTGGGTTGTTTTTTTCGTTACAGTTGAGACCCTGACTATGCCACTTTATTAAGATTCTCATTGGTTTAAAATATCCATGACGTCATATAGCGTGTCATACACTTCACATCGTAATGAGACGACTTTGTAAATACGACTTATCGAAGAGTGTACTGATTGACTCCAAATCGCTTTTTCAAGCGCAGCAAGCAAGGCGTAGTTCATCATCGAATGTCTGAGAATATTGTTGAAGTTTATTTTATTCAGGAAACGATTTCTTATATAAAGATTTAAGCATCGGTTTGAGAAGCCGTTTTCCATTGATTCAAGTCATTAACACATGGAACAGAAGAAGCAAAATGAAAATGACATGACAAAGTATCCATTTTAGTGTTAGTTTAAATTGGTAAAGTCGATTTAAATTTTTAAAAGTTGTTTCAAAGTATTTTGAATTCAATTATTTTATTGATTGATTTGATTGATTTTGTGGGGTTTACTGATGCAAGATCCAATATTGAACATTTCTGCTTCGTACAATATTTAAATCTATCGATAAAAATTCTGTGTTAAAAGACTAGTCATATGTATACGATGGAATCCATTAAAAGTTCAAGAAAAGCTTATGTAAAAGATTAAGATGAATTTAAATCTTAAATAGAATTCAAGAAACCAATTGTACGTAAAAATATAAGAAATTCTCTACGTGGTTTAAACCCAATCAAGTTTGATAAAATTAAACTTATGGTATTAAAAACTCTCTGAGTAAATCATTGAAATTAGGACTGACAGTTAAAATGTGATGTACTGTATATGGTGCATTACACATGTCACAAATCGGAGCACTCCGAGACCAGAATAAAATGCTTGTGTGTAATCTATTATGTCTAATACGAAGGCGTGTGAGTTATACATCAACTCTTCTCGTAGGAGCAACTGGGAATGGAAGAATGTGTGAGGATATTCTATATAATCTATTGTTTTTTGCCAGTGGGAAAAAATGAAATCTTTGATAATTTGCTCAATGTCAAAAAATGTTAATGCTGTATGCAAAATGTCAGAGCCATTTTTAGCAGCATTATCAGCAAGTTCATTCCCAGCAATGCCAACATGACTTGGAACCCAACAAAACAAGATGTCAAATCCTTTATTCTTCAATATATTTAAAATATCCAACTTTTCCATAATAACTGGATGACACCTATCATTAAAATGATCTAATTGCATGACCACAATCATGCTATCTGTATTGATAGAGTATTTTATTGAGTGCTGGATTGTATTATTTCTAGAACACGTTTAATAGCAACAGCTTCTGCTGTATATACAGAATATAAATCATGCACCTTATAACTGTATTTCAAACAACAATACAACAACCAACATGACCACTTGATTTTGAGCTATCAGTATATATAGGGATGTAGGAGGAATAATGAGAATGAATGTGAGAAAACATCTGTTGCAAAATAAGGGGAGATGTAGCTGATTTACTGTATGTAGAAAAGAGTTTGATTTGATATTGACAATAGGGATATTCCAAGGAGGAAAGTTTAGAGCATCTGTGATTTGAATATATAAATGGGGGAACTCAGATGAAGACTGGAGTGAATTTGTATGCTCATAAAATGGTAGTAGTATATTATGTGGCACATTATTATATAACCTACCTAAAGAGGGATAAGTAATCATGGATCTCAAAGGGTGTTGTGATACTGATAGCATTTTAAAATGATGATGTAGAGAGAGTTGCTGACGTCTTAAATCAAGAGATAACTGGTTATAAATTGCATAAAGGCTCTGGACAGGAGAAGTCCGGAATGCTCCAGAACTGATTCGTAAAGCTCACTGATGAACAGGGTTTAATTTGTGCAAAACTGATGACCTGGCTACGCTACTATAGTCAATTCGAAAGAGAATAACTGACTGATACACTCGGAATAATACTTTATGATCTTCACTCCAAGAGAACTTTTTCAGAATATTTAGTGATTTTTCGCACCTTTTGCGTAAATTTAAAATATGTGGTAGGAAAGTTAACTTTTTTTTATCAAATATAATGCCAAGAAATCATATTAACTACAGTAATAATTGTGCCTGATATCTTAATTTTTGAGGCCATGATGAGGCCCAGTTTTTCTGCAAAAATGAATACTATTTCTTTTAGAAGGGGTCAAAATATGCCGCATTTCATTGTCAGCAGTTTGTAATTGCCTTTGAAGCAGTTGCATAATAGAACCTTGTCAAGAAATATGGAGTTTGCCAACATATCATGTTCCATGGACTGCTGGTTGCAATACATGAAGAATGTTGCTGATGCAAATATTAAAAACAGTAACACTTAACACATTTCCCTGAGGAACCCCCTCTCATTGGATAAATGGATTAGAAAAAACAGATCCTATTCGGACATTAAAAATGCGAGAACTTAAAACATTCTGAATAAAATGGGTAAAAATAAATTAAAATTATACAAAATACGAAGAATTCCATAACACGCCATATCTTATCATATATAGGCCTTTTCTATATCAAAAAATATAGACACCAAATGATGTTTCTGTATAAAGGCATTCATACTTTTAGATTCTAGGTAATCACTATTGTTAGTAGATCGAACTTTCCGGAATCTATTTTAATAAAGTAATATGTACTGATTGTCTTCAAGTACATCAACAAAACGGGTGTTAGTCATACTCTCAAAAGTTTTAGCAAGGCAACTTGTGAAAGAAATTGGACGATAGTTTTGAGGATTAGTGGGATCTTTCCAAGGTTTCAGAATTGGAATAACAATTGGTTTGCTCCTGAGATTGGGATAGACATGTTAATTCCATATTCTACTGAATAGAACAAGAATGTTTATTAAAGATTCATGATTAAGATGACAAAGCATCTTATATGAGGTACCATCTGGTCCCGAACTAGTATTTTTAGTTTGGGACAATGCTTTCTACAGTTTCAGCAAAGAAAAATTGCAACTATATGGATGCATGACTTTATCATGAAACTTTATAGGTTTCTTTTCAGCTTGCTCTTTGGTTCTGAGAAATTTAGGATCATAAGAGTCTGGAATAGATAACCTTGCAAAAGTTTCACCTCAGCGATTGGTAATAGTATATTAAGTGGAAACTGTGTCAGCTCCTGAATGTAATATTGGGATAGAGAAATCCTGATACAAACCACTTGGATGCTTTAACTTTCTTCCACAACTCTTTGCTGGAAGTTGATGATGTGATGGAGGGGACATACCTTATCTTAGATTATTTTTGACTATTTCACTGAACTCGATGAGTAAAAGCTTTAGATATTTTGAAGCTATGAGGTAGGACATCTGCGTCCATGGTAGGATAGTAGGATACATGTGAAAAACTGCTAGGATATCTGTGAAAAACTGTCTACAGCTTTTTTTGTTTCTTGTACGTCACTTGGCACTTATGGCTCCACCATGGTTTATGACACTTGTGTGGAATTGGGGAACGCTTGGGAATAGTGTTTTTGGCAGCATCTAGAAGTGTATCAGCTACTTTTTGCACAGCATCATTAATAATCTCACTTCCAACCATGCTGCGAGCAAAAACAGCTAATTGAGTGTAGTTAGACCAGTCCGCACGATGATAAGAATAAGAGGAGTGGAAGACTTGCGGTCTGCTTATATCAGTTTGATTTATAATTAAAGGAAAATGATCACTGTTATACAAATCCTTATCAACATTGAAAATTTAATGAAAGTAGAATTGATGTAGAGCAAATAGCTAAATCTAATGAATGAAAAGTTCTTGATGGTTGATGGAAATATGATATTTCTGTGAAGTTTAGAAAACAGATATTGTTATTAGAAATAAAATGTTAATTATGTGACCACTAGGATTAATACCATAAAGTGTTATGACCATTAAAGCCACCAAGGAAAATAAACGGTGTAAGTAGTTGATCCAGTAAATTGCTTAAATCGCTTTCATGGAGGACATTATGGAGAGGAAAGTAAAAGCTACAAATAGCAATGAGAAATGTTGAATGTATGCGTACTGCAACAGTTCACATGATACACTATTATAACCTATATACTAATACACACTATTATAACCACAAAATTTTAAACAGTACTGAGTACTCAAGAATGCTTCTCGGAATGTAAAACACATTGGTTTATACAGGTAAATAATTGTTTTTATATCTTCTATATGAGTGCGAAAGACTCAACAATTCCAAGAAACAAAGGTTACCATTAAGCTAAACTGAAGGCTTCGGCATTGGAGCAAACCATCTGAGATTCAGATAAATCTTCACTTAGGAGTGCTCTATCATCTGAAGTATCTACCTTCTTTATACCTGTCTTAGAGCAGTTAAGCTTCTTTTACTCATTAAAGATGATTTATGGAGCCCTTATCTTGCATTCTTTAATTTTTGAGATCCTTGAGACTTAGATTTTGTGAAAGACTGTGGAGAAACTCCTTTCGCAATTAGTGAGACATTCGTATTAGAAATATTTGAGGATTAGATTGAAAAAACTTAGAAATCTATTTGGGTACTATAAGATTTCATGACTTTTTTACTGCTTGTGAATAGCTAATACCTTGTTAAGGGGTACGGGATGACACTGTACTCTTGGATTTAGGTTAAGATAAATTTTGTTTTAATTTCACAGTAATAGAAATTTTTTTTCTAATATCTAGATTAGGCATGACCGGGAGTACAAGGGATGTTCACCATTGCAATTGGCACATTTTTCTTGTAATTGACACAGAATACTGTCATATCCAACAGATGCACATCGAGCACAAGTCAAATGTCCCCTACTTTTTGCATGACCAAATTGCTTACATTTAAGGCAACGTAAAGGATTTGGAATGTAAAGTCAAGCACTACAATTTAGATAACCAGCTTTAATAGATTGAGGTAGTATAAAAGTTGCAAACGTAAGTATAAGGTTCTTAGCTCTTATAATTGTGCATTCTCCTTATTGTAATGCGCTGCACATGTTGTACTTTTTGATCAACAAGGTTATACGAAATTTCCTTCGCTGAAACATTAAATAGATCACATCTGCTGAAACTACTCCCCGTGTAATATTTAACCTACTATGAAGAGATACTATAGCATCCATATTACCAAGAAAGTTTAGTTTTAGGATGTCTTTGGCATTTTCAATTGATAAAACTTCAACTAAAATATCACCAGATTTTATCTTGCAAACATTTTTGACTTTTCCAACTGTGCCAATAAGACTCTTATTAATTAAGAAAGGGGAAAAGTTACCAAATTTATCTTCAGTTCTTTTAATAACAAAATATTTCTGATCCTGTATCATTGGTTGCTCGATAGGGAGTGAATAATTAGAAGTACACTCAATAAAAATAGGTTAATTACTTCAAGACCAGACTGCACCACCGAGCCCAACAAGAAGATGCATTATAACTGCATCAGTACTAGTCAGACCCTATACGCTTCCAATATATCTCTGAAGTGGCCTCCATTCTTATCGAGTTACATAGCAGATGTATGATCGCTTGATACATGGAAGCCGATTGATGCGTTGAGGACACCACAACATTCCTCCAGTTTACCTGAAGAAGAGGCCGAAGTACTGTGTTGGTCTCTGGGAACCTCAATTACAAGGACCCTCTTTCCAGGGATACGGGTCTCCACGCATGGCAAACAGTTGGGTGATTTTGTCCCCAAGAGAAACTAATAGCAACAGGGTGTTACTTTAGGGGAGCCCTCAAGCTCTTACCAGGCAACCACAATCAGAAGAGAGAAGAAAAGAAAGAAGAGGACAGTTCACTAAGGCGCCTCGGGATTGTGACACTCGTGTTTACCTAAGGACGGTAACCCCCCTGAAGGGTTCAATTTTTTTAACTTCATGGTTTGTTTGTTTTATGTTTTATGATTTACATATGATTTATTTCCATATGAATGACAGACATGCATGGAAATATTCATCTAAACATAGTTTATTGCACTGATTTATAGACAATTCTGTAGTGACGTTTGGAATGCGGGAATTAATTTGGTCGGGATTTATAGGTTAAATGGATTTGGATTCACTTCCGTTTTACCTATAAATCGTAACCAATCATCAATGCTTCCAAAGTGGGAATTGAATTCACTGATTATCTAATTCAGTAAATATCAGATTGAAATACCATGAAAGTACCCAAGAACTTCCTGGACCGTATAAATTATTTTACCAGGACAATACTTAGTGAATTACAGTATTGTTAAACATTTTTGTACTGAAACTGTCTATCTGGAGAAATCAGTCTGTGTAAGTCAATTAAAGATAAGCATCATTTGATATTTTGCATATCTTGTAACCTTACATATCCCAAGAATTAATTAAAATTCCTACAAGTCATGGAATACTTTGAAAATGTTTCTTAAAATATTAATTAAATCTGAATCATCAAAAATTTTTTAATTAAATAAAAATTAAGATAGATTAATTTTTATTTAATTTGAAAGATTACTGAAAGGTATGAATACAGTTACAAATCCAAAAATTATATAACAAAGGTAAATAAAACTTTTCTAAGGAGAAATTAATTTTAATTTTTAGAAATTAATAAATCTATTTATAAACTGTATCGGATCAATTAATTATTATTAATCAAAGTAATTAATCAAGCATTAATTGCGGAATATTCCATGATAAACTATATTTTAAAACTGCAATTAATAAATGAAAAATTTATTACAGCTTTTTAATGAGAATTTCATTTTAGTCATTTTTTAATTATAAATTTAATCCTAAAAAAGTCATAAAGAAGTATTTCCCTAATAAAGGTATAATATTGTTGAAATGAAACGATAATTGCAATTTTTTTTCTTTAGTGTATGAAGGAAAAATTTATAATTTTAAGTGGATTTAAGCACTTTTTTCAATGAAATTTTAATAAAAACTTACTTTATAGTGGTTCATTTAAAAATAATTTTTATAACTGATTATTTTGAAAATAACAATACATAAATATTTAAAAAATAGGATGGATATTTTATAAGTTATTTCCTTTTATTGTCAATTTTATTTCTGTAAAAAAAGAGTAACTTTTTTGAAAATGTTCATCGATGAACTTTACAAATAAAAGTACTAAAACATGCATAAGAATTAACAAAGTATATTAAAAAACTTTAATGTTAGTTTTACTAGTATTTCTTTATATAATATTACTTTAATTTTTCACAAAAAATTGAATTCTTGAATGAGCAACTTATATTCTTTTTCGTAATTTTTATTTTCAGTATTGAAAAAAAATTAATAAATTTTTTATTATATAAAATAAAATTCAAAACTTTCAATTGAGTAATCATTACTTTTTAAATAACATGTGGGAAAATATTTTTATTTCATCATAAGCATTTTTAATAGAGATTAATTAATTGCCAAGTTTTATTACCTTTATTATGTAATCTATTTTTTGTGCGATATAATAATATTCCATGATATTTTACATAATGGAATAAAATGTGTCCACAAATAATAAATTGTTACTATCAAGAGTTTCACATTTTTTTTCGAATTGTTAGTAAAATTTTGTATCAAGGTATTTAGTAAGATTAACATTTGAATTAACATTTAAAAGCTCATGACCTACCGGTTCAAAGTATTTTTATTAATAATTATAATATTTTGTAATTTTATCAAAGAAATTTTCTTTCTGATCTTTTATATGCAAGTACATTAAATATATGCAATTTAGTAATTATTTTAAGAAAAACATTTATTAATTGATATGGTACTAATGAAAAGTTTATGAAATAATGCTTTTTTGGAAAGGTATTCAAAGAAATTTGTTAGTAAACCTTGTTTTTAGCAGAAATATTTTTGAAATTAGAATTCTTAAGGTTTCTTAAAAAGAATAAGAGTTCGAATTTAGTTGAAATTTTGAGAATAAAATAGATAATTTAAAACAATACTAAATACACGCACGCACACACACACACACACACACACACACACACACACACACACACACACACACACACACACACACACACACACACACACACACACACACACACACACACACACACACACACACACACACACACACACACACACACACACACATGCAAAAAAGTACATGGAATTATATAAAATATACATAATATTTTCATAAGAACATTGAATATTTAATTATTAAATAGAAAAATTCTTACAATTTTTAACTTTACAATGAAATTTTAACTTTCGCCCAAAAGTTTCGAACTTAATGTCACATCTGTAAATACAATTTAATATTTTATAAATTCTTCAGTTTTTGTGCAATTTTTCCTAATTTTTCCCGTATTTAATGCAAAATCATAGGGAATATTAAAATTAAGGAAACTCGTGAAACAAAAAATCATCGAAGTATTTTTCTTATCAAAAGAACATTAACTAACTTAAATGTTTACACAAATAATAATTAGACATAGTTTAATTTAGCTTCTATGAAAAATTAGAAGATTGTAATAGAAAGTCTAGGGAGAATCAATCTTATAAACTATTCCACATGGGGTTTACAAACTTATGTTAGTATGAAATATTCATAACGTTTACGAAGTGTGTTTAGATTGAAAGTTTGTAGAGTGTGAAATGAAGTTTTAATTAGTGCTGAAAAAACTGCACGCATATTATATTTAAATAGTAATAATATATTGAAGACTTAAACCAGATTTTGACCTTGCACATTAACAATGCTGAATTCATCAAAATATCAAAGGAATAAAAATAAGCAACTATTCTTTCGTAAAATGTTAAATGAATTTTATTTAGATCATTAAAAATTAATCTAATTTAAATAGACCATACTCTAAGCCAACACTCTTTTACTTGGTTAAAATGTATAATTTAATATACTTTTTGAATTTAATATTTCAAGATTGAATTTTAATGGAAAAATCTCGAGTTCGAGTAGTAGAAAATATTGTATTCAATATTTTTAAGCAATAATTAAAAATAATATGGAGCATTAAATAAGTATAGTAAATTTCTAAAAGTTCTGAAAAATTATGTTCATTCTTTTAATATCGAAAAAGAAGAATGATTCGCAAGAATAGAGATTTGTTATCTTTTGTTAGAAATGTCTTGTATTCCCGTTTTTTTATGTTTAATAATATTTTTCGAATACTTCATGATAATTTCAAAATACTTTGTAAATAATGCAGACTTTTTATTTGCTCATAGATAAATATGAACTTTGAAATATCTGTAAAAAAGGTATTAAATACTGTTTTGGTAAAATGAATTTTATTGGGTACCTTTATATGCTAAGTAGTTTTAAAATTTGGTGTACATTTTTATACTTTAACCACACATCGTGCAATCTGAGGTACTTCTAACTTACTTCATGATGGTATTTTTCACTGTAAAATTTGTTTGGCAGTAAACATTTAAGATTTCAAATTTATGTCAAATATTATTTGCAGAGTCAAATTATGTGAAGACATTTCTTTTCACACGAAGGATGAACTTTTTCAAGAAGACAATTTTATTTTAAGCAAAAATGTAATAACTTCAATATATCCTTTTGTTCAATAAAATAAATCATTTACGAAAAATAGTAGTTATGTTTTATTTCAAAATTTTAAAATGTATTAATGAATTTGCAAACTCTTTCCTTTTGGAAAAGAAAGAAAAAACTACTTCAATGAGACAAATTTTAAGAAATATATGTAATACATACGCTTGGAATGAACTTCATAATTTAAGAAGCTTGCTTCCATTTTATGTAAATAATTTCTAATATACTTTTTTAATGAAAGTAAAATTTAAACTAGAAAATAGGAAATAAATCTTCTCCAAATTAAATTTATTTATAATAAAAATATCAAAAGTTATACTAGAAAATTAATTTATAATTTATTAAACATTTTTTTGGTATTGAAATCATTTAGTTTTCTTATGATTCTGTTTAAAGATTTACATTTGAAAATTAATCAGTTTATGTATATGAAAATAAATCTTTTAGGAGAATTCGTCAAAGGAAGCTCCCTTGTGTTTATTTTAAATAAAATAGAATTTGAATTTTTTTATGCTGTGTGCAAAATGAATTCGCAAATGCTTTTTGTTTTCGTTAATTTAATTCAGTTTTTAAATATTAATAACTCTTACATCCATTTTAAATTCTAAATATCATTTAGCTCGATGTACTAAATAAAAACATTCCTTTTTATATTTATATTCCTTTTCTTAGAAATTTAATATTAAAATGAAAAATAACATCTTATAGTAATTTGAAGTGGGTGGAAAAGCTTGTCTAGTGTAAAATTTTCCCAATAAATATATAATGTGAAATAAATTACACGTTTATTTAACAATGTTACTTTTTCCTTGAAAATTACTTGAATAACATTTTACACCGAAAATTTTATTTTCGTATCCATTTTTTATAATATTTTATTATTTAGGCTTAAGATAAAAAAAATCCTCCTTTAGAATTTTTCCAAATTTTCACAATAAAAAATGAGCATAAGTAGTTTAAAATTTGTTTAATGTAAATGTATTTTATGAAGCATTCATTGGTTTTAACTTACAATGAAAGAAATAATTAACGATTATAAAATCGAGGTATCATATTGTAAACATTTATTAAAAGATTATTTTCATAAATTGATTTCATTTATACATTAATATTCATGAATCGATCAAATACCAAAGTATTTAAGTAATATTTGATCATTTGGCTTAATTTATTTTATAAGGACAAAACTTTAAAATAAATATTATTTCCGATATCTTTTTTTTATACTTAACTGTTTATTGGAGTGACTAATAAAATATATGATATTTGCATAATATTAAAGTATTAAATTATTCATGTAAAATTGATATTATTGTAAGAAATTCTTTTATTTTTAATTTAAATATAATTTGACTGTTATACCTTTATAAAATTTACATTAATTATTATAGAATTGAATTTAAAAATTAGACATGTTTATTTTTTAATTTTCACGTAAAGTGTAAGCCATGAAAAAATATGTAAGCAAAATTTTTGAAATTAAAAAAATATACAAGATTTCAGACACTTCGGTTTGTATCAAGGATTTGTTTCAATGAAATTTTCGGATGCTTAATCATTATACTAGTTATAAGAAGTAAAGTATGTATGTGATAAATATTATTTGATTTTAAAAAGTAAATTAAATTTTATAATTAATTTATATGTATCATAAAATTTAATTAATTATAAAATTTAATTTATTTTTTAAAATCAAATAATATTTATCACATACATACTTTACTTCTTATAACTGTATATGGAAGTTTTTCAAGCACTCTACTCGTTATTCGACTTAATTTAACTGATTCTTCGTGAAGCATCATTTATAAAGAAAGACAGAATTATAAATTATGCTTTATATGTATCATAAAATTTAATTATATAAATATTTAATAAGAAATATAAAATATATTTTTAAAACAACAATCTCATTTGAAAAATAAACACCAAATAATAATTCCTAATAAAAAGAAATATATACACCTGCTTCAAAAAATTTACAATTGTTTTAATTCTCAATGAAACATTCTGTATCGATGAGTTTTTTATAACATAATAAATTCATGTGTAAAATGTTGAATTATGAAAATATTATTTATTTAAAGCAAAAAAATAAAAAGGAAAATGAAAATATTTATTAAATTTAGAGCTAAGATTTATATATATATTTTATATAATTTACATAATGTGCACCAATTCTAAATGAACTATTAAAAGCTTAGAAGTAAACAAAACAAAATTTTATATCATATCATAATACAAGACTTTTCGCATAGAGGAAAAATTTGACTAATTAAATAAATTAATATAATAATTTAATTTCGATTTAAAATCTTGTTTATAAAAAATAGAATTTGTTTACATTAATACATTCTAAGCATGCTCGACAAAAATTTATAAAGAAATGTATGTTGAAACTATTTGTCTAATTATTATTCATTTGCTATTTTAGTTAGATTTTCTGTAAGAAATTTATCTTTGCGACCAAAAGATGATTGTAAATTTACGTAAAAATTTCTTTTTATATTACTAGAGATGAAAATATGTAAAATAAACTTATAATTAGACTTGTCTCATTTAATTCATTTATTCAAATTTTCTATTTTACAAGTAAAACATAATAATTAATCAAGATATTATAACACAGAAAGTTGAGCATACAACGAATATTTAATCAAGTAATGCAAATAAATTTAATTAAAAGGGGGGTTAAAAATATCTTATTGGAAATTTTGTTCAACAGTAACACCAGTATACTATTTAATTTATTAAATTAATTAAAACGTAAATTCTTTAATTCAAAGTAAATATCTTACAGTATGTGATAATCATTTGGATTAAAGTTGTCGGATAAATAATAATAGTTATTATTCCTGACATAATTATTTTCACTTATAATTATAATAAAAATCCTAATAAAATAAATTATGTCATTCACTTGTAAAATACGGAAGCTTAATCTAAGAGAATATTTAATTTGAGTTTTGCACCTGAGAACAGAACTTTACTATCTGTTTAACGTCTGCTTTCGACTTTAGTCTAATTAAGATTTAAGTAACTGCATTTGTAGTAAATGAATTTCAATCATTAACGATAAATTCTTTTCAAAATTAAGTGATACCGCCCATTTCTAAGGGACTTAAATAGTTAGGACAATTTACCCATCTGGATTTTTGTAATAAATTTGAATCTTGTAAACACGACTTAATTTCATTAGGGTTTATATTAAAGATAAATTTTTAAAATCAATTCTGTACTTCTTCGTGTACTTTACAGAGAGTATTAACACATTTTTAGAACGATTTCGATAAAGAATTTAAAAATAGTAAATGTTTTAGAATAAATTTTTTGCAACAGCTTATTATTGGAAATAAGAAATATCGTCAGCTACTTTTAAATTTATTCTTCTTTCAAAATGTCGCATGTAAACAAGCTGTGGATTGAAGTACATGTTTTTGCGCTTTCCAAAGAGAAATATTCTTATTCCAGAATTCAAAAACATTGTAAAATGCATAATATTAAAATTTCTAAGTGAAAAATGAGCAACATTATTAATCGGACAGGTAAAAACCGCAAATTATTATTTCTACATGGAAAAAAAAGTTCCAAATGAATATCCGGCAAAGGTACGTACTGTTTTAAATGTTTCTGAAGTAAAATCGTTGGTAACAAGAGAAATCTGCCAATACAGAAATCAGTTGAAAAGTCTTTAGATGCAAGTATAGCAACAATAAATAAAATAATAAACCAAGATTTACAACTTAAATTAAAAAACACAATATTCACCAGCTTTTGGCCGAGATATGTGGCTCAATGCAAAACGTTTTTTTGAATCTTCTATGAAAACCTTTTATATCAGGAGATAAATGGAAATACATTATGACCTTTAATGAAGCATGGGTTTACTTAAATGACTGCAATAAAAAATGTCTATTTACTATAGAAAACAAGGAGAAAAAAAATATACAAACCCGTTTCCGTCAATGTAAAGAAAGTTTCAGTAAGGGGTTTATGGTTGTCGCAGGTTTCTCCTACAATGGGAAATTAAAAATAAAAAGAGTGGAAAGAAATGTTAAAATTAACTCATCGTACTATCACAAGAGGTTTTACTGCCCAATATTTACAAAAGAAATTCCACTTCCTTATCCCAATGACTTTCAAAGAGAGAAACTTCATCAAGACAAAGCTATGTCATACTTTGAAAACTACCACTGCATTCCTTGAAAAAAACGAAGACTAATACAGGTATTGCATGTATACTTTTTCAACGTCTCCTGACATTTTACCTATGGACACTTGTGCCTTTGGTCTGTTAAAAAGAGCTCTTTCTGAACACAAACCTAACACGATAAATGCACTCTGGAAAGTAATGGAAGAGGAATGGAAAACAATTCCTTTGGAAATTTTAAGAAAAGCTTTTCTATCATAAAAATCATGATGCAGACTTATAGTCCAGAAAAAAGGCTATCAGATCGAATATTTAATAAAATAGTCTTTACATTTTAAACAGTAATTAAGCATCCCCGAAATCATTCTAAAAATGTATTAATGTTCTTTGTATATAATGAATTTCATGACGTCCAACGTAAAATGTTTTTAATTTAAGTTTTCAAATACCACCAACTTCTGAATTTAATGTTTTAAGTAACACCAAATTTCATAAATACCTCATTATCATGTGATCAGAATAACGTATTTTAAATGTAGTTATAACTTATAAGTTTTACATGTATTCGTAATTTTAATACACATGTTTTTGAAATCAAGACAAAATTTTTTATGATACTTAATAAAGTAATAAAATTAACTCAAATGTAATATAATTAATGCAGTTAATTAAAATAAAAACAATTTCGAGCTCTAAAAATTAAACCTGTAAAATTTTATTTCAAATAATTTTGCAGAGTAAGTTTGTAATGTATTAGTTAATTAAAATATTTCTCTCTCTCTCTTACATTATGCACTTACATTGTTGCATGTAAAAGTGAGAGAGAAATATTAATTTCGAAAATTGTTCTTATAACGAATTAATTTCAACAAATTTTAATGCCTTGGACTCCTTCGGTAGTCTTTCATGCAAAAACAGAAAAGCATAATCTTTGTTTTTAAGGATGCATTTAAAATAAATAATACCGACTATATTTAAATAATATAATAAATGGTGATTTTATATAAACAAATATTAAATTTTTTTGCAGAATGGCAATGCAAATTGTGGAGAAAAATTAGAGGAATTTCAATTTTTACTACAGGAAGACGTTAGAGAAAATCAAAAAATTAGGCTTTACTAATCTGATCTATTTATAAATTCCCGTCACCACCCAGGAGGTACCACAAATGGTGGCAATAAATCCTCAAGATAGTGTATCTCTTGATTAAAATATCATGAACTAAATTTCAGTTAAATAAATTTAATCATGGTAAATAAAATTAATATGAATAAATTAAAAAAACAATAATCTGCAGAAAATCTAATATAAATAAATCAAAAAAGTAAAGAATAAATTAAAAAAAACGTGTTATAAATTTACGTATAAAATCATTGCATAAAACAATCGGAAAGCACTTAAAGTTTTGAAGTATATTAGATTTGTTGTTGTTTTTCATGACATTTGGAGAAGCCAAGTGTCGTTGGCAATGCGAATTTATAAGTCAGTAGGGTGCTTCTTTCGTTTAACCAGAGCACCATGAAAATAAAAGTACGATTTTGTTCTAAACTCATCAGATAGATGGTACTATCCGAAGATCCACTCTTCTCAATTTTTACATTGATCTGAAGGGGGAGGAAATTTTTTCCAGATCATTACATCCTTGGTAACTGCTCAACGACGACTACAAGTTTAACAAGCACATATTTGTATTAGATCTACATCACCATTTTAGTAACATTATGTTCATTTAAATGTATATAAGAGAAAAATATTATGTAATAAAATAATCTGAACTGTTTTATGAAAGTACAAACCTAGACCTCATCTTGAAAATACAAATTTCCCCCATAGTGCAAAAGTCCAGGCTCGACCGTACTGCAAAGGAGGCACGATCGTATCTCATAAATCCCGACCTCAACTGAATATCTGGAGCCCAAGAATCAACCGTTCAACAGGAACCAATGACTGTACAGCCCTGCACAAATCCAGACCTTGATCTTTCATCCCCAAAAGCGAGAAGTCAACTGCATGCCTCTGAATCGAAAGCATCGCGGATGCACCAAATTCGAATTCTTCTCAAAAACCAACTCCTCAATAACCAGTAGCTAAGTTCTTTCTACTAACCTATCGAAAATAAAACTGAAATTAAGAACCAAATACGAATGTTTCTTGAAAACCAACTCCTCAATAACCAGTAGCTAAGTTCTGTCTACTAACCTATCGAAAATAAAACTGAAATTGAGAACCAAATACGAATGTTTCTTGAAAACCAACTCCTCAATAACCAGTAGCTAAGTTCTGTTCACTATAATATTGAAGATTTTACCACAATGGAAGATATTGCTTCAAGTTATTGAATTAATTTTATTCAAAAATTCACCCAAAACAGGAATATCTATTTCATTCGTTTGCTGAATAACTAAACTTTATCCTCTTTAGTGCTCAATGCTTTGGAAAACTCTCTTTGTTATAGAAATTTATCTTTGATTTAAACATTTCAAATTATAATTATTGATGTAATATGGGTTATCTCAATTAATATTTGACCTAATAAGAAAGAAAAAGATAATTATCCGAATCACGATAGTAAAATCTGAAAGAGAACATGTCTAAAGTTTATTTCATAAAATTCTTTCTTGAAGATCAAAAAAATTAAAGAAGAGAAATCAGATATAAGTTACACAAAAATAATATATTTTAAATAAAAAATTTTCTTCAATTTTATAGAATTAATTAAAACAATTTTGCACATACAATATGCAGAATCATGAAAATTTTAAAATGTTATATTCCAGACATTAATTAACATAAATAAAGTCAGCATAACATTGCAGAGAGATTTAAAGTAACAGCATTATCTTATAAACATGTGAAAATTGGTCATTAACTGTAAATAATAACCACTGGTATGCTTTCAGAATTCATTTGTTCCGGTGGTAATCAGGAAGATTTCAAATTAAATCATCTTTGAGTTGCAAAAACAGAATTATACTAATTAATCATTCATCAATTAAAGAAAGAAATATTTAAGAGGTGACGTAATTTAATTACATTATATAGCAGAAAAAATTCTAGACCATAAACAATAAAAATTATTGGATAAAGGAAAATATAAATGTATATAATATAACATTAATCATTTCTTTAACCCCAATCATTTTATGTACATAACATTTCTTAATTACATCTTTAAAAATATTAAATTAAAATATGCATGTAGTATACATTTTAAAAATAAGACATTTTCTCTGCATTTTCCTCAATTTTAAATTGAAAAATATACTTATAAAGATCAGCACAAAATAAGTAAAATCTTATAGTAAAAAATCGTGAAATGAAGCTAATCGTAGATGAATATCAGAATATAAGATCTATTTGCATAAAAAATTTCATGAAATAATAAAATACATAATGTTAAAAATAATGAGTACGTTTTTTTAAGACTAGTGTCACATTTAAAAAATGTTGAGCTGACAACCGAATAGTGAGTTCTCTGACATTTCGTTAAGTAGTTTTTGGGTTTGAATCCCACCGTGGCATGATGATTAAAAGTATTTATGATTAGGACAATTAAAATTTTTAAGCATGCTCCATGCAAAACTTGAAAGTTCAATCGCATAGAAATGCTAGGTGAAACTCTTTTGAAACTGCAAGATTCTTGGAAGATCTTTAAAATTAGTTTTTGTAACTGTTATGAATTGTTTCTCCTTCAAAACTTTCTTAATGAAAATCTCACCTGAAGTATAGAATCTAAGCTTCTACAAATGCACATCTTAAACTGTGCATTCTGTTTACATTAAACATGATGTGAAATATGGATCATAAGGTAACTAAAAGAGAGCATGTTTTTCAGTACTATGTTTTTACTTTGCTACCATGAGAGAACGAATTAGTTAAAAAAAAAGAAACATATTTTGTTTTTTATATATAGAGAAACTCAGTTACTATATATGAGTATCCATAGTGAATATTACAAAACATAAAAAGGAATGCAATAAAATATTATTTTAGATTTATTCTGTTACAAATTTATATGCATTATTTTTTATTATAAATTAGTTTTGTTTTAAAACATATCAGACAGATTGGAAATACTCAAAAGTTTTGTAAAAATCTGGAATTATACGTTAAAAGCCTCATTTTTTAGCGAATTGGCAATCATTTTGTGAGATTCTTTTGGGTGAGATTTGGTGAGATCTTAGCGAGAAGTAGATACTTCTGAAAAAATCCATCACATAAGCTCTAGGACCATTATCAAGCGAGATAGCTTAGAACAATGTACAGTGTACAATGTTAGAAAATGTTAGAACAATGTACAGTGTAATGGGCAAAGTACAGTCATCGGCCCAACTCCGGCCCGCCGAGGGTTTATAGACAAGGATAGTACATGGCCCAATACAACTACGTTTTGACGATCGACAAATTTAAATTAGATTTTACTTCGTAGAATAATAGATGCATAGCCTTCAGAAGAAGCTAAACTAGCCGCGTAGCTCATGTTTTGCATAACACGGGGTACAAATTGTGGTTAAATGAGAGGGTGGGCGAGTGAACTCAGTCGCCAGCCGTCACTGAGACGTAGGTGAGTATGTTTCGTTCTAGTCGTCTATTTTATCTCTGGTTCTTGCTTGTTCGCGTATTGCTTTACATTCTTAAATTTTTGGGGAAAAAAAACTCCATTTTTAAGATAATGAAGTATAAAAAAAGAAAAGTCAATTCCGAGTGTCATTTGTTTAAAGAAGAGTATATTTAGAAATCTTTTTTAGGGAATACAACGGTAAACCAATGTCTTATTTGTTATGATGCAGTTCAGTATTTAAAGATTTTAATTTTGCTCGCCATTTTAACACCAAACATTCAAAAACTAAATATGCATTGATGAATGACGCAGAAAAAAATGAATGCGGAAATCTTGTTAAAAACAACATCTGCTCAACGTAGTATGTTTATAAAACAAAATGTTCAACATCCTTCTACACTGGCTGGTTATGATGTAGCGTATGAAATAGGTAAACATAACTAACCGTACTCAGAAGGAAAATTTGTGAAAGATTAGCATCGAGTATGAGCAAAATTTTATGCCAAGAAAAATTTAAAGAGTTTGAGTCTGTCAGCTTATATCGAAAAACAGTAACGATGTGAATTGATGCCATTGTATCTAACTTGTCAACTCAGTTTAGGCAGCGTATAGAAAAGTTTAAATATTTTTCAGTGACGATGGATGAGAAAGTATGGATAGAAGTGATCTTCATTATAGAGGTGTTGATGACCAATTTAATACATATTTCTGAAGAGCTATCTTGTCTGCAATCAATGAAAGGAAAAACGACGGGGCAAATAATTTAAAACGAATTTTCTGAAGGTCTTCAAAATTTAAATTGCGCCCATTTCAAAATTATGCAATATAACTACAGATGGAGCCCTAAATATTGTTGGAAAAAACTCGAGTTTTTTCCAACAATATTTATAATGATAAAACTCGAGTCTTCTGGTATTTTTTGGTACCAGAATTCTAATCATGATGCTGCATTTTTATATTGTATAATTTACCAGGATTTCCTTTGTAAAGCTGCAATAGACATTACCAATGTACTTAATGTGGTTTCAAAACTAATTAATACGATTCAATCTCGAGGATTCTAAGCCTTAGAACCTTCCAGACACTTAACGAAACTCGTTGGTTTTCGCACCAAATCGGGTATTAATACCATTGCCTGTCATGAAAGAGTTATTGAGACTCTGAGGGAAAAATTTCGGTAAGTGAAGATGATCAGTCTTGAATGCTGAATGGATAGAAGTTGTTGTCTGTCAGAGATATTAAGGACTTCTGAGATTGAAATCTGTTTGCGGTTGTATTAATTGTATTGGAAATGCATAATTGTGATTTATACAACTGAAATTCCCTGTATTTAGTTGAATTTGTTACGAATATAAGTCTTGTGATTTTTAAGAGATTTTTTATTGAATCTTAATTAATATGAACACCATACCGAAGTAAAATAGATAGTAAAGAGCTGCGTACATAATAAGCATGATAGTCAAACATTTTAATTAATCTAAGCAGTCAATAAATGCAAGTATATCTTTCTTTTCCAGAATCTGAGTATTACTCTGGAAAAAATGTATAGTTGCGTTTATTGATCAGCAATTTATGAGTATCAAACCATTCACTCAAATTTCCCTCCATTCAAATGTGAAAGATTCTCAAATAATGAGAAAAATAGAGCAATTAAAATAATTGTAAAAAAAAAATTATTTTACAAAAAAAACGTGGGAAGATTCTATTTTTTAAATTTAAAGTATTTAGAATTTGGACTAAGATAGTTTTAGTCACATGTTTTACTTAAAAATATCTAATTGGCATTTAAAAGTTTCACAGAAAATAATTAATGGCTCGATATTTCAAGTAAGTTCAATTCGATAGTGGTGATATGCAGAGAAAAATATGCATTCAGTTTCCCATGAACCTAAGGTCTAATTAGTCCTCGTGTGCAAAAAGTAACTGTTGAGTGACAGACAAACCAAACTATCCCATGAACCTAAGCTTGAAGGGTTTTATAGCGCACAAAAAATTGATAAATATGTGTAAAATATATTTTACGTTAAAAATGGTAACATGTTACTATTTTTAGAATTTAGGAATCATACAATTATTTATCAATTAATTATTCTTCCTACAAATACAAATGCTTGTGGTTAATTTCCCTACTTGATTCACTTGATGTCTTAGTTCTTTTAGTTGTATTCCACATGAAACGTTTTATATTGAATTGGTTCAAATACTTTTAGAAATCACAATATCTTTTCATACACAATTCAATAGAGTATTAAAAATGTCATTTAAATATTTTGTAATGAATTATATTCTTTAGTTAGATATCTGATGCAATGTATAGTAAAAATTCATTTATTCTAGTGGTTTCCAAAGGGGCTTTGCCATCCCGTGGTGCAGCGATTAAGGGGTCGTTGATGTACACAATTGCATTTGGGGGAGGGGTGATGAATAACTATAAGGGTGATAGTATAAAAGAAGGAAGATTTATAAAAATTGATTTTTATGTATTTCGCTCACATAACGCGTAACTAAGGTTTATCCTAAAATATGGGCTATATTTTAAAAGTTCTTAATTTCCTTCATCATATTTAGTTGAATATGGTTTCATTATAGTAATCAATTTATTAACAAGGAAAATAAAAAAGAAACGATTTGCAAATAGTCGATTGCATTGATTTAAGATTACTATTGACGAAAATAGAATCAAGGATTACTAAATTGTTAGCAGTTCTTCTTTTTCATTAAGATGACTTCGAATGTTTTAACTTTTTTTGCATTTTTTGTACTTTTAAGTAAACAAGGTCACGTGTCATGTTTGTAGTTCTAAAATATTTGTTGTACTTTAGGAAAAACATTTCGTATGAAAAATTGCCCTAGGAATGAATGGCTATCAGTTATCGAGATGCATGTCAGTTCTTCAGGTTATTAGGGAAGGCTCCGAATGTGTGAAAGTCATTTATTATGGGAAGCTATTCTCACCATTTCTGAAATTAACTTAACTTTCAAGGTGAGTTACAATAGTAAACCCTGTAAACTGCACCACAAACTACAGGCAGATATTTTGGAATGTAAATTATGTTTTCATTGACTGCGTTGTAATAGTCAATCTGCTGCTAAATGTTCACTAATTGATTATTATTACACTGCCAACGACGTGTGCTAACTGGAACCTTAATCCAAGTAGATCTTCTAAAGTCTTCAGAGAGTTTGTCCAGCTGACAATTCAAGCTGAATTTTTACAATGTATTTAAATGAGGTTACTTTTCAGTATATTAAAAGAATCCATCTCACTATTTTTCGAATCATGATCTAGAACTGGTATCATTTTTCTTTTTCTTAGATTCTATCATAGTGTAAGGTTAAAATATACTTAAAAGTCAATGCTTTCAGAACAGATTTCTTCTATGTGGTTGGTACTGAAAAATATGTAAATATGAAAATTTACCCTTGAGCATATAATTAGTTAAAACAATTAAATCATGATTTGAGATCAGATTTGGTTTTATCTAAAGTTATTGTATTAAATTGGTAGAAAATTTATATTATTCATGTTTTATTTTGACATCGATTTTAGTTTTACTTTAATTGTTGTTAAACATCAGTTTTGAAATGATATAAGTATTTTTTATCTTGGTACCAAATGATAAAAAATAGAAAACAAAATTACTCTTTTAATGAATATGACTTTATTCCATTAAATTATTTTCTTAAAATCGAATGTTTTTTAATTCAATACAAAATTGAAGGCTCACAAAAATTCTAATCACCTTAGAATACTAAATAAAATTGTTTGTGTTGTATCAAGAAGGAATAAAAAGTGTAAAATATTTGATATTATTTTTATAAATTAATGCACATGAAATTCAAGAATTTTGTTAAAAACTGAAGTGTACCTTTAATAAGATTTATAAGCCAGTTAAAGCTCAAGATCCAAATATTAAATAGTCGGTATTGAGTTATGTAAGATAGAAAATCGGTTGACCAAAACATTAATTATAGTTTCTATAAATACAAAATAAGGTATTTAAGCTTTAAATTTTGAATATTTTCAATTGTTTTCTCTCTTTTAAATGAAAAATTTAAATTAAAAAAATCGACATATAAAAATATTGTGTTTCAACATCTAAACCGTAGATAATAGGCTCAGCATCAGTATATTAGATCATTTTAAAATTTATTATAATGCACACAATAATATTTTGTTTAAATTCAACCTAATGAAGGGTTTTTAATAAAAAGAAATTTCCCTGAATCATATACTTAATTTAATTTGCAAATTTCGGAACCTTTTTGTCTTACCATCAGAGGTCTTATCAGTAGATAACAAGAGTATGTTTTCTAAAAATTCAAAACTATTTCATTATTTATGAACCATATATATATTAAAAAGTTAATAGCTATATTTTTAGTCCTATCCACATGACAAATTAATAATTAAGAGATTAATCTCAAAGTAAAAATACCGAATTCTCGAGTACATGTTCCCAACAAATTTGATTGACAAATATCTTTTCTCAATTTAAATTGAATAATGAATTTTGGAAAAAATATAACTTTAGTAAACGCATTTTATAAAGAAAAGTCAACATCATTATAAGAAATTTAATAATTATAATTTTCAGATATTTTACGCAGATAAGATTTTGATGCCTTGAGTAACCTTTCTGTGCCATTTCTTTGCCTCCACAAACCATTTATTTTAAAGATAAAAAATTATTTTAGCTAAAATTTAGTCAATTCATTTTCTTAAAATATATTACCAGCTCAAAATTGATAAAAAAATTTTTAATAATGAAACCTTATCTTAATATTAGAAGAAAAAATTTAATTTAACTTTAAATGGATAAAAATCGTAATAAAACTTGTGGGGTATTCTATAACCAAAGTAAATGATATAATAAAAATTTTTATTACCTCCAAAAATTATAAAAAATGTACTTTTTGGTGACGGTTAATTTATATACTTTTTATAAAAATGAAAAATGTATAAAAGGGAAGAAAAAAAGTTTCACTTGGGAACTTTTCTTTACATTACTCTTCTATTTTATTTTCAGTTATTTTAATTTTTAGATTTAATAAAATACTCAGTCTTTAACCTTTTTACAGGAAACTTTCCCACCTTTTAAATTGATATAATTTCCGAAGCTCTCTAGGAGATAGCTTAACTTAATATTATTATATTAACTTATCGTTTATATATTTTATAACTTAATTTATAAAATGCTTTCTCTGAAAATCTAATTTGTGATGCAATTTAATTCTTAATGCAGCTTATATTCTATAAAAATATTAAGAAATTTAAGTAAAAAATAAGATTTTTTACTCTTTTCAAAATTAAAAATTTTAAATGAAAGAAAAGGAAACTCTCTTTTGAATTATATCATACAACTCATACGCTTAACATATTCATAAATGTATCAAAACTTAAATTAAAATATTCCAAATTTTGTACTGTATATTTTGTGCTTATTTTAAGAGCCATTTTAGTGCCAATTTTTTTACATTATTATTTATACTTATTATTTAGTTTTATAGTATTTAGTCAAAATTCAAGTTGGAAATTCGGTTTTTATTACTTTTATCTATATTTCATTAATTTATTTTTTTGATGTTCCTAAAGAAGATGATGTTTTTTATGATTGTTTTGATGTTCTTTATAAGACATATTTGAACACTTTAAGCACCAATAATAACCAGATTAAATGTAAGACAATTGGGAATTACTATTTCCAAATCACTTAGGTTATCAATATTCGCCCTGGATTATTATATCACATAAAAGTAACGAGAGCAATTTTTTACCAATTAGAAAAGAAACATATTAAATTACTGATGCTAAGTTTTACAACCAATTTTAAATTCCTCTTAGCAATAGTCATTGAATACTGGATATAAGTATATTTGTCATACATTTTGTATATTTTTAGGTAATGATTAAATTACATTCAAATTTGCATTTGTTATAGCTATGAAATCTGTACATGGTTTGAAATATGAAATTTAATAATATATTTTGAGCCAAAAGTTATTTTTTTATTTACAAGAAGTATAAAGCTAAGAAAAGTTGAAAATTTTCTTTATGATTTGCGAAGAAATATATTTTACAGGAAGTTGCTTAACTAAAAGATAGTAGTTCGAATATTTCTTGCCTTAACATGGTTAGAATTAATTGGGGTAAAAGAGTGGTAACCAAAATTTGAAAAATGATATGATAAAAATTAAAATAGTTTAAAAATTCCTAAGACAAATTTAAATTTAGAGTAGTTTAAGAATTATAACGTTATTCTAAAGTTAAAGTAATATTAAATTAAAATATAAATTAAAAGTTTTCAGGATTCTTGTAAAAACTTCAATAGCTGTGTGGTCCTTCTATGGTTCCATGAATCTTACATAATTAGAAATAAAATAAACAAGAATTTTACCTTAAAAACATAATGCATTTTTGATAAAATGGTGAAAATATGCAGATTTAATTATTTTGTATTTGAGAGAAACAAAATAGCTTTATCAATGAAGAACCGGGATTTTTCTGTGAGGCTTTTTTACAAGAAAGAGATGAGTGCATTGTAGGAAAAAATTCCGATTAACTATAGACAATAAAAGTTTACTTAGGGGTGCCCCTTGGTTTTTCGGCGATTTTTTTGAAGCGAAGATTGGTGCCAAAATGGGAATAACAAAATGGCAATTCTAAAACTATAATAGTTAGTGCCAAAAACACAAAATTTATAATAAGATAAATAATATAAATTTGAAAGCCGGCCAACTTGTTTAGGGGTCAGCATGCTTGACTACGGATAGGGAGGTCCTGGATTCGAATCCCGGTTCAGGCACGGATGTACTTTCTCTCCCTCTATCCTTTTCTTGTGTGTGAATGATGTATGAATGGTTCTTACCCTATAAATTGGTCCCTATGGTATGTGTGAGGGTGGTACACCCGGGGGGACGCCTCGGCGGCAAAGAGGTTGCTGTTTCTTGCTGGTTCCTTGAGCATAAGGAAAAAATACATCCCGATATACCCCAACCATTGGAAAAAAATATATATATTTGAAAAAACTTGCTGTAAAGTTAAATTAATTTGCTTAAATCCTGCTTGTAGTCAATTTAATTTCATTATTGATTACAGGCTTTATTTTGAAACAAGTGTAAAAATTACTTTTTGACAATTAATATATTCTTCTTCCTTGACAATAAGTATTTAAATAATGTAATCTATTTAAAACAATAATTAAATAAAATAAAATTAAAACTATTTAGTAGATTATATTTTTTCTTACAATATGTACACACAAACTGATATTCATATATATAAAATGTTATAATATAATATTATACACAAATGATAAATTTTTTTATTCCAGAAGACGTATAATGCGTTTATTTAAATGATCAAAATATTTTGAATTAAATATAATATATTTGATTGTGAGTAATAAATTTACATTCTCTTGTCTCTTCATTTATATTTCTTAATATTTTTTTGCTTATATATATTCCAAATTACTAAAATTTTTACATCTGATAGAATGATTTCCATATTATTCATTTTGTACGATTTATGATTATATAAATATCTTTACTAGATTTATGATTCTTCTTCAAATCCGAGACATACTTCATAATCTGTCATAAAATCACCGCTTACCTACATTCATGTATCTGTACTTATATGAATTAAAATTCCTTTGTCATTTCATATAATAGACCACTAAATTGTCTAATAAATGAAAAATGAAAATTGTGATACATTTGTTAAATTATTTTCTTCTGTTTCACATTTTTCTTACAGGCCCCATAGTTAAAATTGCATCATAATGAAGGAGGCAAAAGCAAAATTTGCATAGAAAGAGCAACAGGATAAGTTATTCAATTAGAAGTTTAAGACTTTCTTAAACTCAGATAGAAGTATTACTTCCGCATAGGCTTTGAGGTAGGACTCCTACACGCAAATATTATTCTATTGAATATTATATTTAAGCTTTGTTGCTGAATTTGTATTTTAAGATCTCACCATTGTTTAAATTGCAAAAATGAAGGATAAAAGTCAACAGAGTCAACAGTGTTAGAGATACTTCTACTAACTCTTGGTGAAATTACAAATTTCACGAGGAGAATTTAAAATCAATGAATCCACAGTAAAATCATTGCTGATCCCCAGAAGATTTTGAGAAATGAATCCAAGCTCCTGAAATTCAAATTTTCAAGTGCTCTGTATTTTAAGTTCGAAATTATAAACTTCAATTTCTATACTTACAAATCTTGTAAATACTTTAAAGTTACTGAAAAGTTGAAATGATTTCAACTCTATTGATTTGTAAAAGTTATTAATAAATTTGAATACGTACTTAATTTTATGACAAATTACTGTAATAAATATGTAACAAAATTAACACAATTATACATGCATACATACATATATATATATATATATATATATATATATATATATATATATATATATATATATATATATAGTCGTAACTTTTTCAGGACAACTGAATTAAGAGAGAGTTTAAAATTTAGATTAGGGGGCTTAGAACACTCACAGTCTTGAATATTTTATTATTTCCTGAAAAGCCTATAGTCTCTCTCATTTTATAAGAATCTTACATCGGACTTTTGCAAAGTAATTTGAATACATTAAATTAAAATTATATTTAAAATTTTTACTGTATGACTGATTTTCCTCATCATTTTACAAATAATATCGATTAAAAGTTTATATATTTCAAAATGTTCAGCATTTAGTCGTAACTAAAATTTCAAAATCACGTAAAGTTTTTGAATTTTTAATGTAAGTAAAGTATATAAATGTTTTCTTAAAAAATCTGTATAAATGTTTTCTTAAAAAAAATCTGTATAAATGTTTTCTTAAAAAAATCTGTATAAATGTTTTTTTAAAAAATCTGTATAAATGTTTTCTAAAAAGTATAAATCAAAAATATTTCAGAAAGTTTTTTCATAAATTCTTTTTATTAATTATTCAAAACTGAAATTATGTAAAAGGCAGTCCTCGATGCCGTAATGAGTTATATTTCAAAGACTATTCAGATGTTCGTAATTCTGAGACCGTGAAAGGTAGCAGCTAGTTTAATTCAACTAATTAGGCAATTTGAAAGGAAAGAGAAGAGAAGAATTCATTTTTTCTTTTATTGTCTCTTAAAATTTATTGTGGAATTCACTTATTTTCGCTGCTTGTTAAAAATGTGACTTCTCATTATTATTACTGTTTATTAAATATTACGAAATTATTGCAAAAAGTTATATAATTTTTGAAAAAAAATGCACCTTCATCGTAAGCAAGTTGTCTTCAAAGTGTTCTTACATATTTTATTTCTTTTGATAAAAACATAATATAATTATTAAACTAAAAAATATTACACTAAATGCAAATACAAACAAGAATATGAATGAATCGGTCACAGTTTACTGTTAAAAATATGTCATCATCGAAAATTATGTAGTCTTTTCATAATAAGCAATATTAATTTTATAATAAAATTCCTATATAATTACATACATTTTGAATCAAATATTATAATACATTATAATTTAAATACAAAGATTTTCTGTTCTATTAAAAGTAATGAACAAAAGTATTATACATTCTGGCTGAATTTATTGAAAAGTAATATTTTCATAGTTACTACCAAGATATTCTTAAGCTCTTAAAATAATTAGAAAAGTTATTTTTAACATTACAGTTAGAAATGACTGCGATGTAAAAAAGAATATTTTACAGACAATGATGGACAGTAATATGAAGATATATCAAATGAATACAATTATGTATATATAAATTAAAATAATTTAACAGATTTAAAATCATTTAAATTTATTGTTCACCGTTTTTTATTCATGTAGACATTTCTTTGATAATTATATTGCTTGAAATTGTGATTTCTGTAAATTAATTTTCTTTTCAGATCAATTATCCTTTATAAGCATTATTAGTTAGTTATCTTTTTCAAATATTGTTATAAATGTCTTATTAAAAATTACTCTTCAAGATTTTTATCATTATAAACATTTAAATACTTGAAATTTCTTATAAAACTATAAATTATGTAATTCATTAAAATTCGAAACATCTTTAATTAAGTAATTTATTGTTTTGAAAAAATAAAATTTGCTTTTCGACAGATTAATTATTTAATTAATTGGAAGAAAAAACTACTTTTATTTTGTGTTAATATTATTCTTTATTTATGTTATTCATTGACAGAGAGAGCTAAAAAGATAAAAATTGTGTATTAAGGGTAAAAATTATTAAAAAAAAAAAAAAAAAAAAAAAAAAAAACCTATGTTTCAGTAAATACGAGGAATTATTTAATTATGACAAAGGCTACTAAAATGCTTAAAGTAATTAATTTATTTATTTCATTTTTTTAATTTGAAAGTTTTAAAAATTCCAGTTTACATATTTTTATTTGAACTTTTTATTATGAGCTATTCACAAGATGGTTGAAATTCTTTAAAAGGTTTAATGTATCAAATTAATTTATTCACATATGTTTCAACATTTTGCAAAAACTTTATTTGCTTATTAAAGAGTTCTGATTTTTGAAAAATGCAAGCCTGGCGTATATGAAATAATGAAATCTGGAAAAAAATTTTTTTAAGGTAATCCATTTTGTCTTTTATATTTTTCAATTTTTATTTCATCTTATTTTCAGAAGGATGTTTTTAAGCGTATGTCTTGTTATTCATTTAAAAATCATTTATGTTTGATATATGTATATGATTTATAAAAGCATATACAATACGTAACAAATGTATGCCTTTATTTTTTAATATAAGGAAGAATTACTGTGTATAAAAATGAAATAGATCAATTGTTAATCTGTATTTATTCAAATGTAAAATAAGTTTCAAAAACAATGCTTTATACATGTTAAAAATATGATTGCGAAGAATACATTTGTTATTATTTATATTTATTAAATATGCGAGACTCTCTCGGAATCCAAATATTTATATAAAATTAAAGTGCGTTATGCTGTCTTAAGTATAAAAATATATATTATTAAAAGCACGAAATTGCTTAAGCTTCCTCATCGAATTAAAATCACTTTTTTTTTTCTATAAATTTAATTTTAACAATTCAGGAAATTTCTTGGGCGTATATATTATTTTTAACAATTATTTAATTTTTACAACAAAAGTATTTTACGGACATTTGAAACTATAAAAAAACAAAATATTTCTATCTGATCAAGACCTATATATGCAATTTATAGTATTAAAGTATTTATTGCTTAATTTTGAACTGAAAAACGTTGCTTTTAAAACATGATCAGAGAATTACTTTTCATTTAAGAAATTTCACAAAATGTTTCTTACATTTCCAGCAATAAATAATAATTACAGTAGAAAATTAAGAAGTTAAAGTGATTCATATATGATTCTTTTATTTTTTATGAATCTAACTTATCAATTTGAACACTTTTATGGAACAGTAAGATGAGAAATTCTATTCCTAGTTCTAATTTTAATTGGCATATTAAATGCTTAGCAAGTAATAAAATAAACAGTGAAAGTGAAATGATAATACTGAGCATTCAACACTAGACGAAACAAAATTTAATGATAATACTGAGCAATTAAAATGCTGAATCCAGACAGAAGTAATTATTTATTTTGGAGAATCTCATATTTGTCGTTTTCTGTAGAAGTTGTACAAAATAAATTGCTTTGAAAGTTATTCGTTTAATAAGTAAACTATTTTCCTTCAAAGTTATGTCTTACGGTGTAAACAGTGTTTTATTTATGTTTAAAATGAAGTTAAACATTTAATAACTGAAAATAATAATATTTATAGGCTAGAAATATAACATAAAGTTTTTATAAAGCACAAATTTTTCACAAATATTATTCAATAAAAGAAAATAATTAATTAAAAAGAGAAATTTGTATAGTAAAATGTTTGAAATTGGTCAGTTAAAATTGTGTAATATCGGTCGATTCTTTTTGGATCAATTTAAGTTTAATGGGTACACCAGCAAAAGTAACAACTGAATTATATTCAATAAAAATTTTATGATTTTCATTATACTCGACTGACTTTTTAAATTTGTATTTTCATTTTATTTAAGAAACTGACGGCATTTTCTAAATATAAGAAAAAGAATAAGGCCACTTGGATATTCTTACCGGTACATCCCTGGTGTCAGAGTAAGTACCTTTTCGGATCTTTGATTCGGGGTGCGAGTGGACAAGATCAAACTGCCCTTTCTCTCAATTCCTTAGTGGTCATTAGTCAAGAATAACTTTTGTTGAAGCTAAAAAAATACTTCAAAATTTGCACTAAATGTTCTTTTGCATAAGCCTCCTTTGGTCACATTTTATCTTGGGCTCATCAAGCAGGACCTGTTTCAAGATCCCCTATTGGTAATAAACTTCTTTAGAGTGAATAGGCTCATGGACCTGACCTAGGCCTGCTGTTCAAAGAGATGAGAAAGAACACCGTCAATAAACAGCAACAACAACAAAGTGATATATGATTTTCTTCTCAAAAACTGGAATGTAAGTGATCTTATTTTCATTTTACACTAAAATATAATTTTCTTTTTGTGAAAGTATAATTAATGTGACTTATTATAATAAAAATGTGAATCATTTCATAAAGTTTATATATATATATATATATATATATATATATATATATATATATATATATATATATATATATATATGTATATATATATATAGATAATGTCAAAATATCAAAGAAGATACACATATTTAAAAAATCGAGTATTTCTTGCAGATGTTGCAGATGCGATGACTAGATTGTCACTTCTATACATTTTCCATTGTTTTTATGAGAGGAAATCTTGAGCCATGAGTTTATTGCAATGCTAAGAATCTTTCATATTTGTCCTACTGTTTCTCAAAATCAAGGAAGCATCCTTCATGACATTCAATACAACCCCATCCCGAAATGATAGATTTCGTATGCTGCAAATGATTTCAAGAAAGTCACAGATTAAAGTGGAAAATCTTATAAATCCTAATTCAACATGGCCTTTTTTTGACTTTTTAGAGTGGGAATTTCTGGGTTTGATCACAGACATTGTAAATCCTAGATGCATTGATGAGTGTTGCATTTTCGCTTTTACCATGCACGTTCGTCAGGATGCTTACTTGAGAGATTCTCGTGTACTCTTTCTTGTGACGTGCAAATTCCACTCATTTCTTATGGAAAAGAGAGAGAGAGTTCTTCAGAAAAACAATAATGCATGATAAATAGTGAAAAAATTTTACGATAGCATTTAGCTTTTAGTCTATTGTCGATTTAGTGTAATATATACTGATACGTCTGGAAAGTTTACAGTCAATTTAAAATATAAATAGGTCTTTGCGTTAATAATCCTAAATCAAACACAATTTTTGTAAAAAAGTCGTTTATTTAATATTTATTTTTATACATATTGTAAATTGCTTACCTAAACTCATTTGATAAGAATGCGCAATAAAATTAATTACTGACTTATCCTAGATCACTATTCCCGCCTCAATATGGTTGCATTAGAGACACTTCATCTAACTTCATAACTGTTGAAGCAATTTTAATTTCAATAGGAAATTTTTAATTCAATTTCAGTAATGCTGAAACTAAGATTTTATTTTTTCCCTATATTTTTTGACACTAACTGGAGATACTTTATTCTGTCACATGTCAAAGAACACAGAAACAAGAAGCGCAAAATCAGTTTTGGTCGAGAACGAGACTGATAACGTCCTTGCAGTTTTCGAAGGGCAATGTCTTCAGCACTCTACTTCGTTGGAGAAGGCTTATTCAATGATAAAAAAGAAAAAAAGAATTTAGGCATTTAAGTTAATTTTTATATTTTTCTGAAACTATTTGATCATCACTTTGAATGTCATTAGAAATTGTATAAATATATATTAAGTTGTTGTTATCGTGTGCCAGAGCTAGGCTGGCATTATGGGGTGTGCTACTCTACTTTTCCAATTGAGCCATATTTAGGCGTGGAGTCCAACTTCCTCAGTACACACATGCCAAAAGCACCCGTTTATAGGGTAGGCAACCATTCACAACCCAACAAGGAAAAGAGAAAGGTAGGATAGATAGAGGGAAAAAGTACATCCATGCGTGAACCGAAATTCGAACTCAGGACCTCCCTATCTGCACGCTGACCATTAAACAAGTTGGGTGGCAATGTATGTTAAGTAACTCGTCTAAATGATGTCTAAATATTTAGACGATCAAATTTTATTTACTTAGTACTGTCAAAATTTTATGTACCCGAATATTTTGCAACTCTAGCTTTCTAGCAGATAAAAATATATATTTGTATTCTAAAATCACAATTTTATTTAAAATTTTTGAAAGCATATGTAGCATCTAAAAATTATGAGATGAATTATTTGAAAGAAAAGTTTATATATATATATGTATGTATGTATATGTATGTATGTATATGTATGTATGTATATGTATGTATGTATGTATATGTATCCATGTATAATAAAATTTACATTATTCTTTGTAAATTTGTAAAAACTATTCAAATTGGTTATATGAGCCCTTTTTTTCTATTAATCATTTTCCCATTCAGATATGGATGAGTGAGCATGAGGTGAAATGAGCTCAAAAAATTTTTATTCATGTCAGAAATTTGTCAAATTAAAGTTTGCGTAATCTTCTGTCTTTTCCAATTAATTTTAAGTTTAATCATAAAGGGATTATTTCTTGTTTTTGTAAAATCAGGATTTTGGTTAATCTATAATATTTACATTAGAAAATTTCATTGAAACAAATTTTACTTAGATTTATATAAATCTAATTATTTTCCCGATTGAAAAACAAAAACAAATAATTTACATGAAATCTCAATTTATCTTTCACACGTTCTTGCATTTGTATTTAAGGAAATATTTTTACTGAACATTGAAAAAGGTTGAATATCTTCCTAAAACAAATTTCCAATATTTGCTTTTGTATCACCTTTTCAAATTGAAATATATAAAATATTTGGAATTTAAATGGAAATCTTTTTCTTTTCTCTTTCGTGTCAAGGAAAGACTTTTAACTTGCTGATTGAGTAACTCTGAAACTAAATCTTTAACTATATATAACTTACGGCAGGAATAAAGTTTAATTGAAATCTGAGTATTGTATTTCAGTGACATTGTTTTGATCGATCGTTTCTATTCAAAGACTAAATGAATTTAAGGTCTCTGGTGTGAAAAGTTTAAAGGCAAGTTAAAGCCATCATCAGCATGATAGTTTAACTTATACCCCACTCACCTTATTATTCACTTGGTGGTAACTTTTTAGATATGTAAACATAAACTTGGATCGAAGTTTGATCTTTTTTTGAAGCACAAAACTCTTGTATGTTTTTCGCAAGACTGATAATTTTTTAAAGGAATATATTGTAATGAATGTGTGTCACTTGCTTAAATAATATGTTAATCAAGAATTATTTTTATGTTAATTATAATGTTAACTATAATTCATTCTTTATTTTCTAATACTATATCCATTTTTTATATAATAATATTTATAAAAATATTTTTAAAAGAAATCTCTCACTTAGGAACTTTATTAAAGATAATAAACAGTTAAGCGTTATGATATTATTTTATTTAAATTTTGATACCAGATGTGAAAATGCAGTTTTGTTATGGATAGATATATCAAGGTAATCTTGGAACTATATTTCTTCTTTCATTCCATAGATAGCTCTAGGTATACATTTTCATATAACTTCATATTTTCATATCACTTTAGGTGAGATTTTTTTTATTGTAAATGATAACTTATAACATAAACTATTTATTTATAAAATAAATGAAAAAATTGCATTTTTAAAATTTTTGCTATCATTGATTTAGATTCATAATATGATTTGTTTCTATCGCACAATCATTAAAGAAAGAATGACCTATTGTAGAAATAACAAAATACTTAATTTGCTTTCAGTACAAATAATTGCATATTATACAGGAAATAGTTTTAATTTTAGGACCATTTACATTATTGATTAGATTAAGAACAAGAAATAAATAAATTGAATATATTAATTATTTTTAAAATCATCAAGGATATTTTGTTTATTTTGTAAATAGATTGCAAATTGGAAAAAATCGAATTTTCAACTTCCTTACAGCAAACTTAATTGCAATTATCAATTTTATAAATGAATATTTAAATACTTATTCAAAAGAGTAACAGATGAAAAATCTAACAGCTATTAGAAACGATTTTATTTAACAAAATTGTTCAAAACTATTTTGAAATGATTAAATCAAAGGTAATAAAAATTAATTTTGATTGCAAATTTTTGACACCGGGAGAAATGGTAGAAAAACGACTGAATAAATTTCACTGTGAAATTATTGAAGCAATTTTTTTAAAGTTACTAATTGTTTTTCTTCTACCACATAGTCTGAATGAATTTAGAATAATTTAAAATTTTCTTTCTTATTTATGTAAACAAACCACATTAAAAGTGAATCATAATTTATGTACAGTGGGTGTGTGGTTAACGAACATAGTCTCTTCCAAGATTGTCTTCTTTAATCGAATTGTTCGTAAACGAATAATCGCATTAACACAGAAACCAATTTATTTCCTCAGGATATTCTAAAAATTAAATTATAAAAAAAATGTATGATTTTTGCATTCAAAATTCGTCATTCAAAACAACATATGGAAAAGTAAATGATCAGGGGAGGGGGGATAAGGTGCTCAAAATATACCCAGTTTCTGTTTTGAATTCCTTCAAAACCGAAACTGATGGTCTACTTCGGTTATAAATATTCTAATGGAAAATATTTTTCCAATATATAACTCAGAAGTTTAATAGACAAGCAAAATAATTAATGAGATGAAAAAAGATTTTTGTTCAATTGGGTTTGGTAATCTTACACACATTATGTTCTGAGCGCCGAGAAGTGTTAGAATTAGTCTCCGTTCGCTATCCAAATATGTTTTCGTTGTTCGAACATATAAGTCTATCTTGAAAGTGTTCGTTGTCTGATTTAGGACTGTAATTAAAAGAAAACAATATCTTCGAAGCTTCACTAGTAAGCGAGAAAGCTCATAGAAAAAATGTCGTGTCTGTTTCCTGTAACTGGAATCCATTTGAATTTTAGAAAATCAAATTTTTTCAAAGTTTATATCTGTTTGTGCTTTCTTCTTCCGTTTAATCGGATTAATATTAGAATAATTTATAAATGTATTTTTTTATTTATATAAACAAAGCATTAAAAAGGAATTAAAATTTATGTACAGTGAGTCATCAGTTAACGAACATTATCTGTTACAAAACTATGTTCGATATCTGAATTGTTCACTAATCGATCATTGATTCACCATAGATTTTTTTAAATCGATTCATATGTTCTAGAAACCTTAAAAACTTAATTTCTTAATTTAAAAAAAAGATGTATAATTTCTTAGTAAGTTTATTAATAAAATAATACCTACATGTAATGTAAAAAAATTATAAGAACTGTAGATTAATCAGTTCTTTTCATTTTTTGTTTATGAAGCATTAAGGAACATGTCCCATGTCGGTTGCTTTTCTCTCTTTTTCAGGGTTTTCAAAACCGAAACATAAGGTCTACTTTGGGTATAAATAACGTGAACATTTATTTCTTGATTCAAAACGGGACATTGGTTTATTTAGGTCAAATCGTTGGTAGTCAATGAAATAAACAACACTTTTTTAAAGTTATTTATTTTGAAAAAGTTAGTTAGCTTAAAAGCTGTGAATCACAAAATATAGGTACCCAAAATGTTTAGTTTTTAAATATATCAGAAGTACAAATTTATTTTAGTATAGCTGGTAACGATTTCAAGTAAGATGGAAACGTGGCAGGTTTTTTTTTTATATTCATCTTAATTATCAGTATCGTCTTTAGAACTGAAATTTGTAACTTGGTTTTCTCAGATGTCCACAATTTGTCCATAATAGAAAATACTCTTTCTAATGGAGCATTTGTAGCCGGCAAAAATAGAATATATTCAATTACAATAGAAAAGTTTTCATTTTTAAGATTATTGGCGCGTAAGTGTTTGAATACTTCCACCCAACGGGTTTCCGTGGAAGCTTTTAAATTTTTCCAATCCGTTATTTTCTGCGTAATAAAATTAAAAAAATAATGAAAACTCGTCAAAAACTTCTGTATCTTTGTTACAGTCAATATATAGTTTTTCAATTAATATATCCAGAGATTTTTGAATGTCTTCCCATGCGTGAGGACTTTTTTTAAATCTGTCCAATAAAATATCTCCGTTTCTTTGATAAGAAAGCAAGTCTACTTCTTCAGATATTCATGGCTAGTTTTATGAAATTCTGTAGTCGTCCTTTTCATAAATTCTTCTTCGCTATCAGTATCACTGTCTTACAATTTTAACATTAATTGACGAACCATAAATGGAGGAAAGTGATTGGTCTGTTTCTGAGTTAAATTGTCTTTTAATTGATTGATTTCTCTCTCTCTCTTTTGCAACTTCAATTGCCGATACTGTCTAACCTTCAATCTCTAAGACAATTTGATAAAAACTTGCTGACTGTTTGTGTAAAAAATAAAACCAGAATTCTGGTGTGGGATCTTCAGAAAAGTTTTTTAGTAACAGGGGACATTTTTCAGTACTCAAAAAGTAACTTTTTTAACGGCTGATACATTTTTAAATCCCTCTCCAAACCTAGCATAAAAGTAAATCATTTGGTTTGGCCATAGCCAATCATTTGTTGATATTCCGTTTCAGTTTCAGCACAAAACTCCTTTAGAGCCTTGACTCGTATTGTTGAATATAATAAAAGGAATATATCTTCACAATAACGCTTTTGTAATCTGCGGATAGCCCATCTGCAGCATATTTTATTGTATTGTGAATTACATGGGCTGCACATTCAATACCTATTAATTCTTTTTTCAGATATGATTGCAATTTCGTTAATACATTGTCATTTACTCGCCTAACTGCACCTCCGAAACAGCCGTTGGCACTGTCCCCACCAAATACTACGACTTTTGCTGTCAAATTATTGTCTGTCAATATTTGCTTTAAATTATTGACAATGGTGTCAGAAGTTTCACCAGGTTGATCTTGAAAATCTAAAACTTTTACTTGCACACCTGCGTAAAGTCGAAAAAAGCGCACTACACAATGGGTTATATTTTCTTGTTACTGTGATTTGAGATGCGCCACTTAGTATTCTAATATAATCCCACTAATCAAGGTCATCTTTTAATTCTTTCATTGCTGTAGGCATGAAAGCATTTACTTCAATACCTTTTGATTTCGTAAGAGCGCATGTAAATTAGGGATGAAAACATGATCCCAAATATACATGAGAGCATTTACGTCGAATTGAATCAATTTCGATGCATAGTCATTAGAAGAAAAGCTGGTTTTCTTGTATCTTGTGATAACCCCAGACGCCTACTGTCGCGGCGATATCCAAGTCCTTAAAAGTTGGCGCGTCCGATTTCTTGAAAAAGTTTAATTATTAAAAAGTCTAAGCGGAGGCTCGATCGGCTTTTTTGTTTGGCAGAAATTAAATGCTGTGTGTGGCCGTGAAGAAAAGGTGAGAGGAGGATGTGTGAGGGCTGGCTACCCTCTCACACTGAGACCTCTTTGGATATACTTTGAGAGCTTCCCGCCGATTTTATCGGAAATTTATGGGAATTTTATTATATTTTGGGAGGCTCAAACATTGTATAATCTTCTGGGCGGAAACCAAATATGCTTAAAAATTACTATTTTCCGACTTTTTTGCAAAATGACGGATTTTATAACGGAAAGGGACACTGACCTTTACGGCTAATTTTGAGAGATAGTCATGACAAATATTTTAAGTATATAAGGAGTGTGAAAAACTGTCCTATGACAGGGAATCGTAGTTTACTACTTTTTCCTTCCTGCAGATTCGTGTTATGCGGATTCTAAAAGGTAGCCAAGAAGGACTGCGGCAAAGAATGTGTATTTACACATAATATTTAAGTATGAAAGTGGCAGCAAATGTGTAGTCTGGACTAATTACTACATCATTTATCTTTAAGGCAATGAATGTGGGATCTATTGCGGAAGTCCCCCGTTCTAGTGACAGTGTGAGTGCTTGATTTAAAGTATTGTTTATAAAGGAATTGATGTGTGAATGGTGCGTATTAGTGTAATGCTACATGGGTCAATACACCGCACAAAAATTGGAATATAAGATTGAGGGAGGCATACAACTGTCAATGCAAAAGTGGAAGTGGAGCGTGTGGTCTGGTTTAAATACCAAAGTGGGAAAGTACCAGCCTTGGGAGAACAGGGTTAGTGCCCTGCCCTTGGCCAGAGGAAATTCTGCTGACCGCCGTGACATGGAAACCAGTAGCTGCGCGGTGACGACGTGCCAGTTTTTGGTCGTGCTTATGAGAAACGACCCCACAGTGGTGTGCTGTTAGAAGAGCAGGTGAAAGGGAGGTGAGAGGCCTTCGAGAAATCCTCCCCTTTCCGAATTTGATTGTGTATGCAGTCCGATGGAATGAGGGACCATAGGATTGAGCCCTTACGTTGGTCCGACTTCTTGGAAGCTTGTGATTCACGGCATGTTGGAGTAGGGCGGACTTCATTACTGGAAGTCTTGCGGGTTACCCTTGACTGCAGCGTGGAAAGGGTGGCCCAGGCGGTCAAACTGGAAGAAACCAATTAAGTTTGGTAGCTGAGCCGAACAAAGCTCAAATTCTTTTCTTTTTATGGTTACACTTGTTTATGATTTTGATTATAGTGTTTATCATGAATAAAAGCCCGAAAAAGAATACCGAAAAACGCACTTTTCAGTGCAATCTGATAAAGTTATGTCGACGATATAAAGTCGATAGCAGTGTCGTTGAGGCACTGGTGGAACATATGGCTGCGGCAAGAGGGGAAGTGGCACCCAAAAGAAGCTTAAGTGAGAAACCAGTAATGGTTTCTACAGAATGCCAAACAGAGCCTGAAAAGGTTTCTATAGAGGAAAAAAGCGTCCAAGCGCAGAGTGCTTGGACTAGAGTTTCTCGAAAGAGAAGCAAATCGAAGAAAGGTTCTAAGAAACTGCTTGTTGGTAAAACTCCGGCTAAGACAGGCAGCACCGGAAAGGGCCCGATCAGGTTCTATGCGGATGCTGCCAAGAGTAAGGGGAAAAAGAGGGATCCCATGAATGCCCTCTTAGTGTACCCGAAGCCGGGATGTGCGTTAACCTCGGATGAGGTTAAGTCTGAACTTAAGAAGGCAATAGACCCGAGAAAGTTGGCTATTGCAGTTCAAGGGCTTAAACCCCTTAACACCAATAGCGTTGCCATTGAGCTAAAAAATGTCGAGGATCGCAACAAGATGTGCGAAAAAATTAAGGAAGTTCTGAAGGAAAAAGTTGAAGCTAGGGAGCCGGCATGGCGACTCCCTAGAGTAATGATTTATGACTTACCGGTGGCGGACGGTGAGGAAGAGGTCCTTGAGGGCCTAAGAGAGCAAAACGAGATCCCTGAAGGCCACATGAAAGTGGTCTTCAAGATGAAAGGAAAGGGGTCTGACAAACACTGGGTGCTGGAAACGGCGCCTGAGGTGTTCAAAGCCTTCATCAAGAAGGGCAAAGTCAGCTGTGGCTGGTAAAAGCATAGGGTCAAGGAGTTCTTTGAGCCAACAAGATGCTTTAAGTGTTGCAGGTTTGGCCACCTGCAATCCAAATGCCCTGAAAAGATTCAGACCTGTACGGTGTGCGCAGGGGAACACTCCTTCAAAGAGTGTGAGAAAAAAAAGACTCGTTGCGCCAACTGCGAAAGGGCCAACAAGCAGTTTAAATTGAAGTTGGGTTGTGGCCATAAGGCGGTTGATCTCCGCTGTCCGCAATATAATGGAGAATGTGAGCGAATCAGTTCCCGCACCAACTATGGTTGATACGACCAACAGCTTAGAGTATGGCATTTTGCAGATTAATCTCGCAAGATCGAGGGCGGCCATTCTGGAGATATTAAAGGAGTCGGAAATGGGTTCGTCCGAAATCCTTCTCCTGCAAGAGCCGTATTTGGTGGACGGCGAGATCACAGTCTTTCCACAGACATGCTCGGTGACTCACATCGCCGACGGAATGGCTGCGGTTGTCGTTACTAACACCAAACTCAGCGTCTGGACCAGACATGCGGATTCTCATATTGTAGCGGTAGAGATCAAAGATCTGCGTCAATCGCTCCTGGTGGTATGAGTCTATGTTCCTCCAAGAGCAGACATAGGCAGTTTTTTAGAGACCCTCGTAAAGATCATACGGTTTCACACGAGGGTTCTCATAGGAGGAGACTTTAACACCAGGCATCAAATGTTGGATCCTGAGTGTCCGTCTAGGGTGGGGACGAAGCGAGGGGAAGCCCTTGTGGAGTTTCTCATCCGAAACGACCTCATTTTATTAAATGATGCAACTTCCGAGCCGACCTTTGAAACTGTGAATGGGAGGAGCTGGATTGACCTGTCGGTGACGACGGACGCTCTACAGTCGTCATTCTCGTCGTGGAAAGTGGTTGAGAATTGCTTAAGCGATCACAACTACATATCCCACAGGCTAGCACCTAAGCTGATTCAGAGCAAAAATACTGGTAAATACAGGCTAGGGAAATACCGCCTTCAGAGATTGGGTGCAGATTTTAATAAAAAAGCACCCGATCTCAACGATAAGATCATTAATGCTAAAGAGGGCAAAGACCTAGATGAGGTAGTGCTAAGTATTACCCAGGTGCTGCAGGAGATCTGTGATAGAAGGCTTCGGCCTAGCTCTAGCACGACCGCTAGAAAGCAGGTTCCATGGTGGGATGACGAGCTAACAACGCTACGGAGTTAAACGGGAGCGTTAAGGAGGCGGTTTCAAAAATGTTCCGACTCCGATGGGCGCAGGACTTAAAAAACGCTGTACAACAGATCTGCGGCCCAGTATAAACGACTCATACTCTCGAAAAAAGAGTCGAACTGGGACAAATTCTGTCAAAAGCAAATAAGATCTAATGTGTGGTCTCTGCCATACAAATTAGCGGTTGGTAACGCTGTCAGAAGCACACCAATGAGTAGTGTCAAATTGCCTGACGGTACTCTGAGAATTAGCGAGGAGGAAACCGTGAAAACAATTGTAGATGCTTTATTCCTTGTGGATGAATCGGACCAAGAGAGTGAAGAGCAAAAAGGCATGAGGAGTATAGCTGACTCCTATTGCAGTGGAGGCGATGATCGGCTATTTACAAAACTGGAGATTAGGTCGGTAGTCAAATCCATGACACAGAAAAAGGCACCGGGACCCGATGAAATCTCGGCCGAGGTGGTGCAAACTATCTTCGAGAGAAATCCCGGAATGTTTGTACTCCTCTTCAACAAAATCCTCTTTCTAAAGCATTTCCCAAGACCTTGGAAACATGCCAAGTTGGTCCTATTTTTGAAGCAAGGAAAGATCGCGTCTGAGGCGCGATCCTACAGGCCTATTTGTCTACTGTCTAGCTTAGGCAAAGTACTGGACAAACTCCTAACTCAAAGATTATACCACCATTTGGTGAAGTCGCAGGCGCTTCACCCTGCCCAACATGGCTTCAGGCCGGGTAGTTCGTGCGACACGGCGCACATGTGTCTTCATGACACAATTAGGTATTTTCAGAAGACAGGAAAGTACGTAAGCCTAATTTCGCTAGATGTTCAGGGTGCTTTTGATAGCGTGTGGAGACCTGGAGTCATGTTCCTCCTTGGCCAAGCACGATGTCCACAAAATCTATACATGCTGGTAAAGTCCTACCTGGAAGAACGTAAGAAAGTGTTTAAAGGCTCGGGAGAAAACTTGGTTTTCGAATCCAGCAGAGGTGTGCCGCAGAGGTCATGTAGTGGATCACTATTCTGGAAAATTGTTGCAGACAGCGCCTTACGATTGGACATGCCGAATGATACGAGGCTTATAGCCTTCGCTGACATCATTTTGCTGGTTGCAGCTGGTGACTCAAGAGCTAATTTCGAGAAAAATGCGGAAGTCGCTCTTAATGCACTCAGCAAATGGGGAAAGACATACAAGCTGGTATTCAATCCCAGAAAAATAGTGGCCCTCACGGTCACCAGAAGGCGGAAACTTAAGAGACCGCCGGTCTTCCGGTGGGACGGAACCTCCATAAAGTCTGTGCAGGAGCTTAAATTCCTTGGTGTAAAATACGATAGCGCACTCACCTTCAACTCCCATCTCAAGGAGGTGAGGCAAAATATTGTGAATATCACAATGGCACTCCAACAAACGGCGAGGGTTCTTTTCGGGCGCGAGCCTGAATTACTCAAACGCCTATATAGGAGTGGAACCGAAAGAATGGCTCTTTTTGGTGTAGGGGCATGGGGACACAGATTGGAATGCAAGACCTTGTGTGGCCACCTACATAGTGTTCAAAGACAGGCACTCATGTCATTCACAAGATGCTACAGGATTGTTTCTACGGCTGCTGTACAAGTACTGGCGGGTGTCCTACCGCTAGATATAAAAGCAGGCATAGAGTATGCAAAGCTGATGGTATTTGTAGAGCGCAGGCCATATATCTTCAACGAGGTAAATCTGCGGCCAGACGATATCGAGCAGAGGGTAGACATTCTGAAATGTTACCCAGCGGAGCGTTGCAGTGTGCCTTTCGACAGGGAAACGCCTACTGGTGAGGGTCTTGAGATCTTTACTGATGGATCAGGCAATGATGGTAAAATTGGTTTAGGGTTCACCATCATGTATGTTAGGCAAGAAATTGAAACATATGGTGCTAGACTCGGTGACGAGAACTCTGTCTTTCAGGCGGAAATATCAATCTTTCAGGCGGAAATATCGGGACTGTCACTCGATTGGCTCAAAGTACACCCGGGCAACAACACTTGTCATTTATACAGTGATTCGTTGTCTTCCCTTTACTCCCTAGCCGATCCAAACAACCATAACATCTTGGTTAATAAGGTTAAGTACTCATACAAGGAAGCCATTAGTGGAAGAGAGGTGCACCTACATTACGTGCGTGCACACGTAGGCACTTTCGGCAACGAAAGAGCCGATGTACTGGCCAAAGAGGCTGCGAATTTACCAGAGCCAACGCTGGACCTGTCTCGTCCAAGGTCGCACCTGACTAAGGTGCTGCATAAGGAAGCACTGCGTGTATGGCAGCTGAGATAGGAAAGTGAAGAAGTGGATCGACAGACCTACAGATTCTTTGAAACTGTCTCTGATAAAAGAGTTTTCGGTAAGGCTATCGTTGCCCAAATAGCGACTGGACACGGACGTATACCGGAATACCTTCATAAACGAGGGAATCCGATTAGCGAGTTATGTCGCTCGTGCAATGTGGTGGGAGATTGCCTCCACTTCGTGCTGTCTTGTACCAGGACCTCGAATGAAATGAGCAAGCTGGTGTACAAGAGCGAAAGCGTGAGTACCATCCTGGACCGGCGCAACTGGTCTATCTTGAAAAGGATAATATCCATTGCGTCGGATGACATTCCAATGATGGAATACCAGCGTGTCACCGACGATGATCCGGTCGAGAGCTGGGATGTTGAGAAATAGCATAGGATTTGACGGTTCGTAAAGGAATGAATAAACAAGTTTTCTACGAGATTGTATGCCATAATAAGTGAGTGGGTGCCGGCGAGACTTCTCGCCTCATCAAGGTATGGTTCTGTGACTCGTCTACCAACGCAGGTGGCGGCTGTTGGAAGGTAGACTCGAGTTTAAAGCTTTCGAGTTGCAAGGTATGAAAATTAGTTATAGAAGCCTCAGCTTCTGGCACTAAGCCTTTCAAACTCGATCCCCTTCTGTCCCTTCTGTTCAATATCACCGCCGCCAATGTGGGAAACACTAAATTCTGTGCGTCACTTTTCACATCTGAAATTTGATGGAGTATTTATTTGCTTGATAAACAGTTATTTTTCTCGCAAGCTAACATTGAACGAACACTTGCGTATCGGCATTTTAACTTGTGATTCCAAAGCAAAGGAAATTTAAATTATTTACTATACGAGAATCAAACAAAGAGAAAACAAATAGCGATAAGGGCAAATGAAATGTTTGCAAACAATAGTCAAGAAGTCAACAAAACAGGAACGATTTGAAATCTTGGCCACTCTCGTAGCGTCGACGAAGATGCCGTCTCGCTTTCGCACACCGCGTTAGATTGATCCGGATATCAAATCGCGGCAGGACAATATGATCAGCCGTCTAATTTTCGTCCAGTTTCTGAAAACGGGACCATCTTGCGTCCATTTCGAGGACACCGGGACTTGTAATTGTAAAAAGGGACAGTTCCGTTCATAACGAGATGTCTGGTCACGTTAGTTATAAATATTCCATTGGAAAATTTTTTTTCAATATAGAATTTTAAATTTTAATAGGCAAGGGATTAAATAATTAATATTAAAAATAATAATTATAATTTATTAATTAATATTGGATTAAATAATTAATAGGCAAGGGGTTTTAATAGAAAGGGATATGAAAAACGACTCTTCGTCCTTTGGATTTGGCAACTTTTATCAATACGATCCAAAAGCCGAGAATAGTTCGTTAGAATTCGTTTTAATTCATTATCTGAATATGTGTTTGCTGTCCAAGCATAAAAATCTTTCCTGAAAGCGTTCATTGTCCCAACTGTTCGTTAACTGGTGACCCCCATTATATAATTTTCGTTTCGTGAAAAAGAATCTTGATGGATAAGAATTACTTTCACCATTCAATGTATTAAAATATGGGAGCCAGCTGGTTCAAAATTACGCGTATTTAATTTTTTTGTAATATATAAAGAAATCTAAATTTTTAACCTAGTAAGATGTATTACAGATAATTTATTTTGTTTCATTTTTGTATATTTCAATATATTTGCATTCATTTGTTAATTAACACAATGTCATTTTTTTAAAAAAAAATTATAATAAATTTTTGTTTTTGAATCATATTTTTCTTGAAAAAGTTTACTCGGATGACATATGAACTCTCTTGCTTAAAAATGACGCCACAGTTTAACTAAGCTCAAAATAATTCCAATAAATCTCCTCTATCTCTAGGGGTATGAGGGGGGGGGAGACATTTCCGTCCAAAGCGGCTTTAGTACTTGTCTTGGGTGTATAATCTTTTCAATTAAATTAATCTTAATGTAATTAAGAGAGAAATGTAAATGGGGCGCACAGGAGTCTCAGGCTTCTTTTCATAGCTGATCCCTGACATGTGCTTAGAATCACATTTTTTATCCATTAGGCAGTTGACGAGTTTTGACTCTCAGAACTATTCACTGAGTTGTCGGGATTTGAACGCTAACTTGAAAATTAATATAGTTCTTAAATTTTAACACTAACACACTAAACTGACGTCAATTTAAATTACTGGAAATTTCTGTAGAACTTACATTTCCAATTTGTTTACTTTTAATCTTATCAATTAAGACACAAATCACAACTGATGTAAATTAATTTGAAGATAAAGTTCTCTAAATAAAATCATAAATATTAAGGGATTTCATCTTCACTTCATTTGAAATGCAGGGAAAGATTTATGTGAACTTATTTTATTTACATATTTAGATATTTAGAGTTTTCTTTAAGAAATTTTCTCTATTTTTTAAAATAATATTTTTATTTTAATATAAGTTTCAAAATATTTGGGATAATTTATTATTTTTATTTTCTAAACTATGTGCATGAAATATATGTTGGTATTCTGTGTTCCCTCTCTTGGTACACAGGATTTTATCTTGGAACCAAGGAATATTTCTTGTTTTTATAACATTTATATGCTGATGCATATAATGTTATATAAATAGTTTAAGACCATTGACTGTGTGTGTGTTGTTGAATATCTATTTGATCATTAAGAACATTTGCACAATATTACTAAGCCATGTTTATTAACAGTTATCATTATATTAATTAAATTAAATAGTTATCACTGTATGTCTTACATATTTTTAATACTAAATACTATTAAGTAAGAATATGCGAAGTTAAATTTAGATGAAATTATAATAAGTTAGCAATGCAAAGTTATTATGATTTTATCTAAATTTGATTTCGCATATTTAATTTAGATATTTTTAATTTTTTTACATAAAGAGGTCTTCGAGGAAAAAATAAAAATGTAATTAAATAATTAAAAGTCAATATTTTTTGAAGCCTGAGGTTAAAAAGTTAAGACATGCGAAGCATTTTAAAATTAATCATTTACACAGTTAACTTAATGATCAGAAATAATACAAAAATATTTTTTGCTTGCGATAACTGTCATAACAGGAAAAATAAAGAATTAAATGCTTCCAAATTTTAGTTTGCATCGATAAAATTTTGTTTGATTGACATTATCGATCAAATAAATAATGTAAGATTTATAAGTAATATTCTATAACTTTTCTATAATTCACACAAACAGTATGCTTTGCTCGTTCTTTTTCACTTTTGTGTTTTTGCTATATTTAAGCTAAATGGGGCACAAAGATTATTCCGGTGAGTAATTTAACAAAGAAAACCCAAAAATTAATGGTCGTTTTAAATGGTTATATTACGTCAATGAGGAACTGATATTGGTTTCTCTTTATAATATAAACTTTTCTCACAGTGGAAAATTAGGAAAGATACAAAGATTATATCACAGTTCGTTGAAATGTAAATTCAAATATATATATTTAAATGTAAGTAAAATATGCTATACATAAATATACCTCGAATACTTTGTATAAAATTTTATAAGGAAAATACTGTATAAATGACTCTATATAGTTTATAAACTTTTGTTCTTAGTTAATTTATAAAAGTAATTTTACTTTTTCAAAACTAAGATTTATATACCTCGAATACTTTGTATAAAATTTTATAAGGAAAATACTGTATAAATGACTCTATATAGTTTATAAACTTTTGTTCTTAGTTAATTTATAAAAGTAATTTTACTTTTTCAAAACTAAGATTTAGAAAATATTTTTTATTATTATTTTTATTCAAATTCTAAACAAAGTTTCATAAATCAATGTTTTCAAATTCTGCAATTGTTGTTTATATATATATATATATATATATATATATATATATATATATATATATATATATATATATATATATATATATATGTATATATATGTATGTATGTGTATGTATGTATGTATACATATATATGTATATGTCTATATATTTATGTATATATATAATGTATGTATATATGTATGTATATATATATATGTTTATATATGTATATATATATGTACATATATAAGCATATGTATATATATATGCGTATATATATATATATATATATGTATGTATGTATATAATCCCGTGATCAATGATTTTTATGGTGGAAATTACATATATACAAACAAATTTAATAGCTGCATAACATTATTTATAAGGCGTCACCATATATGCAATTTTATTTATGGTTTCTCAGAACTCAGCCCTTACAAGGGATTCTAAGCCGTCGATGCTGCCTTCGCGTACAAGAGGTATATATGGGTATGATAATTACATAGAAATTAAATTATTATAATTGTAGTGTAAAGACTTCCAGAGGCCATGATAGCCTAGTGGTTAGGGTGTCGGCCTCCCTTCCGTCCGGAAGGGCGGGGTCCAATTCCCAATGCTACCAAATACCTACCGAGTACATGCCACATGTGTGCTCGTTAAATCTGCGGAGTCGAAAGTCCTGTGGTTGGTCATTGAGCAGTTACCATGATAATTTTTTTTAACATATGGGTGTAATGGTCTGGAGAATATTTATTAACCCCTTCAGATCAATAAGGGAGTGTATCCTCTAGTGGTACCATCTATTGGAGAAGTGTTGAGCAAAGTCGTACTGTTCCACCTTCGTGACGCTCTAATTAAACGAAAGACGCACCTTACTGACTTAAATTCACTTAGTCAACAGCATAGCGAGCTTGGCTTGTCTAACGGTCATAAGTAACAACACAACAGTTTTTTTTTACTGTTTATAGCAAATAAAGTTTTGTAAACTGAAAGGACACTGTAGGATTATTCTTTAATTTTTAAAGTGTTTGCAAATAATAGCTTAACTATATTATGTTTATTATTCTTTACTAATTTTAACAATTTAATTAGAGGTATAAAAGTATTTTAATATCAAAGATATGACTTATAGATACATAATTTTATTTCATCAAAGACTTATGTATAAAATTTCCTAATGATAAAAAAATTTATTAATTACTATTTATAGTTTGGAATTTAATTGCATAATTTTGTAATTAAATGCACTAAGATAAATAATACATTGACGGAAATGATATTAAACGTCATATTAACTGCGTAAAATTTAAGTTCATTTATATTTTACTCTTACTTAATTTCAGAATATAAATTGTGGTAGAGTTAGTTATTTTGCTATGGATTTTCATAAAAAAATAACATTTAGATAATAAAATATAACAGAGGATTTCAAATAATGTAAGCATAAAATAAATCTCAAATAAAATGAAAAAATATCCAAATTATTTATTGGTATAAATTATTAAAAATTTGAAGTATTAATAAAAATTTTCATATTACGAAAGTATATTCATAAAATTTGATGATATTTGAGCGTATAAATTTTTTAAACAACAGCGGACACTTGGGTGACGAACCCTTCGCCATAACAAGGCTGGAAGCTGCTATACATTCGGCGTTACTCAGCGGGCACCTGTGAACCAAATCACGGAGGCGAGTAGCATTACCCACGCCATACCATGAGAAACTAGTTCATAGGGTGAGCCACATTCATACGTCATCACAGAAGAAAAGACAGAGAAACACGGAGAGAAAGTAACATTCATGCCTCGGGAGCCAAACCCGGGACCTACAGCTCCGACTTAGGAAAAGAAACCACTCAGCCATAGGTCAGCGATATCAATAAATTATATATATATATATATGCATTTGCATAGTTAAAAGTTTTTTTTTATCTAGATATGGAAACTCAACGGTGGTGTTGATGAGATTACAGATGTAAGTTTTTATTAAAGATCTGATAATTTGGTGTGTTATAGTATTGTACTGCATACTTTTTATTGTACTGCACATTTTGACTTTTATTGACTTTTTTATTGATCGCAAATTTTTGTTACTTTCAAGAGTAATGAAATATTCTATTCTAAAAGATATTACAAAATTCTCTATCGATGAGTTATCGACAACGAATAAAATCTTAGTAAATAATGTAAACAGAAGATAAAGGTTTAGTTTGTTTGTCGCTCAACGGTCATTTTTTCACACGAGGGCTAATTAGAACGGGTCCAACGGTTTAAGGTGGATTTCGGACCACGGCAAGCATCCATTCTCAAGGTGGGATTCGAACCCACGAACTGCGCTAACGATTCGGCTGCCAGCTCGGCAGAAGATAAAGGGGTAGATTGTTAATGATTGTAAGGAAAACGGATATCCACAATTTATGAGCAGATGTTCTAGAAGTTTGGTCAAGTAAAAATGTAAATCTATTGTAAATTTAAAAAGTGTCCGAGACTATAATAAACATATAATTTTAAAAAATTTAAAGTTTTTTCTTTTGAATTTTATCGTTATTCTTAAGTAAAGCAAAAAGAGTTTTATATTTTTAAATATTATTTATGGCATTTTAATAAGGAATAATTTGAATGATAGATATAGTGCGATAAATTGCATTAACATTATTATTCTTTTATCTTTTAGTTTTAAGTTGGCAAATAAGAAATACAATTTAAAATTATCTTTTTTGTTATGAAGTTTTTGTATAATCGAAAGAGCAAACATTTAAAATAAATTAAACGTTTGTGTAAATATCCCGTCAACCTCTTGAAATTTTGGATAAAAGTGTAAAAAATATTGTTAAATATGGAATTTAAGAAAAAGAGTTTAGTGGTACGCCAGAAATCTTTAAAATTATGATAGACATTAATTTTATTAAAATGAGCAAAATGTAAATTCAATATTAGTTTCTTTTGACACATTTCGATTTTGACTAGGCTGTTTGCAATAACTGACATTCGATTATGAAAGAATAAAATGGCAAAATTTGCTTATTTTTCACCATAATCATTTAATTTCTTGGTGAATCATGAAACGACTGAATTCAAAATGACCCAAAAGTAATTTTTTAAACATTTTTTTTTCTTTATTTTTTTTTTAGCAAATTCAATTAAATATGAAACAAAATTAAACTTTTTTGAATGTCTTAAATTTGATCTTTGCATATAAACATTAGTAAATTTTAGCCACAATAAACGTGAATGCCAATTATTTTAGATTCTTTTTAAAAGAAGTTTATATAAATTGCAAATATGTTTCTTAAAATAATTTCAGATTTAGCTTCTTCTTTAAGAAATAATACGGTTAGAGCATGGTATGTGTGTCAAAATCGTTTTAAAGAAAAACTAAATTTCAATGAAGGAATGTTATGAAAACTTGCTTTTTCGTCTCTATATTTAACTGACATCAGTTCAATAAATTAAAAATGCATTTATACTTGTGTAGTTACTTTAGAGATAAATTAGTAGAGTAACATATAGGATTTACAAATATATTGCAAATATGTGTGTGGATTACAAATAAATAATTTATTATCTTTATCGAGACATACTTTTCTTTATTTTTACATTAATTTTAATAACGGTGGGCAATTGGGAAACTAACCCTTCTCCACAACTAGGCCTAAAGCTGCTACTCATTTGTCGTTACTCAACGATCACCCGTGAATCTAGTCACGGTTGTGAGTAGCGTTACCCGCGCCATACCACCACGAACCCGTTTATGGGGTGAGCCACATTCATGCATCATCTCAGATGAAAGGATACAAAAACACAGAGAGGAAGTGACATCCATGTCCAAATCGGGATTCAAACCCAGGACCCACAGCATAGGAGACAGAAACGCAAACCAGTCAACCGTCAATCGGCGCCTTAAAAACATTATTAAAATGGAAATAAGAACATCTATTTTTCTTTTGAATGAAGTATGCAGAAAGTTACATTTCATTCCATAAATTTATATAATCAATAATCACCTTCTGTCATCAGTAAAATCGTTCAGTTGAAAATTTCACTATAATAATTTGTTAATCTTTTCAAAACTTTCACTTGGGGATAAAACGTTCTTTCCTTCTAAAGATTTTCCTTCTAAAGAAATTTTTTGCAATAAAATCAACGATGCAATTTCAACTTCTATTAAACTGTTCCTCTTCGCATTGCGTTGTTGCGTGTTTTCATTTCCATTTTCACACGAGCTTACAAAGGTGTATGAGAACACTAATGATTTAAACATAAAAGAAAATTAGAGTTCCATTTATTTTTTGACTCAGTAAGAGTGTTCCCCGCAAGGAGTTGCAACAATCCCATTAAGAAACAAAAAGCTGTAGTGAGAGATTTTCTTTTCATTGTGATTAAGAATAAAACTTCTGAAAAAGCTTGCCATAAATAAGTTTTCTCTTGTTCCTTTGAAATATTTCGAATGAAAAGCTTTTGAATTCTTAAATCGATTTTATGTTTCATTCTAGCATAAACTACTTAATAAACTTTTATTTTGCATGCATCAATCAAAAGTAGGGAAATAGTTTTCTATGAAATCCTACGTTGTGAATTTTAAGCACTCTTTACATACATCTTTTAGCATCATGAATCTTGTTTTCTTCGTTTGTTAAATTCTTCACGTGACGCCATTATCTCGCTGTAACCTTTATTATACATAATTTACTTAGTGTAATGATTTTAAATGTGAATACCAAGAATATATTACAAAAAAGTATAATAATGTCGAAATTTAAGATTGATTGTTTTGAATTTGGCAAATCACTTGAGATAAAAAAAAACTTTTCAATAACTAAAAGATGTGTACATGAATTACTGTTTCTCTAATTATAAAAGTACATTTGTAATGGTCTCATTGCATAAAACTGTATTAAAATGGCTTTTAACTACTCATCACAAGTGGCAATGGACATTCAAAATGCATGTCGTTCAGAAGAAGGATTCACAAAATAGGTTTTGTATTTTTACACATGATAGGAAATCTCGTTTTTTTCCCTCAAAATATTCGTTTCGATTATAGTGAATGCAGAGAGAAAATAATGGGATTTTACTAGTAACAGCCTATTATTAAATTAATAGTAATAATAAATTTAATAGTAATATTGAATTTTCATAATCTAATTGAATTCAGTTTTTGCCAGGAAAGAAATCTCACAAGATGTGAGCTCTCCTCCTGGCTAGTTTGATTTCCAACAGTGCTCCAATTTAAAAGATGCTAGATTGAAGGACGACTGTCAGTCAATATCCAGACATCCTTTAATTGATCCTCCACCTCTACTGCATACTGTAAACCTCATGTAATGGCTATTAGCTCCGATCAAAACACGGAACATTTATCTGGGTTTCTTATTTTAAACTCTAGATTTCCGGAGACTGTGTTTATGTACACCCCAATGCCCGAGACCCCCCCCCCCCTACACCACATGTTGCTTAAATGTTAAAAGTAGTTGAATGTCAAAGTAATTTTTTTAATTACACAAAAAATGATCTATATGATCGAAAATTGTTTTCCTTTTTGGTTTCAAGTAAGTTCGGATATTAGAAGGAAAAAAATAAGTATAAAAATATTCTGCCTTTTTTTAAAAAAATCTGTTATTATCAATCCCAAAATAGTTGAATGAACAAACTGAAATTTAATATAAACATATATTCACACTATAAGTTTATTAATAAAACTTTACATCGAATGGTATGCTTGCTATTAATTATATTATATTTGACAAGTTTTCACTAATTTTTAAAAGTAACCTTCAAAATTAGTGAAACTCATTTTATATTTTTACTGACTAGCATTGTCACATTTATTTTAAAAAGCAGTGACTCACAGGAATAAGTAGAAACAAATTTGTTCATATCGCTTTAATGAATTTTTGGTGTGAAATTGCTAAGATACAATTATTCCCTGCCTTCTCAATGCTTTCCTCCACATTATTTGAAATAATTGTTGCAAGATATATTTTGATTATATTTCATATGGAAATGAATTTGATTTGTTATAGAATGGATTTTATTACAACCTTTCAATATAATTTCTTTATATTTAACATTATGTTATTCAAACATTTTCGAAAGAATATTAATACTTTAATATTCTTTCGAAAATGTACATTTGTGCTCTGAAATGATGCAAAATGAATTGAAATCAGTTTTGATATAGCTTCAAAATATTCCAAACTGCTGGAATCATAAGGAAAACATTTATAGGTAATATATAAACAGGGAATATTTTACTTTCATCCAATATTTTCGTCATGTTAACAAATCCGTCTATGATCATCCATTTGTGTAGATATTTTTTAAATAATCACTCATCCTGTGGAGAAAAGTACGGAAGATGATTCGCTCATCCTTATAACTGTCATCCATTAATTATTTGACTACATTTCGTAGATAAAAATCCAAAATAGAAACTACATATGATATTAAAATTTGTGGCAAATTGATGAGAACTCAGACTAATCACATTAAAAATTGCAAAAATATATCTCTGGTCTCCCAACTAACATTTTTTATTTTCATTGAATAATATAAAATTGAAAATAAATTTAATTATTGAAAAAGTGTTCCATGAATATTTAATTTTAAGATATTTGAAGAAATATGTGTGTGTGATCATAAATTGGAATTTTACCTGGAAAATGTCTTAATGAAATACTTTTTAAGCTTACTATTATAAATGTAAGAAATCTTGGATAAATAATTCTTCCAAGTAAAGTCTACTATAACAAATTAGTATTTAATTTAAAACTTAGAATTATTAAAAAATATTAATTGTATTTGATGACAATAATATTTATTAAAATTTTTTAAATGATTCTCACAACAGAAAAAGCTATATATATACATATATATATATATATATATATATATATATATATATATATATATATATATATATATATATATATATATATATATATATATATAGGAATTTGTTAAATAATCTGTTGTTATTTCTTATTTAAATAGTGAGAGAGAGAAAAATAAATTGAAAGTATTTAAAATCAAAATATCTCGTTTTTTATAAAGTAATTACTTTCACTATACTCCGAATATCTTTAAGATAAATTTCATTCAAAAATAACTTCAATCTAGAAAGAGGAAACGAGTTTTCGTTTTTCGGGAAAAAATACTTAATTTTAACATGCATTCTTGTATATGCAGTATTAGTGAAAGAGAAACATGCGTCTTAGTAAAAGCGTACAAGGAATTTGTCTTTTTTAAAATAAAAATGTTTTGTAAAATCAACACAAAACATCCATAGAGAGATGCTTCAGTGTACCATGAGATATTTTTTTTTATTTTATTTATTCAGTACTTATTTAATGCATTCCCTAAGTTTTAAAGAAGATTAATAATGTATACTATTAGATTTTTAAGGATTGAAGAGTATGAAAGAACTTCTGTTTAAGCAAATATGCATATACTGATTTTTTGTATAATAAATAGTCCCTTTTTGTTATATATAAAGTTATTAAAAATTAGAGATTATTTTAATAGAGTTAAAATTATAGAAGTACATAAATTTAAATTCTATATATTTTGTTAAATATTTTTGATATAAATAACCTATGTATTTTTATATACATATCACTCAAATATACAGCATATATTATTATTAATTTAAATGTAGCGAATATTTAATTTTAATATTTTTGAAAAGTCTATATTTGATAAGCCGTATATAAATTATCTTTTTATTTTAAATCATTATAATGCTGAAATTCAAAAACTGCGCTTAAAAAGGTCTTTAATAGCTTATAATGTATTATGTACAATGTTAAAAAAAATATGCTGTATTTAAGTAATTCCCTCAATTTCATTAATGATTAAAAATATATGTTGTATTTAATATTTTAAGGTGAAATTTACTCAAATAATGAACATTACGAAGAACTAGATATCCACTAAATAAAAGTGAATTCATTATTTTCATAGTGAAATAAGAAAATTATGATATGAATTAATGGAAATGAGTCACAATTAATGGAAATGATACTTTATATAGAACAGTGATTCTCAACCTGTAAGGGGTGCTCCTTTATAAGGGCAGGAGCATATTAAAAGATTGTCGTGAACATATCCAGGAGAAAGCATTGTGTAAAAATTTTCATTTACTGACTAAAAAAGGCATTACACACATACAAAACAAATTACATTTTGACATAATATTTAACAACTAACTTATAAAATGTATAAAAAAAATTTACTGAATAAAAGCTTATTATTTTACACAGTTTAATATATTTTCATTATGAAGTTTGATTAAGAAGTTAATTAAAACTTAAAAATGAATTTAATAATTCCTTTGGCCTGCATTGCACAGCAAAGTTTTTCAAAGGGAAAGTTTAATATTAGGAATAGACATTCTATCAGTCTTTTCTATATTTAGCTGAAATTTATATTTTGTCTTCAAAGAAGACATCGCAGAAAATCCATCTTCACAAAATTAGGGTGTTGCTAATGATAACAGAGAGCAAAATGACCTCGATTTTAGTGCAGAAAACTCTTCATCTAATTCATCACATTATTCACACACAAAGAGGGATATATTATTAAATTGATTTTTTTTGTTTTGGTATAGGTAAACCCAAAATTTAAGCATTCTTGAGAAAATTTTCTTGATAATAATTTCGGAACGACGTTCATCTGTGTACTTGTTGATGTTTAACAACACCTAATTCTTGTTTACGCCCGCTTGAAAATTGATGCATGTTTCTGAATAAATTTTTTGTAATAAATATTGAATACAGTGAATAGCAATTAGCACGAAATCATGTAGCGTAATCATTCAGATAGATTCGGTAGCGATAAAAGACCAACTTGAGTAAGACTGCAGGAATTGAGGCCATCAAACATTCCTTTCCCTATGAGAATACACAGGCTCTCACATCTGCGAATGCTAGAGTCAGCGTTTGTCGATATTCCAGAATGTTCGAGACAAATCAGAATTTATCTCGATTGCACGAGGATATCTGACATGGTAGATACAAGAGTAGAATTTGGTGCAGAAGAGTCACCGGATTCTTGTTTTGTCACTGCTAAAAATCTGTGTTGCCAGATGTAAAAAAAAAAAAAAAAAAAAAAAAAAAAAACAGTATTTTTAGTAATTTGGGAAGTTTAAAGTTAACGTCGTAGATTATATTTAGCACCAAAATACACAAAATTAATATTCTATACATTTTATAATATACGAGGGGATGCGATTACAATTATGATTGAAAACTGGGACGCAAATATTGAAAAGTTTAAAAACTCTGCTTATGATGAAATTTAAAACCTTATGATGCAATTATCTGTTAACCCGTTAGGAAATTCTAAAAAAAGCACATTTATATGAAATCCTTACATATAATGAATAATAATATAAAAAATATAATCTCTTATTTAGAAAAGGTTAAAGATGATGTAATTCCTCATTATAATTAGAAAAACAATTTATAAGAATTAGAAAAGGGAATAGCTTTAATAAATAAGAAGTTTAAAGTGTGAAAAATTTATGTAAATAGCATTGGATAAATTACTGAAGATATTGGCAGACTACATAATGTATTTAATAAAACAAATAAACAAAAATTTGTACCAGAAAAGCAGTCCAAAGATAACCATAAAATATGAAATTCGAAATTCATTTTATTTCAATAACACAACAGCAAAGGGAAATAAAAAAACTTTCTCAACGTCGTAGAAATTTGCAATGGTAGAACCTCTATAAAATTCTGGAAAAAATTAGAACAAATATCATAATCAAATTAGTTAAAAAAATTCCCGTCTTAAATAAAATTTTAAAATCAGAGTCAATCTGTGCTTAATAGTGCATCTCGCTCTCTCAATAACTTAGATTTTCTGAAAATATTTCCTAAGTGATTTAAGATGTGGAAGGAAATATGGGAATAGTACTTTAAGATAACACGGAAATTTTCGATAAAGTTTGGGTCGCTTTATTAATTTATAAACTGTTTTTATATAATTCTCTGGTAATTTTTGTAACATTTATTCAAATCAGTTTATCGAATAAAAATATTCAAATCTGATATAAAGACACCTTCTCGGAAGGAGAAAATCTTTGATGGCTAGCTCTAGGGATCTATGCTAATTTTATTATATGTTAACGATGTTTTCATATACAAACACTATCTTCGCCCATTTTGCTGAATACTTTACCATTTTGGCTTGAAATAAATGTAAAACTAATACACTAATATTTAAATAAACTTAGTATGCGAATAAATTCATGGAAATAAAATTAAATTTTAGAAACTATATAATATGAAAAACAAGGTAAAATATTGAGAATGAACATTAATCAAATGGTTAAGATATAAATTTGATTTAAATAAAATTATGTACACATTAGGAGAAACTCAAACAGTGTTCATTGTTTGTTCATTTGGAATGCGATATTTAAAAACTAATAAGACTACATTGTTCTGTTTCTGGTTTTAGGAGTACATATAAAGATTTAAGAACGTATAATAAGATAAAGTATAATAAAAAGATTGATTGAAGATAAAGGTTGAATGTGCGATGCAATTATTCGTGATATGGCTGAACGATTTGTCACTGCCATGCGCACAATTTGCCCGTCCTAACGTGAAGTGGTGCACTGAGGTGGATGCGGTTGAACACGTCGGTTCGTGGTGCTCTCCTGCATGCAATGATCACATATGTACATTATAGTTGTTTGTTGTCCTATACGACTACAGATTTCCCTGAAACATAATCCACAATCTCGGTTGGCCACTGTCCTTCCTTTGTCAAACTCGGATACTTGATCAAAAAATACTTGGATACTTGATCAATCTGTTTCCTTCAAGGAATAATTAATCGTTTTTTTGAAAAAAGAAACTAAACACAATTGCCTAACTTGAAATCTCCAATCCATAAATAGCGTTTTAAAGTGGCACCACAGGCGTACGTCTGCGCTGAAATTCTTATCAATCACTTTCGGTAATGCATGTAATGTTGTATGTTGTTGGCATGCTTCCTTCAGGTTGTTGCATTTACGGCGGTCATAAGTGTATTTATTTCTGTTAAATCTACGAACTGACAATAAATAATGAAATAACAGAAAGATAACAGAAAAATGAGTTTTGTAATGACACAAAAATGAAAAATCCGATGAATTATATTTAAAAATAGTTGAAAAAATTCGAATATATTCTTTTATGGAAACACAAATAATAGCATTGCACAGAATATATGATAATTGTTTCATTAGTTTGGTACAACCGAATTGGCGCAGAAAGTATTTGGTATGTTGAATACTTTAAAAGGCAATAATTGTCTAGACATATCTTTCATCAGGTTGAAGGATATCATGGTTAAACTTATTTTCCCTTAGGTTACATTTTTTATTTAAATATCATTAAAAAACGTAATTTCCTTTATAATTTTAAATAAGATAATATTTTAATTCAATAAATAATTGAAATTTAAATGAGAAATATACAAAAGTATAGTTGAAACAGAGAGAGAGAGAGAGAAGTCTTTAACAAAACTTATATATGTGTGCCTGCTATTTAATTAAATTAAGTATTATTAGCAGAAGAATTAATAAAATAATAGTGGTTGCGCTAAAAAAGTGGAGACTTGTTTACTCGAAAGATCAATGTTTTTTAGGATTTTTTTAAATTCATTTTAGATGACGCAATATATTTTAATACCTTATAAGTAATCTTTCTGAATTCTGCTTACCAAAGTAAATTTGTAATATGATATAAATAATGTAAAAGTTCATTATCTTTATTTCTCTGTGGAGCCCAAGACATTAAAGATAAGCGGATTTAATGTTAAAACAGAACAAACTTGAAAAAGTAATATTTGAAAACTTTTTGAGAAGATAAATTATACACTTCTTACTTAATTTTCGAGCTTTGAAATCTTCTCAACTTATTTTCTATTAAATTTTAATAACAAATGAGGTGAATTGTTAAAATTATTTTTTTTAACAATTTGTGTGTGTGTGTGTAACTATAGTAATACAATAATTCCTATAGTATATAGGTGCGCAGTTAGTTCACTTATGATTCATAAATAAAATTAGATAAAAAAAATAAGTGATACAGATAGATTAATTATTTGCCGATCTTCCTTTGATAATATTTTATGTGTATAGAATGAAATGTGTGATTGAAAAGAAAATGCAATAGTAATAATTATAAAGGGGTATATTTCTTAAATTATAGTTAAAATACAAAACAAACACGTTTTATGCTTATCGATAATTCTTCACACATTTCAGTAAAAGTTTTAATTTTTCAAGCTCATATTTTACTGAATTCCAGGAGACAAAAGCCTGAAAATATAATACTAATATAAAGCCTTTCAAGAAATATCAAGAACTAAGTTGTTATTTTACACACAATGAATACATTATTTATCTATAAAAAAAGCATTGAACAATTTTTTTAAGCAATTTTTGAAAAATTTAGTTTTTATTTAAAGTTTCTTTTGTTTAAAATTTTACAACCATATTTTTTGAGAGTTCATATTTTAAACAAAATACAAAATAATTATTCATAAAAATCTCAGGGTGTATGTGTTTGCTTGTGTTTCGATTTTCTCATAAAAAGAAAACAATATAATTCTTAAATTTTTAAATAATTTTGATTCCGCATAAGTAATTTTCTTCTTTTTCCGGAATTATTTCATAGTTATTTTCCTGTTTTTTTTTTTTTAAATTAAAATGTTTATCTTGCGTGCTATCTTATGCTTCTGTAGCCAAGCTCTTAAATTCATTTGGTTATAGTTAATTATTCCCAACCTTTTTATGATTTGGAACATTTTTATGTGATAGGAATGTTAGTTGATCCAGCAATTTTATTCCCCAAATTTTAAAATTTTAGGCTATAAAAATCGTAGATATTTCCTATGGTATTTTCGAGACACTAAAACTATTCCTTTCTCTTTATTCCTATAGAAGCAAAAGATAAAATGTAATATTTACATTATTTCTACTTCTCTTGATTTTTGAAATTTTTACTCAAGTAGTTATGGGATGTGACTTCAATAGAAGTGAAGAAAGTAATTTGTGATTCACACTTATAATTCTTTCTCAGGTTATCGTTACTTAAAAATTGAACATTTAATACTTTCATAATTTCATTAAAAAGAGTTTTGTAGTATAACTCTGATCAAGAAAAGAAAATTCATTGAGGAAATTTACTTTGAATTTAAAGATATCGTAGAGGATTTGTCAATAACTCTCACTTCATTTCTATTATTCTTTTTCAATAAGAAATGGTAATTTAATCTCTTTCGTTTTACAAAATCTTTGTTTTTATCATAAAATATCAGAATATATAAAATTTGGTATTATTATTAAGCATTTAAAATTTTTCTAGAATATATAAAAATACAATACTGGTCATTAAAATTGCAAGCCGAGGAAGGAATGGTTTTATCAACTTCAATCAAAATCACATGGTTGTGAGAAGAGGTTAAATATATAAATGATTCACACATTTCAATGTATTTAGATGTTGCATGAAGGACAAATAGCATCTGAAGTAGGGCAAAAGAGAAGAGTGGTGCAGTTGATTTTCCCATTCCGGATTCCCCAGTTTGTAACGTCAGAGTCTTCTTATGCTAAGTTATGCTTTGAACAAGGAAAAGAGAAGAAATATTCATCGAAAAATGTCAGAATGGGACGAAGACTGATTTGTTGCTTTCCAAGTATGTGTATTATCGTCCTGTGATTTTGTTACTTGCGCTGTTGAAATCCAGCTTGTGTCATATGAAAACAAGATCGATTAGTTGCTAAAGGTACTAAATGACGTGCACTATTTTTAACATTTTCCTTCGATTAAAGCTCAAGAGAACAGTTATAAAATGATCTTTAGTTAATGGGGACCGGAACCTACTGCGTAATCTGAAAAACTACGAAGTAGGGTTTGCTCCAAAGGGATTTTCATGTATGCGGGTAGACGAATGTTTTAAATATGTAAACAGTATTTATACTTCACACATTTAAGTCAAAAATTACAATAGTAAACGTATTTACTTATACGCATCAGGGATAATTAATAACGCTGATTACGAAATTGTATACAATAATAAACATTAATCAACATTGCTTTTTGAGCGAAGCGAAGAGTCTTGTGTTGATAAGGAAGGAGAGGATCTCACTTGAATCGTAGATGCTTAAGGCTCACTCGGAGATTCTTCTGCCGGAAGTACTGACCGTAGAGCAGGTGACTTTACCTTGGAGAAAAACATGCTGGGTTGTTTTTTTCTTTTTCCTTTAAAATTATCCTGTACAAGAACATAACCATGTCAACACAATTGATGAACAAGACAATTAAAACCATTTTGTCGTCAGTATCTTGTGCAAATTGTATCATCGCTCTTGCCATGTTAAACAATTGTTGAAGATTCTCTTGGGTAAGGCCACGGTTTTCAGTTTCTTCTTCATCTTCCTCTTGGTTTTCTTCCTCTTGTAGGTTTTTTTTTATCTCAAGGAGGTCTTCATTGGTCAGTGTGTCCAAGGGGCAACTGATAAGGATTCTGGTGTCTTCTTTTGTCATGCCCACATATCCTTTATTCTATAACCATCGCTTAAATAAAACAAGTTACTACCAACACAACACTAAAATACAGCATGCAAAAATAGTCATCATCATGGACAACACTGGCAACAAGAAAAGATGCTAGGTGAGTTTACGATGATGTGCAGTCAATCAATTCACAGGGATAAATCCACTTGTACTCTCATTGGTCGACGTCGCACTGGAAACCAATCACACCCTTTTATGAAAGCCCGTGGTAAGTACACTCAATCAACTCATGTGTTTGTCTGAAACGCAGGGATTCTTTTCTCTCGCGCATCAACATGAAACAACACCCCTTTCCACAATGTGACTGCAGACATGCTTGTATTTTTCCATTCTTATTTTTGATGAATATTTTGGAAAAATACACGAAGCACTAAATCCGCAAAACATGAAGCGTGAATTACCGAGGGATTATTGTTTTGCGAGGTTCATCTTGTAAAACAGATCAACTTACATCATGGGTCATTAGTTAGAAAATGGGTTTGTTTGCAGCAAATTCAGTTATGGCTCGATTAATATGTTTTTTGATACCTTATTAGATTGCCTAATAACTGAAGGTATTCTAAGGAAGTTGGACTTCCTTGCGTAATTGCCTTTCCATAGTACTTTTCATTGATTGAGGGTCGTCGTATTTATTCTTAGCAAGTTATGTAGTCCAGGAAACTCACAAGAAGTAACTTTGTGGTTAATCAAAAAGTAGAAGCACAGCTGTTATCTCTCATACTTTAAATATTTCCGATATAGAACCTGAGACTTTACTTTTTAAAGAAGAGAGATGTTCTATCACTAGGTCATTGCGAATCCCTGTGTGTGCGAAGAAGTTTTTGCTCGACAGGTGAACAGCCTACTGGCAAAGCGAGCTTAAAGACATAAAATGTCCACTACATGAGAAAAACCCATCACTGAGAAATCACTTGGACCGAAGAACACAAATGTCCCAACAGTACCAACCCAAACTAGACAAGTCATTGCACTTCCTGGCGGATTGTATGACTGGGAAGACCGACGGTTTGATAACGGAATACAACAGATGAATCACAAACACAACCCAACATGGATGCACCATTCTCCGTTTATTGAAATGACACAAGAGCACATTACAAAGTCGGTACGAGTAGTGTCAGCTTCGCAGCGTACGTCACCATTACAAGCGTCGTTTGGTAACGTGTGTCCTCTAGAGGTACTTTGTGGGAAAGTAGGCTTTATTCACGTCTAACTAGAGGGAAGACTAGAAAGCCTCTAGTACGTTTCCTGAGTTGACTTGCAAATCTACTGTTATTACAATGGAAGAAACATTTAGCTTATTGAAGTTTTCCTTTAATAATGGTGGTTCCTTTATTATTGTCTAACAGAAAAATCCTTGGTGAGTAACTTCTCAAGCATGTCTCTGATTTTATGATTTTGGTGGTCATTTCTGAAATAGATGATTCCTCTCGAGTAGTAAAACAGTTCATAGTTTCACTTGAAAATGACAAAGCTGAAGAGACTAATGAATGGCAATGCGTTATTTCTCCTAGTCAAAAGTTCTTATTGATATGCTTCAAGTTCACAATCGCACTTGATGCTTATCATGGGCACAACAAAGTGATTTGCTTTCAATCGGATAAAACCTTTAGGAGAATAACTAAAAGGTCACTAAACCTGAACCAACAATATATTGAATTTGTAAAGAACGAGTACATGGTAGTCATTGCATTCTAAGCTCTCATAGATCCTGTATATGGGCTTTCGTCCTAGTCGTAGTGATACTAAGGAATCTTTGGTTGATACAATTATATCTTGTGAATTAAGTGATTGAGTTAAAGGTATGTGGAGATTCTTAAGCTTTGCCACCTAGGATTTTTACATCTCTTTGTCAATATGGTTGTGATCTGTATCTCAACTGCTAGGTGTAGATGCTTGTAGTGTGTTTCGATATCAAAATTTAATAAGTCTTAGAATTTTTTCAAACATTACCTTTAATCAAGCTTTTAAATAATTACAAACGTTAAGCAACAAATAATGCTAACATAAAAATATTTAAATAACATGTTTCATTTTTATCGAGCATAAAAATTTTTGTGATCTTTCGCAGTCGATTGCGGACACTTCAGTTGATGACCTTGGCAACATAAGCATCGATGATTTTATGCAGTAAATAACTTCTGAATAGAATTTAATTTTTTTGATGATCTTTTGAAATCTCTGTTAAAAATATGGCTAGTTGCATTATGACGACAAGTAACGCATCATCGATTAATACTGTAGTGACAAAGGCAGATCAGCAAGATTTGCGGATAATATTGCACTCAATATCTTCTCGCCTCATTCGCCTGGAAGCACGAACACGTCGCCATTCAAGGAGGCGAAGCCAACGACATTCGTCTAGCCGATCCCTACATGCTGAGAATTCGGAATTATGCTGGTACCACATGAAGTTCCAACAATGAGCAATTAAGTGTCGACCTCCTTGTGCTTTCCAGGTGGAAAACTGCTAGAGCCGCCATCCATTAAAAAAGGTGACGGTGAGGCGATGATTCAACGCTTATATTTAAATGACAAATCATCTGTAAAATATATCATTGATACTGGAGCTAATGTATCTTTTATTTCTCTCTCCGTTAAAGTCAAGAAACCAAGCTGCATGGATGCAACTCTTTGCTAAGAACAGAACACTGATTCCTACTTTCGGTCCACGCCTGTTAAAGTTAGATCTTGGGCTACGAAGAGAATTTAATCGGACTTTCATCATCGATTCTGTATCACAACCTATTATCGGTGCAGATTTCTTGCCTCACGTTGGAATTTTATTGGACATTAAAAGTGGTGTTTTAATTGATCCTTTAACTGCATCACAAACAAAAGGAACTTTACATAGAGGAAATTATTCTTCGGTAAAAGTAATTGTTCAGAGCACTAAATTTTACAATTGCTGTTGGAATTTTGAACAACTATTGAAGCTTATACCACTCAAACGAAAATTTTTTTCACGGAGTCGAACATTATATCCAAACCTATGAACAACCTGTTTTTTCGATACTGCGACGGTTGCCAGAAGATAAGTTAAAAGCGGCAAAGCAGGAAATTCAGTTTCTAGTGTCTTCTGGAATCTGCCGACCGTCCGAAAGCTGTTGGGTGAGTCCACTACATATAGTGCCAAGGGAAAATGAGGACTGACGACTTTGTGGTGATTTTGGCACACTTAATAGTGTCACTGTTCCCGACAGATACCCGGTCCCCCATATTCAAGACTGCTTTCAGGTTTTGGAAGGAAAATCAATATTTTGCACATTGGATCTTTCCAAAGCTTATTATCAGATTCCAGTACGCAAAGAAGATGTGCCAAAAACTGTAGGAACAACTTCATTTGGACTATTTGAATCTTTGTTTATGACATTAGAATTTTTACTTATGACAAATGCCACTGCAACATTTCAACGTTTCATCCATCAAGTGTTAGGTCAATCTGAATTTTGTGTGCCATATTTTGACGATGTTTTAGTAGCTTCAGGAAACGAAAACGAACACTTGATGCATTTAAAAAAAAGTTTTCCAACGTTTCTCTGAATCTGGTGTAATTCTTAATATTAGTGAATGTGTATTAGGACAGAGCCTTCCGTAGAATTTCTAGGACATCTAGTGACTGCAAAAGGAATCATTCCAATCGCAGACAAAACTGCTGTGACTGTGAACTTTCCACAACCAGTTATGGTGAAAGAGCTTCGCCGATTTCTTGCAATCACTAATTTTTATAGGCTATTTATTCCAATAACTGCCCACACACAAGCTATTTTAAATGAATATTTGAAGAAAACTAAAAGAAATGACAAAACCATGATAAATTGGTCTGATGAAGCTGTAAAGTCATTTAAAAAGATGCAAAGATGAATTGTCCGAAGCAACACTGCTTTACCATTTCGTTTTAAAGGCACCTTTAGCGATCGTAGCAGAAGCTTCTGGCACAGAAGTGGGCGCTGCTTTGCACCAACAAATTGATAAAGAGCGCCAACCATTTGGTTTTTATGCGAAAAAGCTTTCACCATCGCAACGTAATTACAGTGCATATGATAGAGAGCTGTTGGCTGCATACATGGCTGTTAAATATTTTAGGCATATGGTAGAAGGTCGTCCATTCATCATCTATATCGACCACAGGTCACTTACTTTCGCTTTTAAACAAAAAGAGGACAAGTGCTCGCCAAGGCAATTGCGTCATTTGGATTATATTAGCCAGTTCACAATGAATATTCAATTTGTGCAAGGAATTGGCAATATGGTTGCTGATGCCCTTTCTATGATAAACATTGCAACAATTGAAACATCGTCTTGCATTGACTTCCAGAAAATGGCAATTATCCAGAAAAATGACAAAGAGCTGTCTGAATTTTTATCACATCCAGATAAAACATCTCTAGTGCTTCAATCATTTCCAATGTGATATCCTGCCATTGAACTGTATTGTGATGTAGCTTCCAATAGAATTCGATTATCTGTACCTGAAGTCGACAGAAAAAAGATACTTTTTAATCTGCATTCTATTTCATATCCTGGAATTAAAGCTACCATTAGGTTAGTGGAGGAGCAATTTGTATGGCCTGGAATAAAAGCGAATGTTAGAACACGATCACAATAATGTTTAGCTTGTCATCGTTAAAAAGTCAGACGCCACACATAAAGCAAGTTGGAACAATTTATTCCACCAAACACTAGATTCAAACATGTGCACATAGATATTGTAAGAGCTTTACCTCCTTTAGAAGGTTTTGTCGTAACTGTCTTACATGTGTAAACCATTTTCCAAGTGGCCAGAAGCCTTCTCAGTAATGAATATATGAGCAAGATTTGTTGCATCGACTATCTATGCCGGATGGATTTCCAGGTTGGAACCTCCTTTATGAATCACAATAGATCAGGATACACAGTTCGAAGCCTCATTGTTTGAAGATCTGACTAAATTTCTGGATACAGCCCTGCATCAAATAAAGCCTTATCACCCAGCCGGAAATGAACAAGTAGAGAGATTACAGTCAACTAAAGGCAGCAATCAGGACTCACAGTACAGATCACTGGAGTATAGTTCTTCCTACTATCCTTCTTGGCTTCAGGGATGTATGGAAAGAGGAACTGCAATCAACAGCAGCAGAAATTCTGCATGGAACTCCAATCAGATTGCCTGGCGAATTTTTAAGTCTTTCACCTGGTGCAGCTGACCCCGCTACCTTCGTAGGAAAGTATAAGTAGATTATGCAGGACTTTTTTAACGCTAGATCCTAGACAACAGGGACACCATTTAGTATTCGTAAATAAGGACCTGTCGACATGCAGTCACGCATTCGTGAGAAATGACGGGATTAAAAAGGGCTTAAATACACCTTATAATGGTCCATTTCAAGTCCTGAGCCGAAACGATAAAGCTTTTAAGCTGCTAATTCAGGGTCGATAGAGTACAGTCACCATAGACCGCTTAAAACCTGCATACATTGCAAAATATGAGAAAAATTCATTTTTTCAAACCGAGCAAATGCAACATAAGTCAACTGGAGACAGAACACTTTCATCTCCAGTTACAAATGTCATTCCGAAAAAAATGGTAACTCGTTCAGAGAGACATGTTCATTTTAACAGAAAATATCTGTAAGAAAAACCCTCGCTAGCGTTGGTGGTTGCTATTGTAGTGGTCCCACAGACTTTCGAGTTTCGAAATCAGTGGATCGACTACGGAGGCAATAAAGCCTTATCACCCAGCCGGAAATGAACAAGTAGAGAGATTACAGTCAACTTGGAGGCGAAACTGTCTGAAAATCCTTTAGCTAAGACTGTTTTCTAAACATCTTATATATCCTTCCGTAAGGTGATGTATTTCTACGTCCTGATTTCGAAACTCGATAGTCTGTAGGACCTCTACAATGTTCCTTAAGAACGTAAGGCGTGCCTAAACTTCAAGATGCTGACAGCTGCCAAGTTGTTTGGGAAATTTGTTGTGTAAGTGCTGTAATCTTCAAGTATGTGAGGTCTGTCTTGTTCGAAATGTGTGTTAGGTATTTGAACACAGGAGTGTTGTTATTCACTATCTAAGTCTATCACTCTCGGTTTAGTTATGACTAGTTTATTATAGTAATAAGTTTATTTTGCACTGTTGTTTTACTTAAGATTAAGTCGGGGAGATTTTCATCAGTAGATTTATTGATATAATGGGAAACTGTCAATGGACAGTTAAAAGCCTAGTGTGGTAGGTTTCTTTCTTCTCCGCTGATATAATCTAACGTGGTGGTTTTTTCAGCCTGTGAACAATAGTAGAAAATTGGTAGTGTTCTGTAAAGAATTGGGCCAATTGGGATTAATCAACTAGTCACTTTATGTCCACTTTTGGAAAGGAGGTTTGTGTGAACCTGACCGTTTCGGCGTGATTCCATTCGGATTACCACTGATTCATTATTTGATTAAGTATGAGATTTTTGGCGAGCGACTGTGGAAGCATAAGTGAGTTTTCTGGTGGTATTGATGTTGGGTGTTTTGCTGCTTGATCTGCGTCTTCATTACCTATTATTCCTATGAGTGCTGAAAACCAGTAAAATTTTATAACGTTACTTAATGATAGTTCATTTAATAGCTATTGCATATTTTGTATACTTTGCTCCGTTGATTATATTTTGCCAAGGAATATATAGTTTGAGAGGCTGTTTGTGTATATATGTGTGACTACTGTGTCTAATTATTTAATCTAATTTAATGCCTAGTGTATAAAATGAATTTTTATCTGAAAGACCAATTTGTTTGAGTTCAGAAGCAGATGTGTTGTTTAAATGTTTTTGAAGACGCAGAATGAGGCACAAACTTTATCTTTTGTATTTGATCCGTCTGCATAAATGTTACACTGTAGCAATAGTGTTGGTGTATTGAATGGAAAATAGATAGAACTTTCTATTAACTTATCAGATGGGTGGTTTACTGCCTTTTTGATAATCACTAGCAGTTACAGTCATTTGACCAATATGTATGCAGTTTTGGAATCTAAGTACGTTTCCCTCGGTCTCTTCCCTGAGTACTTGAAGGATGGATGGGATCACGTTTGCTAAGACATAAAGTGCCACTATTGATATAGTTTTGAAGAACCTCGTTATTTTGAATAAAAATGCCCCCTGTGTGTTATGCGCGATAATGTTTGGAGGAACACGGACAGTCAGCATGGCAACTATTTCATCGATTTACCTTGACAATTGAAATCAGAGAAGAATGGTGGCTTATGTGGGCCCAACAACAAAGCTGGATACAAAATTGATATTTTTCATTCTGCTAATCGTATGGGTCTCTGTAGCTTCCGAAGAGAACGCTAATTGTTTGGTTGCATTTGATATGCTTAAAATGATCTTAAAATTGGTATGATGGTATTGGCTGCCATTGGATACAAGGCCCACGCATCTGTAATACGATCTATGATGATACATAGGTAACTGGTACGTTTCTGCTATCTTAAAGCTATTGGTTGGGTCTTATCTTTTAATACTGCGAAACGCCATCTTTCAACAAGATAATGCAAAATAAAAATCTATAATTTGTGTTTTTCTTGTTTCAATACTTAGTTAACTTTATTGTTTGGTAAGCTTGTTTGGACAGGTCATTGAGATATTTACTAATTGCTAGTTTATGTGAATAAAAGCTATTATTTTAAACGACGGTAATTGTAAAATCGACGTCTGTCCTGCATCCACTTTTTTTTGTTACACATCAGAATGTAACAAGGAGAAGTGGATGTCTTATTATACACATATGATCTTACATTGATATGATCTTACTGTGCCTCAGATTCCCTTCTAGTCATCGAATTTCTGAATGTCAACAATTTATTTGAGTTGATCTGACATATTTGAGATCTTTAAAGACGATAAGCCAATAACAACAAGAATAACACACCAGTGTGAGATCATTGTATAGTATTAAATTTTTAAGCGCATAAGCCCTTTCAGCATGACTATCTTCAACTAGATCAGGAATCGATTTCATGATCTTTTGGATAATCTTATGCCCCCAAGTTATCATGTTAATCTCTTTAATTGATCAAAATAATTTTTCTCGCTTCTAAATCACAAAGCCATGATTATCAAGATTTATTTAATGTTTAATTTTATGATTTTTATGATGTTTAATATTTCATGATTTTCAATGAAAATAATGTTTCTTCATTTTCAAAATATAAAATGACTTTCAAAAGAAATTGGTGTACAAATTTCAGAATAAAATTATCATTTTTATTTATAATATTGACATGCATTTTATATTAATAAGTGAAAGGTTTTAGAACTCAGAACTAGAAATGTTCCTTTGTTTTTTTCATAAATGCAAAGAATAGGAAAATATCACATATTCAGAAATTAAAGTTTTTTTTATACTTATTATTGTTATACAAACAAAATTGATTTTTTAACGTATATATTAGTTTACAAAATCACATTTATTATAATAATACCTTATCTAATACATTTCAAATTATAGTATTTTAAAATATAACAATTATAAAAGAAGATGCAACACTTATAATTTAATAAAATTGTTCTAAAAAATTTAGTAAATGATACATTCCTGCCATTTTTCCATTACAATTAATAGGTATTTATGACATACGACTTCAACATATTATAGTCTGTTTCTTTGAAATCACCTCTACAAGTCTGGCTTAAATTTCTTAAAGGAAATAAATTGAAAATTGGATTTTGTTTCTATGGTTACAGACAAACAAATTGTTGATTTTAAAGTATTGTAAAAAATGCGTTATAAGTAGTATGCTATTTTATTGTGAAGAGGAGACTGGAAAATATTTTTATATGCTGATAAGAGTTAGGATATAAAACATTTAAATTATAAAATATCAAATAGATTTCTTAAAAAATATGGAATTACTTTACTTTTTTATAATATACAAATGCTTTCAATGAATTTAAGTATAATTTATTTGTAGATAAATTTAGTTCAAAAATGACGATATAAAAGAATCATAGAGATTATATTAAAACATACTACACATTCAAGCAGCAATATTTTAAATTCAATAATGTAATTTTAGAACAGAATATTTTTGAAAATAGCGAAAAATACACACTTCATTAAGTGTATTTCTATATTTTTTATTAAAAAATTCAAAGTATATATATTATGCATCATTATATTCATTTTTTGAAAAAGGTTTCATCTTGCAATTTATAGTAAAAGCCTCTATATCTTTAATTAGATTAAATTTGAATACAATTAGTACTTAAAAAAGGAGAGCTAAGACTATAAATTGGTATATTTTAGTTATAATTTTTATACAGCTCTAAAAGTAATATGAATTTTCAATAAAAACGATCTACGATAAATTTAGAGTTAGTATTGAAACTATACACGAATGCTGTTCCAGTGAATTGCAGAAAAACTGATATTATAAAAACTACTTTTTTTAAACTGCTTCCTTTATTTTGCATGTTTAATTGAGAATTAATAAAAATCTTCTTGAAACTATGCTTAAATAAATAAAATATTTTCTAACTAATTGCAACAATATATATATAAATAAATAAATAAATATATATATATATATATATATATATATATATATATATATAATGTATGTATATATATGTGTGTGTGTGTGTGTTTACAATAAATAGATAAATTGTTGCATTATTAAAAGTATCAGAGTGAATATTTTTTCTGATCTGCACTAGGGAAATTTTTTAAGTAAAAAGAATATCCACAAGTGTGTTATAATATAAGATATTTATTTTGCTCTATGCACAAACATACACACACACATAGTTTAAGAATTATCTTAACAAATTCCTTCAAGTTTGGTAAAGTAATATATAGTCGGCTTCTTTCAAAATTTATGTAGATTTAGTTTTTTCTTTAGTTAAAAAACATCTACTACTTTAATGTTAAATAACACGTAATTTAGATAACATATAAAGCTCATTTGATGTCAAAGTTATTTTCGATGTGCTCTAATGAAAATGAAATTGTAATTGATAATTGGAGCAGTATCGATCTCAAACTGTTTTATGGTTAAGAAAGATAAAACAGAATAATAAATTTCAGTAATAGTATAGTAATACCTCTTTAAACTCTACAAAAAGTTGCTGTAAAGTAAAGAACTATTAATGAATATTTATTGAAGTATTGGATTGTATATTAAAAAAAACAATTATAAGTTAATTTTAATTTGCAAAACAATTGAGGCTTTATTTACATAGTCATAGGTTTTTATCATTAAATTAATAAATTTAGGAAAAAAAGTAACACAAATATCAAGAAAACCATTTTTTTTCCTAGATTTAACTTAAAAGTTGAATTGGTGTGTATCTCATATAAAATTAATATATGCATCGTATCTATATAATATTTTGTTTTTCCACAACACAAATATTGCAATAATTTTAGTTCTATAAACTTCTTTGCAAATGTGATAAATTAATAATAAAACGAATTCTTAGTAAATTATTTTTGATTAGATTAATACTTACTTCTTAATTAGAATAGTTAAATAAATTGATTTAATTCAGCTTTTAAATATTTTGATATAACTTGTAAAACAAATGTTTTTGTTAATTTTTTGTAGTAAAATTATTCAAAATATGCATTGTTTAAACTATAAAATTTCTCAACTGTAATTGTTTTAATAATGCTAACTAATAATAAACTTGTAAACTAATCAACATAAAATCAGGGCAGTGGTTAGGGCATCAAATTTTCCGTCCGGAAGGGTGGAGCTTGATTCTCAATGCCGTCAAAAGGCCCATCGAAAATACATATGCGATATACGTGCTCGTTAAATATGTGGAATCGAAAGTCCTGTAATCTGTCGTTGAACAATTAGCATGGGTGTAAAGGTCAGGAGAAAGTTCTCCTACCCTTTCAGATCAATGTCAAAATTGAGGGAGTGGATAATCTGGAAGTGCCATCTATCGGAGGATTTAGTCAAAGTACCATGAAGGCGAAAGTCATACTTTCACCTTCGTGGTGCTTTGATTAAACGAAACTTGCCAACTTCTGACTAAAATTCACATATTCAAGACATAGCGAGCTTGGATTGTCCGAGTGTCATAAGTAACAACAACAAATAAAATCAATTTTTCATTCTACTTTCATATTCGACATATCTGCTTTTAGTTGACGAGCAGGAAGTTAGTTGAGGAAGACACACTCCCTCTTTTCCACACAACAAAATCACTTATAAAATCTCTTCAAATGTAAAAATACTTATCAAAGACTTAAAAATGATTGTGGTTCAATTTGTAAAATGCATATTTGTATAATAATTACTGATTTATTTTAAAGTAATTTATCATTTATTTCATATTTAAGTATAAAAATGCAAGGAGCTAAAATTGTCAAACATAAGTTTTAGTTATAGTTGATTAACATGAAAGTTACTTTATAATCAAAATGGAATAAAATGTGCGATGCAAATATTGTCGATTGGAGCACGCCTTTTCTTACATTGGTGATTATATTACGTTACTGGTGAAGTACTTCAAGAACATAACCGGGTTTATACATATATATGTATACATCAACATGTATCACTGAACCTAGTCCAGATTTAGGATTTATCAGTTAGATAAATGTCGCTGAGCGAGATTCGTTGGAATTCAGAAAGAGGAATCAAGAATAGGACACTCCAAAGTTTGACTTGCTATTTCCAGAAGTATGATTTCTCTTGGAGGCAATGGGTCCATGCCTTATTTAAATCGACCGAGCCACAGTCAGTGAATACGACAGATCATTGGTAAAGTCAGAACTTGAACTCTACCAGTAAGTAGAGCAACACCTCAATCAAGACGACTAGCAATGTCTCAAAACTTTTAAAGTCCAATGCTAATTAATTTAGAAAAACACACACTCGTGTTCATAAATTAAGGATAATGCAAGTTCAGGCAAAGAAAGAGACTTAAGCAAAACAAATGTGACTTATTTGTAAAGTCTATTTATCAAACACAAGGTAAAGAGCTAAAAAGATGTTATATGTTTGACATCATTTATAAAAATTGCGATTTTTACTCGCTGGAGCAAATTTCAAAAAAGAACCTATTTAAAAAAAAAACTCAATATAACATGGTTGGTATGATGGTTAATGCATAGTATGCCGATGCAGTATTGGCCGCACAACGCCTAGGCATGCTGAGTATGATATTATCGATCTGATCTTGGGGAATATTACACCGCTCATTAAGCAATGCTCTCCGAAGTTGCGGTAGACAATTGGGAGGGGGTTAACGGGCTACAATTTGACAGCCAAGCATGTCCCACACATGCTCTATTGGATTCAAGTTTGGTGAGTATGCTGGCCAGTTCATACGAGTCATATCCTCTGAGTGAAGGCATTCGTCTACAATTTTTGCACATGAGGAAGGACACTGTCATCCATAAAAAGGAATTCTGCACCCATGGCGACCAAAAACAAATGTACATGTTGTTCCAGAATAAGATCTCGATTGATGTGGCCTGCCATGGTTACGTTCTGAATATGCAGGTTAGTTCTAGAACCCAGAATAATTATTCCCAAGCGAGCGATTCTGCATCATTATAACGATGTCGCTCAATGATGTTCTCTTGGTTGTAACGGGTACATGATCCTCCTCATATAAAAGTCATGTGAGAACCAGACTGAAAGCTAAACTTAGACTCGTCGGAAAAATCACACATGACCATTTCTGCGGTGTCCACAATGCATGATCTCTTCTCCAGGCTAATCGTATGCGACAGTGAGTTGCGGTAAGTGGAACACACCTGACATATAGACCAATGTGCCCTAAGCATTTGTACACTTTCTGCTTTGAAACTGTTGTATCGGTAGCTGAAGGGAGCTGACGAGACAGGTTTGATGCTGTGTTCAGTCTGTTTCTTTTGGCAGTTACGGCCAAATACCGGTCCTCATTCGGCTTTGTAACTCGGAGACGACCTGTGCTGTAATGTCTACTCACATATCCATCATCTTGAAACCGTTGCCAAAGCCTGCCGATGACACTAGAGGCATTTCTAAGTTCCTCTGATACTTCCAGCTTGATGCGTTCACATTCCAGACAGCCCATAATTCTACCATTTAAAAATCATCCAATTGCTTCCTTTGTGCCACAACTATGCTGTTATTGCCCTGAAAGGCGTTTAAAGCGCTTGTGAACAGTTTTACTTCTTTGCAACCATTCCTTGTATACCCCTCTCTTACACTCTCGTTATTGTGACGTACTATCAGCGACATTTGGTGGTTTCTTGTAATATGCATAGTATTCTTCAAGATGTGTGTGATAATTCTACATGTGAAATTTTTATTTTAGAGTACAATTTCTGTGTGATTCTGAATTATTATTAATTTATGGACATGAGTGTGTGTATATATGTATGTGTGTGTTCGTTAAATGTGTAGAATCGAAAGTCCTGTGGTCGGTGGTTGAGTAGTTACCATGTGTGTAATAGTTTGGAGAAACTTTTCTCCCCCTCCAGATCAATGCAAAAATTGAGAAAGTTGATCCTGATGAACATGATATTAAGTTTTTGACTCCATTGCAGATTTTATAATAATAGAAATACTTGATATCTCGCCGGCCAACTTGTCTAGTGGTCAGTGTGTCTGACTACGGATAGGAAGGTCCTGGGTTCGCATCCCGGTTCAGACATGGATGTACTTTCTCTCTCTCTACCCTGTCTTTGTCCTTTCCTTGTGTGTGAATGAGGTGTGAATGGTTGCTTACCCTATAAATAGGTCTCTATGGCATGTGTGTGTGTACTGAAGAAGTCGGACTCCACACCAAATACGGTTCAGTTGAAAAAGTGGAGCAGCGTACCCCAATTTTCCAGCCTAGCTGGCACACGAGAACAGCAACAACAACTTGATATTTTCTAATTTGCTATATAAAATGATTTTTCATGAATGTAAATTATATTAAGAATAGCATATAAATATCTATCATCCATGAATGACCAACCGAAAAAAAATTCTTTCCCTTCAGATCAATGTTAAAATGGAAAGAGTGGACCCCATGATGATGCCACACATGGAGGTGTTTAGAGGAAAGTCGTAATTTCACGTTCGTGGATCCCTGGTTTAAAAAAATGACGGTTTTAATTTCGGATGGCCTACGGCATAGTATGCTTGGTTTTTCTAAGAGTGTCATAAGTAATAACACAAAATAAATTTATATATATATCTTCCATATGTATTCTTATATTATATGATAGGCATTTATTTCTAAATTCTTAAACAAGTTTATTTTTTAATTTTTGGATGATATTTTATGATTTATTTAGTTAAGTATACTGTAGTGTTAAATCAGTTTTATATATTTTATAGATTATTTGCGCTTCCAATAATTTATTTTGGAAGTTCTTTTAAAATCTCTCTCATTACTAAATCATTAGGAACGAAAATATTATATCTTTCCATCTCTTAAAATTATTAGTTTATTTATAAAGTTAAGAAATAAAAAGATATGAGACAGATATTCTACTTTACCGAAAAAAAATATCAGAGAAATGTTTGCTCGATCATCCGTCTTTCAGAGTTTGTATTATCCTTAGTCTGAAAAATTGCGTGACATTTATAAAATGCAATTCAGATGCGAATAAAAATATTTATTTTGTAGAATTATATTCTCATATTTCGAAGTGAGAACTTTGCTAAGTAAACAATTACTTTTTGGTAGCTAAATTGCAAAATAAGATATTAAAAAAAATCTTTTTAAAGAAGTTTAAATAACTTTAATTTAGTTATATATTTTGCCATGAAATTAAAATATATTTTACCAGGGAAATTACTTCCTTTTAATATTTTTCGATTATATATTTTTTAGAGATGTTTAAAAATATTTTGTTTAATGAAACAACACATAAAAACATTTAAAAAAGTTAACACATATATTGAAAATCAATGAAGTTTAAAATAAAATATAATTTTATGAATTATATTAAAAAGCAGGCAGTACTTCTTACAATCAATTAGAATATTAAGCATAATTTAACAAATTGAAAGATTTAAGTATCCACAGAATACGGTTTCTTAAGTTGTTTCTTCTATGTAATCGTATACGGTATTAATTTTATATATCATTATGATAGGAGTCACAGAGAATATTGGATTCAAAATGCACTTTTATGAAAAATATAAATATAATCAAAATGTTTGAAAACTTTTCTGAAAAATTTATAAATACGAATATATAAGATAAAAAGTACAGCAACTACCAATGTTGTAACGAATATTTCTTATGTTTGTTTATTTTCTGAACTTTAAAATTTCCATTTGGCAATACTAAGTTTTGATTTTTCTAACTTTAAAACGAAAGAAGCTAAAAGATATTACCAAGCATTTATGTTCGCAAATTTAAGTACTAAAACGGAATTATCTGTTTTTCTTGTAAATAGTCTATTAAAGTGTCAGTTTAGCGCTGTCTGAATTAAGTATTTCAAAATAATGAATGCCTTTTTTTCTCGACTCGTATAATATGTTGTCCATCTGACACCAGAAGAATCGAAAGTGAGAGCACATTTTGAATTCGAGTTCTGTATGAGCGAAGGATGATTTGAGTTTTAGATGTAAATATTTATTTCTGAATTTTAAGTTCGTTAAAGACTTAATGATGGGTGTTTTGAAATTGAAACGTAAGATTTGGCGTATGACATTTATGAACACTGATAAGGCTCAATGAAGAAATTCCAAAAAATAAAATCGATATTTCCAAGATTCGGGAATTAAATTCATTGTTACATAATAAGTGAAAGCGATTGGAAGAAACTCAAAATATAATTTCTGAATTATTACTTGGTGATGGCGACGAAACACATGAGAAAGCGATGTTAAGGATTTCGGGAAAGCTGGAAGTTATAGAGAACCGTACTTTCTCATCAAGTTAAGTGTTGAAAATTTTGAAAATTCTGACTATATAACAATCTAGTGGCGATGTAATCGTAAATAGCAATTACCAAAATTAGGAATTCAAATATTTAATGGGGATACTGAATCTTTTTGGGCATTCTGGAACCAGTTTTCGAAAATTCATAGGATGAAGACTGATGATGATAAATCTCAATTCTTAATTCAGGCAATTACTCCTGAGACCAGAGCTTCCAGTTTAATTGATAGTTTTTCAGTAAACACTACCTCACAGCAATTGAGTTATTAAAAAAATTTGGCAAAGAAGACTTATTAATACAAGTGTACATTCATGAATTATTCAAGATGGTGATGAAAAATGTTATAAATGGTAGAAAATGCACATATTTGACTGCCTCATATGACTAGCTTGTATCCCATTTAAGAACTTTAGATATTTTAGGAAGAGCTAAAGAAAAATTTGCAGACTTTTATCTATTCTGATGTAATCTTGGTTTCCGGAAGAGGTTTTGAGAGCTTGAAACAACTTACTGCGTTTTAAGTCACTGACGTTGATTTGGCTGGACATTTATTCTTACTTCATGGTATGAAGGCATGCATTGTACTATTTATGTGTGCTATTTACAGGGCAGTTCAGCTAGAGCGTGTTACATCCTTGTCACACACCTGAAGAATTTATGCAATCAATGAGACGAGTTTTGCTAGGATAGGAAGATGTTCAATAAAGTACTTTGATAATGATACAAACTTTGCTGGAACTTCAGAAGCTCTCCATTCCATGAAATGGGAAGAAATACAATCTGAATGTGTCTTGGAAAAGATCAAGTGGTATTTTTGTCCTCCTCCATTACTCCTTGATACGGTGGATGGTAAGAAAGTATGGTTCGAAGCAGCAAACAGATTTCACGAAAATTTTTTTGAAGAACTTGCATGACTTATGAAGAGATGCTCACAATTCTGTGTGACGTGGAAGGCTTATCAACACAATAGACCACTTACATATGTTTAGGATTATCCTAATGAAATGGTAGCAACAACTCCAGCCCCTTTCATACATGATAACAAAGGATCAAAAACACATGACTTAAACATTATTGATTAGACGTGCTTGTTAAAAAAAGTTCACTGTGTACAAAGTATAAGGGATAATTTATGAAAACGTTTTCAAAAAGAATTTCTATATAAAATCTAAGGGAACGAAAATTTCTGTTAGAGAAATAGTTCTTGTCGGATGTGATGACACCAAAAGATTAAACTGGCCTCCTGAACTGGTAAGGGAATTATTCAAAGTCAAGGATAATGTCGAGAAATTTGCGAAATTGCCGGTAGCAAATCGAAAAATCATCCATGAAGTGCATCGCCTTTTCCCATTAGAGATGAATGCAACGAAATATCAATGATTATTCTGAAAGCTATGATGTCCCAAATAAAGCTCTTGACATCCCTCTGAAGTAATGACTCCTAAGCCTAATATACTTAAAAATGGTATAGTCCAGATAGAGATAAACATACTCATTGTGGTCGACGTGTCTGTCCAGTGAAACTACTGAATTTATAGACTAAACTAGTGATTTTAATTTTGTTTTCTTAAGTAATTTCCGTGTAATTTTGTTTGTATTGTTAAGCAAGCTCTTTTACGGTACAAAAGTAAGAGTCTGTTTTAACTCGTATTTCACATATTTGTTTATTTTCTGAACTTTAACATTTACGTTTGGCTAAAATCAGAATAACAGAAATTTTTGTTATTCTGATTTTAGGCTTAAAACGCGAAAGTACCTAAGATACTTCTAAGTATTTAAGTTCATAAAATTAAGTATTAAAATGTAAATATCTTTATTCTTGAAAACAGTGTGTTATAATGTCAATTTAGCGTTGAGTTAATAAGATATTTTAAAATAACGAACCTCATTTTTCTAGAATGGTAACAACAAATGTTCATTCAAAATTATATTTCAAATATCAATGTAGGAAATATGGTAAACATATACGGATTTATTTAACTTAAGAGTATTTCTAGCAAATTGCCAATTACAATAAAAACAGTATATGATGAAGTACTTATTATTTTCATTTAACACAACTTCTTAAATCTTAAATTTTTAATTTATGAATTTATGGTACGCAATACTCATTGCTCATAGTTAACAAAACTGTGACTCGATAAAAAAGAAGTTTTCTGGGACTAGTGTGTACATACAATTACAGTATGGTATTGAGGAAGACTAAATGACATGTTTTACTTGTGGAAAGAATTGGAAGAAGACTCAGTTTATAGGTTTTTCAATGTGTTAGAAATTTTCGATATTAAAATAGAATGAAGATTCAATTTTGAGGATAAAAAAGGAGGAAGTTTTCATTTTAATTTTTAAGGAGTAGTTTTTTTTTTTTTTTTTTTTTTTTTTTTTTAAAGTTTGGTTTGTGCAAATGGCCAATTTAATAGGACAAGGAATTACGCCAGAGCGTTTGATAATTTTTCTTGAAACATAAGCGTATTTTTCTTTTAAAATAAAAATATTAAAAGCTAAATATGATGTATAAGTGGAAATGGAATGACCCAATTTGATCTAATATTTTTACCAGGAAATAAACAATAAACGTTAACATTTCTCAGACATCAACAACTATCATTATTCGTGATAAAAATGCTATACTCAACAATCATATTTTTAATTTAATGTCGTTAGAACATTCTCTTTCGAATAATTAAAATATTTATTTTTTCATATTTGAAAGTTATATTGGGTACTTTTGTTTAAATGAATGATATTGTAACATTTTTATCTTTAATTTTAATGGTTTCTTGTCTCTTCAATTTCTATTTATTTAGTATCATTTTAAATGAATATTTTTATATTAGAAGTATTTTGAATCGTATCTACTACTGAATCCTACGAAAATTGAAGATTAATTTGCTTCCTTAATTTTAGATTTGGCTTGATAATGAATCATAGTTTCAAGAAAATATGAAATAAAATTATATTCCCCAGATAAATTTAAAGCATAATATTTTGGAAAATTAATTTATCTTTAAAAAAAGGTCTTTTCCAACATTTTCAATCTGTGCATCGACTTACAATTTAAGTTGTATTTTGTAAACTTCAACGACTTCTTTTCTTCCCGATAATTTCTGTGGGATCGCAAATCAACATTATCCCAATATCAAGACTCCCTACTCATCATTTTCTTCATTTTCTAAATATTTATCATTATATAACACTTCTTGATCTTGATTCTTGATAAATTTGAATGAAAAATTTAAAGCAATCTTTAAATTTTTTTAAAAAAGCATTCTTTGGTGATCATTTAAATCATATAATCCTAAAAAGTTTCTATCTGATCCTGAAAAAATAAAATTCATACATATTTAATTAAATTTGTCTCTTTTTATTTTGAATTGCTTTTAAATTGTTTACATTAAATTTAATCCGTAATAAAATTATCTTATCCATTGATTATAGCGTAAATTTCAGGACTTTTATTATTCAACATTTCATTTCATATTCCATATTCATTGTGTTGAAAATATTCAAATTTACATTTAACGAACTATAATGATTTTAATTCATATAATTGATCATGAGTAAAAAAACAATGCAGATACTTTTTTATTACTTATAGATCAATTTTAATTGATAAAGTAGTTAAAAATGTACAAGCATAAAAATACATCTCTATAGGAAAAAAATAATACCTATCGTAAAGCATGTTTTCCAGATACCTTAGAAAATATTTTAATGATAAAATTTTCTATTATTATTATTTTTATGGATAGTAAAAATCATTTTGATGGTCAACAAAGGAATTAATTCAACTTTTTTTTTCAGAAAATGCAAGCATTTTTTTTATATTTAAGATTTAGATTTTCTTTGAAAAAAATCTTTTATGTATACTAAATTAAACTTTATAATTAAAATAAATTTTACTACAGGAAATGAAGTTGTTTCATGGAATTAAAGTTGTTAAGTTAAAAATGAAACAATGTAACAATTTAGTTTCTTTGATTCTATCTTAAGTTTCAGCTGAACTTCGTTATAACAGAGTTTGAATTACAGTTTTCTTATTCTCACAAGAGAATCGCTCTACCCCATTTTCCACCATCCGCTCTACCCCATGCAGTAAAATAGAAATTATACAAATAATTTGATAGTTATTAACAAAAACAATCTTTGGAAATGGATGCGAAATCCTTTTATTTTCATCACCTGTTCATAAATGAAGAGAAATTGCATTTGAGATCTTTACATTTTTCTTCTCTGTTGTAAATGCAAATATATATAATAACCGATATTAAAAAACACATATTTTATTTTGTAATCATATTATATAAGCACAATAAAATTTTCGAAAGGATTATTTTGCTTTAAAGAAATATTGCTATCTATAATGATGGAACATAACTTTAATAACAGTACAAAAAACGATAAAACTAGACAAGAGAAGTAGAACTGAAACTGGTAATATGTTTTAGGAATTTTTCTGTTTGCTTTGTATGTGTAATTTAAAGCCATAAAATATAAATTAATTTATAATCTTGTACAAATAAAATTAGTTATTTTTGATTAAAAATATACAAATGTTTTATTTATTTATTTATTTTATGTTTTTGAAGTATGTTTCATTTTCAACTGGGCTTTTATAGGAACATTTCTCAAAATGAAAGACCATGCTTTTCTTTTAGTGGTCACTTAATACAGTATCCTCTATTTGGAACTGTTTTGTAAATATCTATGAGCTTTAGTGAGAGGGGAGAAGATTAAAACAAAACCCCGTATTTTCAAATTCAACTTTTAAGAAACTTGGTAAATATATTCAAATTCAAAGCAGAATGTACATTCGAAATAATATTAAACATTTACTTCATCTCTGTTTGTGGTATTTCTGTATATTTTTGAGAAGTTATAAAAATCACCATTATTGCAATCAAAGCCCATCTGTTGGTGAAAATATTATTTTTAATGATTATTTAATGTCATTGTTTAAAAAATTCATAATAATTATAAGCGATGCTACTGTTTTAGTACACGTTTGGAAATTTGTTGGCTTTATTAGTTGAATGGTTTCAAAATCAGATTTGAAGGAATTGTTTCAAAATGAGACTAAAATAATGTCAAAATAAATTTGCTGATTTCATTTAACTTTCCTTTTTAATCTATAGATATCATTTAAATAATTTATAAATTGTGTTATTACTTATTTGGCTACAAACTGAAATAAAAAACTTTCTTTAAACTACTTCTTTTTCTGCTTTACTGAATTTCCTTCTAATACATTTCTGTAAAGAAGATGTTCATTATTGATTTTGCAAGTATTTAAATGTTCGATATATAATAATATTTTAAGTATGAAAATTATTATTCGAAGTTATGATTTTAAAAATAAAAAATAAGTAGCATTTATTAGTCAATGAAATATACATACATATATAATATGCATTCTTTCTTATCAAAATATATTTTGTTTTGCAAAGAATATAATGAAAGGCAGATATGTTCTTGGAAATAATTCTTTATTGTGCACACTACCTCTTCTTCTTAAAAAGTAACAGATTATCAAGATGAATTTATTATTATATTTATTGATTTTGAGACTATTGAGTAGGCTGACAGATAAAAGCTGTTGCAAGATGTTTTAATACCTACCGTGTAATCTGCCTTCAATAGTAAGGCGACCAAGTTTACGTGTCGTAAGGAGTGTTCCCACACTCCCATTACAACAGACATGATGAAAAAGGTACAAACCAAATATTCATCGTTCTTTATTTAACAGTGGCTGGAATTGAATCTGGGGCAGTCTCCTTGGAAAATGCAGTCTGACAATTACACATGAATAGTTTCTATTTAAAGAATAAAAAATGCATTTATATGTTATAAATCCTAGGGCTGGGCAAGGTCGACTTCCATCCCTTCAGTGGTTCAATAAACTGAGTACCAATCCTACTTGGGAATAAACACTGGGAGATTCATATTAGGCTACCACCTAATCGGGCCATTTGCTTCGCACCCCAGGCACTCTCGGTCATGAAAACAGTGATGGGCACTGTAGGTCTTGGTTCACATGGGCTGTCGCACCACAGAAAAAATCTGTATTATAAAATTATTAAAAAAGCTTTCGAATTCTTTTCAAAAAATTTATTTTTCGCCACAGATGCCGTATAATCCAGCATACAAAATTCTAATTTTAGTGATTTTTTAATAAATCTTGTTTTTCTGGCAATCTAGTTTTTATTACATTGAGATCTACAGTTATAAGCACCTCGTAAAAAATTCTACTTTGGCAACTCTTATGTCACTTTACGTCAATGAAAAGACGTCACAATACGTCTGTCACAATACATTTCTTCGTAGTCCAAAAAATTTAGAATTTGGCTTGCGGGAGTATATGGCATATGTGCCTATTTTTCTAATAATTATAGGTTACATCAGATTAAAAAAAATGAATCCCATGATGTTGAAAAACCTTTTAATATTGTTATTTCTAGTTATGTAATTCATTTTATTACTGATAAAATTTAATTGTTGCTTGTAAAGAATACAATGAAGAGAGAGAGATAGAGAGAGAGGGAGAGAGAGGCTGAGAGAGAGAGAGGGAGAGAGAGGCTGAGAGAGAGAGGGAGAGAGAGGGAGAGAGAGATAGAGAGATTTGTAATAATATTGCGTAACTAGAGTAGGTTACATTATTTCGAAGCGTGTTTTTCAGGTAATATAAAAGTTTTCACAAGATTAAAAATCATTACAATTTTCATTTAATTAAAACAGATAAAGGCAACCATTTATGCTGAAATTTTTGCACATCAAGAGTAGAAATTTCATTGTTGCACTTATTTTTCACCCAACAATTACTTTGTCCATCATGATAATCGATTCAACTAGCCACAGAATGTAATTCTTGATCAAATATATATTCATCGTTATTTAATCAAAGAGTTAAGTTGATTAAATAACAATGAATACGTAATATATATTCATCGTTATTTAATCAAAGAGTTTGGATGTGTGACTGACTGTGATTAAAAAATATTAACGACATTCTCACCAATTTGAAATTTGTACTTTTTCTCAATATGAAGTTCCTGTTCAGGTGTCACCAACTTTTGAAATAAAGATAAAACTTAGTAAGCACCTATTAAAATATTTTTAACAATACATTATGAGTCCGATAAAGCAAAATTATAAGCTGAAAATCTTTTCAACAACAGGTTAATTTAATATTATCTGAAACTAGAATGTAAAGGTTAACTTGAACAAAATTTTTCACTCCATAAAATAATCTTTCAATAATATTTTTGAAGTTAGATTTTGAAATAATTGTGTAAAGCAAATGTCAAATAGAATTTAAAGGTAAATCAAATTTAAAAGAAATTTAATAATCATTTCATTTTTGACATTTATGATGGAATTAATAAACTTAAATTTATTAGAGAAATCAATTTATTTTGCTATTTATTCAATACCTGAATTAACATAAAAATTGGTACGAAGGAAATGATTCGCTTAAAATCCTCAATTTAATTTGTTATCAGAAAGATTTTATAGTTGAAAAGTTTTCAAGCGAAATACATTTATAACTTTCTTTAGTACACATATAACAATACTGTAAGTCTGCAATTATGTTCCTTCAACCCTATTCAGTTTCGGAAAATCCTTTTTGATACCTTAAAGGTTTTATTTTTCAGAAAAGCTGCACTGATGGAAACTGATCTCTTCAGTGAAGTGACTCTAAAAGACAAAGAATCGGAAAACAATCGTAGAAAGAAAAGACTTTCGTGATTTATGGAGAAAATAAGATTTGTATGGATCGACAAGAGAATTAAGAAATGTTTCCGCTCAAAAATATTTATTTTTGTGCTGTAGAGCTGGTTTGTTTTATGTAGCATTCGGAATGATGCAACAACTACTTCTTTATGCAGTATTTGAATAATATAACATATCTGTAGTCTTTGGATAATGTAACAACAGATTATTGTCTTTGAAAATTAATCAAGTGTTTAAATGTTATTTATTCCAAATAATAATATTAAATCTTTCCTTCAATTTAGTTTCTTTATATAGATAAAAGTATCGAGAAAATGAATGTATATAGATATGCATTTTTTCTGGGTATAATATATATATATATATATATATATATATATATATATATATATATATATATATATATATATATACTCTTACATACTTTAAATAAATATTTTTTGGATACCTTTCATAAAGTATTTGCTACAATCACTTCAATAATTTTATGATGATTAGTTAAGATACATATCAAACTAACGCTTAATTTATTTGTAAAACAAAATGTCTATCTTCTTGCTCTGAAAAATTAGATGACGGGACAAGGAAAATAAAATATAGATTAAATGAAGTAGTTTGAAAAGTTGTGCTCTCTTGTATAGTCAGAGGGATGGAAATTCAGTTTTATCCCTACTATTGTTACTGTTGTATACTATTTATCTTTAGGAGGAGAATCCAAACTATTTGCAATAGTGAATTTATGTTTATTCCATTAAAAATATGCAATAATCAATACTGAAGCATCAATTTATTTTTCTTCATTTAATAATATGAATAATAATCTTGAGAATAATTAATGATTCAACGGCTGTATATACAACTGTGTAATTTGAATGTGATGGGGGCGGAGTTATCTTTATAAGGAAAGAAAACAACTGACAGGAGATTAATATTTTTATTTGTGAATTTTTAGAAAAATTACATTTTTTAAATATTATTTTCAATAAAAATTTGATTAATTTTTAACTTTTAAAAAAATATGAAAAGTTAGGTTAATATCTGTCTTTTCAATAGAGAGTTGAATGGAATTCTTTGTTCTTTTTCTTTTTTTTACCAATAGAAGAACATTGTTCTTCATTCCAGGAAACACGTGAAGAATAAAATTAAATGTAATTGAACGGATCAAACTATCATATATATATATAATATATATATATATATATATATATATAATATATATATATATATATATATATATATATATATATATATATATATATATATATATATATATATATATATATATATATATATATATATATATATATATATATATATATATATATATATAATATATATATATATAATATATAATATATATATAATATATATATATACATGCACGAAGAAGATGGCCATGTTGGTACTTCGTTCCATTTTCTATTTTCTTTGAAATTTTAAAATATATCTTGAACAATTGTTCAAATGTTTTCTATATTTTGTATTTTCAATGTATTGTTTTCCATTTGGTATTTTCAATGTATTATTCTGCATCTAATATTTAGTTTTAGAAATTTGGTTTTTGACTAAATTTATTAATATATTATTATTCTCCACTTGGTATTTTCAATGTATTTTAAATCTATTATTCTCCATCAAGCATTTGATTATTATTATCCATCTAATATTTGATTATTAATTTTATAAAATGTACCATCATATATATAGATATTATTCCGTATATAATTGTTTGCAAAAAAAGGAATGCAAAAATAATCCAGTAATAATCACAATTCTATAGCAATTTCCTAATGCTATTAAGAAGATGAAAAAAAATCATTATTGGTATTTGTTAACCATTTCTTCACATGAAAAAAATTTAATTAAAAGTTATGATATTCAGCTAATACGGTATATAATGTGAGTTTAAGAACATTCATGTTATAAAAAGCTAAACAAAAATATATTTCGAAACTCAATGTAAACTTCAGTTGTGAAAATTGAGAGAAGTTTCAATATTTACCTAAAATGTTTCGATAAAAAATCTCACGCTGAGTTAAGATTTCTTTCTTTTGTTCCAAAAAGTAAAAGTGCTTGAATAACATAGATACTGCATTATATCTATTAAATATTTTGTTTCACATTTTTATAAAATACTTTATTAACTAGAGGACTGATGATTCCGCATCTAATAAAAACGCAAGCAAGAGTTTTTAACCACGCACACACACAATGATAATTTTTCTTTGTACTCGAAATATATTTCTCATAATTTTATACTGGTATTTCTAAACTTTCTAAAAAGCACAAATATATAAATCTTGATATTTTATTACTGCTTTTATAAACAGTTTGCATTTCTTTTATTCTCATGTGTATTTAAAATAATCATTAAAAGTTTTAATAATTTGCGTGCAATTAATATTATTTTTGAGTAGAATTTATTCAAATTAAATTTGATGAAAGAGTAATTATTGAAATTTTTGTAATTATTGACTTACAGAATATTTTAATATTTTTATTAAAAAAAGTTTATTTAACTATTTCACGAGAATAATGTTTTACTGAACATATGTCATTAAATCATAATTTTACTGTAATAATAATTTTACAGGTAGTTTGGAAATAAAGTTTAAATGAAAATACATTTTTGTTAATATTAACATAATTTTAATTTCATATTAGCAGTGTTAGTATTAGCAATAGTATTTATAATGCACCAATTTATGTAACATGGCTATGTGTATGATATGTTGAATTAAATATAAGCAAATTAAATTTAAAGCAAGTCTTCATTCAAAAACGTTGCATGATTTTGTATGAATTGCATAATGATGCAGCATTGATCCACACTATATTTTAATTGCCACATGTTCTATACATTTTATTTTTGAGTATACTTAATGATAAATTGATATATAATGTTTCTGGTTTTCACAGAAATTAATTTTTTAGCCATTTTTTCACATTGAACGTTTTTTAAAATTTTCGTTATAAAACTACACGATGATAGAATTTTATGTCGTTAATATTTTGGACGAAGGCAAGTCTAAAACATTTCGGAAAATTATTTTACAAAATTTTTCAAATTATTTAGACACGATACAAGTACAGATAATTTACCAAGATGTATGAATCTGTAAATCATACGTATGTGCAGTAGCAGTAATTTGTGATAAAGGCTGCGTAAATTAAAGTATTTATTTTTTTATAATTGAAATATTAAAATAAAAATGCTCATTAGATAATATTAAGACGTCAGTTCAATTAGATGGGAAATATCTTAAGATTATTTTGTTTTTAGTTATATCTTATTGTTATTTTATATTTTCATATTTGCTTCTTCTAAAAGTATTCTCTTCGGCTGTTAAAAGAACTTGAAAATATCAGTAGAAAGTGAATGGAACATTTTTCTTTAATATCAGGGTGTATGTTAAATGTAATAAACCGATGTTTACCACTCATAGAAGGTGAATAGGTTTGTAAGCTAGACAAAGCATGGAGTATAAGACTGCTTGTATTTTAGTGAGCTAAACAATTCTGTATTTAACAATGATGCACAGTTTTTGACCATTTTATTATTCATTCCTTTATTTGAATGTTACTCTGTTAATGTGGTTGAAAATGCAGACTCTATAAAAATTGTAAGCATTTTTGCATTGCGTATCTATCTGTTCTTGTCTTCTTCTTTTGCATAATATAGTTGTTATCTGAGTGAATTACAGAAAAAATTCATTCATGTTTTAAATTCAATTGATGATTTAGAAAAATTAAATGTACCTTATTGAGATAATTTGAAGAATTAAGCTGTCATCAATATATTCCCTTCCAAACGATAGTGAGTTAGCTTAATCAATTTTCTTAACTACATATAATTATTAGCACTAATTATTTAATGATAGAATATTAAATTTTGGGAATAATATTAAGACAGCTATTAATAAATAAATTCAACGAGAATATTCTTCAAAAATAATTAGAGCACTATTTCTATATTAAATAATTTTTTTAAAGAAATATGAATTAAACTACTTACATTTCAGAAGATGCTTGTATTTTTTAAAATTTGATATTAATTATTAATGAATTACAATGAATATGTTTAATGTTTAGTGTATAGTAGTGTGAGCTTAAGTTTTAAACTAAAGGAAAATAAAAAATTTTCAAGCAAAATTTCAAACAATGACCTAACATGTTTTGCCCTTCATTTTTCGAAAATTCTTATGTGGTGGATTAAATTTAAATTAAATGCTTTATAATAAAACTTTATTGAAAATGACCCAAGTCTGATAACTTAATAAAAACAAAATTTTAAAGTAAATCTAAAAAAATTTTTTATTAATCTTGAAAACAAAAACAAGTAAGAAATCATCGTACTAAATATATAAACACATATATTTTCGCCAAGTTATTTTTTAAATATAGAAACTGAAAAAAAAATTCCTCTTAGTAAAAGTTAAGTATGTCATATATTTAATTCCTCATCAATTGCTTGTAGTGTGTATGAAAAATCTTATACTAGATGTTTTGAAAGTTGAATGCAAAATGAGGCAAAATATTTCAATTCATCGAGAAATAAAGTATACAAAATTGCTAAAAGTAACCAAATGAGGAGTCAAAATGTTAAACATATGAGATCAAAGTGTTGTTAGTTAAATTTCTTTGTATTTAGCGATAAGGGAATGGAAAATATTTTTGATCAGTGATTCTTGAGTAATGAAATAATTAATTATACTTGAAAACACCTTAAATTTTAAGTATTCTAATAAAATAATCATTTGACAAAGCAAATAAATAAAACAAAATTATTCATTGAATTCATTTCTTTATGAGTTTTTTAATTACTTCATATTTAGAATTTCAAATTGAAGTATAGTTATTATTTATACTTTATAGGAGTCTCCTTTATTTAAAACATCATGTTCATAGTAAAATTTAAGAAAAATGTTGGAATAAAAAAACAGCTTTTATTAATGATATCAAAATTTAATTAAATGGTTTTGTTATTTTACAGGAAACAGATTTTTCCCTAATTTAATACAGAATTATAGAAAATTTGAATAATAATTCCTAAAAACAAAATTATCACCGAAGAATAATTAAGTTAGAAAGTAGTAGAAACTACTACTATTTTCTTATAAATTAGATTGAGCTACTTACAATTATTTAAATATTTAATGCCAAATCATTTACTTACAATAATGTAAAAATTAATGACTAAAATATCTTGATACTTAAAGTTTTGCAGTCAGATAATATCAATAATTATCTGACTGCAAACTATGGTATACAAAAAGTAATGATGGTTAAGCAAATTTGTTTCTTTTGTGATAATGAATGTGCAATATAAGTTTTATGCAAATCAAAGTGAACAATGACCATCAAAAAACATTTTTTCTGTAATATAAGTAATATTTTAAAAATATTTTTTGAAGAGTTGATTTTATTTATATGTATTTTTAATATGTTTTATTTAATTAAAGACACATTTTAAATGGTTTTACTTAAAACATAATTTTTTAGTGTTAACTAACGATTTTTTGATCAAATTGTCTTTTAAATTCTTCGTTTCCTAGAAGCAATTAGCATATGCATAGAAAATTTTGTATTTCCGATGAATAAAAATGTAAATATTTATTGTCTGAAATGTCACGAGATACCTAAAATAAAGATCGAAAGAATTTTAACATTCCAATATCTTGTCATCTGAATTTGAAATTCTAAATAGGAAATTCAAGAAGTCTATTTCCTAACTTGTAAATTATTTAGTTAATTAATATTTTGCTATAAGGTAAAATATTTTTCGTCTATTATCATAAGAACTTAATAGATAAAATAAATTAGGATTTGCATTAAAGAAAATATAAAACTTTACCAAAATAGTTATTTATCCCGGTAAATCAAAATAATCTCCCGTTAAATATATATATATATATATATATATGTGTGTATATATATATATATATATATACACTACTGACCATTAAAATTGCAACACCAGGAAGAAATGCAGATAACAAAATGATATTTATTGGACAAATATATTATACTAGAAATAACAAGTGATTAAATTTTCAAAAAAATTGGCTGGATAGATCCTGAGAAATCAGTACCCAGAACAACCATCTCTGGCAGTAATAACAGCAGTTATACGCCTGGGCATAGAGTCAAACAGAGATTGGATTGCTTGTACAGGTACAGATGCCCATGCAGCTTCAACACGATGCCACAGTTCATCAACCGTAGAGACTGGCGTTTGGTGACAAGCCAGTCGCTCGGCAACCATTGACTAGACGTTTATTATTGGTGAAAGATCTGGAGAACGTGATGGCCAGGGCAACAGCCGAACATGTTCTGTATCAAGGAAGGTCCGTACAATACCGGCAACATGCGGTCGGGCATTATCCTGCCGAAACGTAGGGTTTCGTAGGGCTCAAATAAAGGGTAGAGCCATGGGTCGTAACACACCAGAAATGTAACGTGCATTGTTCAAAGCACCGTCAATGCGAACAGGAGATGACCAAGACGTGTGGCGTTCCGTATTACCGTCCTGAACCCATCGATTCCATATTCTGCTAACAGTCATTGGATCTCGACCGACGCGAGCAGCAATACTGCGATAAGATAAACCGCAATCCCGGTACGCTACAATTCGACCTTTATCAAAGTCAGAAACGTGCTGGTACGCATTTCTCTTTCTTACATAAGGCAAACCAACAACTTTTCACCAGGCAACAACGTTCAAATGCAATTTGTGTATGAGGAATCGGCTGAACAATTTCCTCATTTTATCACAATGTAGGTGTCGCTACTGGCGCCTGCTTTGTCTGAATGTGCTGAAAAGCTAATCATTTGCATATCACAGCACCTTCTTCCTTTCGTATAAATTTCACGTCTGTAGCATGTCGCCTTCTTGGTGTAGCAATTTTAATGGCCAGTAGTTTATATATATATATATATATAAATAAATATATATATATATATATATGTATATATATATATATATATATATAATCTATATATATATATATATATATATATACATTTATATATATATATATATATATATATATATATATACATTTATGTGAATGGAAATTTTCCTATTTTAATATTTTTAGGTAAGAAATAATACTTATAGAAATTTAAATATCAGCTGTATTGACATAATTGCATTTGTACTAATTAATTTTAGTCTTTATTTGTGAGAAATTATTATTTCCCCCCAATGTGTTATTTTATCAGAATTTCACAAATTAGAAAAGATAAATACAAATCTATGCAAATTTCGTTGGATTACAAATTAAACATTAACTTAAAACTAGATGTTTTTACTCACCGTTCTTTTATTTTCATATTGAAATCCAATTTACTTGAAGAAATCATTCAATTGATAATATCCAACAACTGTCTAACACACGAGGTTTAAAACTAAGTATTTCTTAAAATACGTTTTAAGAATTATTTCATATATTTTAAGATTTAAGCTTACAATATTTTTCTAGTAGTAAACAATTTGTTAAAGTTTTAAATTTATTACAATTTCAAACAACCCTGAAAACTCTACTTAAAGAAATTATTCATGATTCTTCCGACTTGAAAAGAAAGCAATTATGGATTCGTTATTATAATTTTAATCATGGAAAGAAATATAACTTTAAAATTGCTTATATTTCCGTTGTGCATTTTTCGATGTGTTCATTTTGGTTTTCAAAAAAGTATTATATTAAAAATTGTATTGAAAAAATTGTAAAGAAATATATAAGGAAAAATGAAGATTATAATTTCTGTTATATTTTGGCAATTTAGCTTGTCAGTATGACAAGTCAATTCTAAGATAAAATGAGTATGTTTAGTTAAAATTAACCTTGTTTTTTGCATTATTTAGAAAACAGCACATTTATTAGTATAATTTTAATTGTGGTAAGAAATGAGAATATGAAGTTATATATACACGATTAATTTTAACGAGATACATATTTTAAATTTAAGTTAATATTAAATGAAAAAATGTCATTTGTTGTTTATTGGAAAAAATGCCGAAAAAAAGAAAAAAAAAAAAGAAAAAGGGTGTAAGTTATTTTTTATAATCTGAAACCTTATTCATTCAGTGCAAGTTTATTCTAAAATAATAATCATACATCTTTGTTTTTTATTTTTTAAACAGTTGAATTTTTGTATATTATTTTCTAGGCTCGCTTGTTTCACACTTACAGAAGTATGCTATATACAATTAGTAAATAGTTTTTCTTTTATTTGTTTCAGATATTTTTTGCACAATTGAGAGAAAACAATAAATATTTTGTAGAAATAAGAAGTGCAATTTTTAGAAGAATTTTTTTTATCCCTTTTATGCTTTTTGGTTGGAAGAAAATCTTAATGTAAATTTAATAAAACAAATGCGATAAAAGATAAAAACACATAAACACATTTTTCTTAGCACGCAAAAAGTTTTTCTCATGTTTGTCATAGTCGATTTGTAAAAGATTCATGATATTTGGCAAATATAATAATAAGAATTATATTTCTGCAAAATTTGGTATATGTAGATTGTTTTATTATAAAAGGAAAATTTTAAGTTAGATTAAGGTCTTAAAATATGTGAATTTCAAGTCCTTCATTAATACTCTTAGAGATTTAATTTATTTTTTAGGTGTAATTTAATAACTATTTAAAATTTTTAATTGCTTGAAACAGTATTTTTAGATATTCTTTATGTGACATATATAATTCTGCAAAATTCATTATGTAACATAAATAATAGGAAATGCAGTTTATTTTCAAATTTTCAAACTCTGGTAATACTTCTATTCATGCCATGCAAAGAATACTTCATATAAAATAAATATTTTTTAAATTTTTATATCAAATGATATAGATGTTTAAGAAAAAATTTATATTTTGAATAAAGTATATTTATTTATTACAAATAAATCCATGAGAATATTTGTATAAAGTTAAAAACTTAATTTTTCAATGTTATTTGAATGGAGTTATATAGTTGCTCTGATAAGTAATTTAATACAAAACTCCCTAATATATAAATATTTTTTCACTAAATAGTACTGGTCATTTAAAAAAAATGTTGGTTATTTTAGTAAACAAAGCATTAGTCTTAATCTTTAAAAGAGATTTCATACAAATATTGTAATTATTAATTTAAAATTCAATTCATATTTGAAATTTAAAAAAATTTAAATCATGCTTGCCGATTTAAACTAACCATAAAGTGGGTGTTTTGTCTTGTCTTTTTCAATTTACTTTTTCTTCTGTTTTATTGTCAACATATCAATAACTTGAATCAATGAAAAACGGCTTCTTAAGTCAATGCTTTGGTTCCTATAAAAGAAATAGTTTAATTAACGAAATGAGCTTCGTCAAAATTCTTAGTCATTCAATGGTAAAATTCCCCTTATTTGCTGCCACTTGAAGAATGTGATTTGAAGACAAGCAACAAATTCATCGTCGAGTCGGATTTACTATGTCGTATCAATGCAATCTTGTAATTATTTATCTGTGACGTAGATGAAATGTTATCTGACGTCTTGGATATTTTAAACCAATCAAGATTGTAACAAAGTGACGCTTGCCATGATCTCATCTAGAACGAAAGAAACAACCAATTTATGGTTACAAATGCTTAGTTCATTATGAATTAGAACTACAGTTATTAATATACTAATTACTCAAATAACTGGCTATTACATGAGCCAGTTATTTGAGTTATAGTCTAGTCCAGTTATTCTAATGAGATTATTTTCAAAAATAGTCTTGCATTATTGCTGCCCTATTTACATAATGTGACTCCTGATACAAGGAATGATTTACTATCCTTTCCTCTAGCGTGTTTCTCCATGGTACAACACGATATAGGGTTCAATACAATATAGCAATACAGAAACGGAGATATAATACATATACGCGAATACAATACAGATCGCTTTTCTCAGTTGGCTTTCTTCATTTCAGAAGAATTGCTGTTCACAGTGATTATGAGTTATCCTTGCGGAAACTTATCAAGGTGTCAGCCATAATTATCCAACAGCTTTATGTGAACAGACTTTGTTAAAGAAAAAAGTTATGACCTACAAGGAATGCGTTGCTAACTGATCTAAGATCTATGAGAAGACACGCATGTTATAAGGGCGATGTTGATGAATTGTTCGTTTATACAAGTAAACGTATTTCAACATATTATTATTACTATGAATCAGCGGTTGCCAAACTTTTTACCTCACTCACCAGTAAATTCATAATTTAATATCCGCAGACTATTTATAGGATTCTTTAAGTGTTAAATATATGTACAAATGTAATTGTGATATAAGAATGCATAAAATGTATTTAGTTAAAAAAATAAAATTATACATTGTAACCAGATTATGAATTTTTTATAAATCATAAGAAAATAAACAAAAACTGGGAAAACAAAACAATTAACAAGTGGTTAAAGTATATCAAACGTTTTGCATTATACATTACTAGTGCAGTGGATGTTCCTGCTGATTTAAAATAAAATCCCCATAAATATACTAAAATCCGAATAAAATTATAAATATTATCCCAATAAATATGAAATAAAAGGAATGTACATGGTAAAATTTAAAACCAATTACATACCAGTCTGTTTTTAATTCAATAATCCAACTAATATATTGAACTGAATACGCTGTATTGTGGTATTTGAAGATGGGTTATTTAAGGGTAATCCCCCATATTTACATGCTTGAATTGATAACACCACAATAAGTGACATTCAGAAAAATAAAACGTTAGAAGAGTAGAATCGCAATGAGACAAAATGTGTAGCTAAAACAGTGCAGCTACAGCAATACGACTTATCTATTGTGGTGTTATTCTGTGAAATGCCGTTATTCTACGAAATAACGTTTTATAGCTTTTCACGTATTACCATGAATTGAATTATGTTCAATGCATCTTAAATTATAACTTAATGTGATGAGTAATTTCACATTTTTCTGTGTACTAGCAAAATTTTCTCATGGACCACCAGTGATCCATGAAACACCACTTTGGCGACAACTCCTATAAACTATTATTCTATATCTCTACTAACCACTCAGTTTTCGATATATGAATATTTTAAAGACATCCGCATTTTGCTTAACTATTAACATTAAGTAACTATTGTTTAAATTTCCGATAGTGCAATGATTTATGATAGCTATCCGAATAGTATTAATCTTAAAACCGTTTAATGTGATTCCTTCAATAATATCACAGTTGTTTGAGCTCGGATATATAATCTGAATTTTTTTTATGTATCATCATGCAGTTCCCTTAGACACTGTCTTAGCTTAAATACATTATAATTGCCTGGGATTGTATTCATACTTTTGCCTGTATGGATCATCGTTATCTCTCTCTCTCTCTCACACACACACACGCGTACACACGTACACACACGCACACACGTACACACACGCACACACGTACACACACGCACACACGTACACACACGCACACACGTACACACACGCACACACACGCACACACGTACACACACGCACACACGTACACACACGCACACACGTACACACACGCACACACGTACACACACGCACACACACATGCACACACACACACGCACGCACGCACACACACACACGCACGCACGCACGCACGCACGCACACACACACACGCACGCACGCACGCACACACACACGCACGCACGCACACACACACACACGCACGCACGCACGCACGCACGCACACACACACACGCACGCACGCACGCACACACACACACACACACACAGCGTTTAATTCACCATTCTGTTTTTATTTTTTTAGCTTTAGATACTTTTAGTCCTGATTTCCTAAGCGATTAGCTACATTGGATCGCTTTTTTAGGTAAATCAAGTTTGGTTAAAGTATATTTTCATTGTTAAGTTTCTGAGTTTATGGGGGTGATGTTTATGGCAAATCCTTTAAATAAAAGTAATTTTAAATTATTAAAAATTAGAATTTTCATGGTTCAAAAATTTTGGATATCTTTTAAGCAAATAATCATTTTTTTTATTTGCATTTGAATATAAAAAGAATACAACTTCATATGAGGATATATAAGAAGACTATAAATTTATTTTGCAAATGCAAGTTTGGATATGAACAGGGAAATTTGAAACAGCAATATATATTTGATTACAATTGTTTTTATATGTTATGTAACTTCTTACTATTTCAGTATTAATTTTTTTTACTATAGTTCTTTTAAAGACATATATATCCTCCTTAATTGTTTCTTTACAAGTTTGGTTTCTAATTACTTGTCAATTAATTCACCGTGTTCCTGGCACCGATTAGAACACTTTGATCTAATAAGGATCTCGATTTGTTCTTATGTCTTTGTCATTATTAATCTTATCCTAAATTGTTTCAGGATAATTTTGAACAGAATCGTTTCTCCAGTTTCTTTAACACGTGACTTTACACGAAAATAAGTTTTAATTTCCCTTTGTATTTCTGACACGAAAATTCTTGAACTAAAACTGCTTTAGTTTCAGTATCACACAAATAAAAGCATTTAGTTCAATTAAGTGTTTTGATTAAATATTTATTTGTTTTCTCGTATACAGTAAATACATTTATAATCTCTTTGTGCTAATTTGCACATTAAACTTTTTATGAATGCATGAATAAATTTATATCAATTTATAATTTAAATTAGTAATTAAAGTAGTAATCATTTATTACTTAATGTACAAATTAATTTCTTTTAAAGAAGTTAATTATATAAATATCACACACACATTAAAATATATACAAAGATTTGATATGAAAATATTATTATTTTCTTTTTTAAGTATTCTTATCAGTAATAATAATTTATTAAACTTATCAAGTATATGAATTTTATACCATATGTAGCTACAGAAATGCTTAATTAACACATTCTAAAATTAATAAAATGTTTTATGTTATGAAAATTAGTAATATTTACTTTATTCCTAAATAACATCTATAGTAGTGTAAATTGATAGAATGTATAAAGCATTAGGCTATTTAAAAAGAAACAAATATTGATAATAAGTGTTATACTATTGTGCTTCTAAATTAATTTCCTGAAATTGTTGGTGATTAGAATAACCAATTTTAATTTTTGAAGTATTTAATGTGAGGTTATTGATAAAAAAGTTTAGTAATCAAGTAAATAAATGATTATTATTGGAAATGCTTATAATTAAAAAAAGAAGCTGTTTGAAGCAAGTTTATTTTAAATACAGTTATAGAAATTGCAGATTATTTTTACATTTTTGTGTCTTTATGCTCAGCGCCCGAAGTGATTAGAAGTTTAATCAGAGTTTCTAAATCCAGGCTTCTTATAAATAATATAATTCAAGGATTATAATTATTGACTTGATGAGTAAATTTCAATATGCACAAAATAAATATTTTATGCACCGGATATATTAGAAAATATCATTATAAATATTTTGTAGATTTTTGTAAATGGTTTTTGTAGAAAATATTATATCTCAGATGCCAACGTGTCAGGGAAAAGCCAAAGGAAACTTTCATTTCTCGAGTAACTTTATGACAGCCTACATGTTTGACAAACATTTTATGTCAGGTAAGAAAGAAGAATTAAAAAACACTTGTAACTCTCGAGGAAAGATAACAAAAAATGAGCGGATATTTCAGTTTAAATAAAGAAGTAGTAAATTTGTTCTTATATCATACAAAACGAAAACCTTGTGCCTGCTTATTAGGACTAATTGTTTCAGTTCTAATTTGTACTGTATTTACTGAAATCATTGTTTTTTTAATAAATGATTTTATGTGTGATATGACAGCAATGATGGTTTACGCTTCAAATCAAGATATTAACCATCTTAAATGTTTTTGCAATAAAACAGAATTTAATAAAGGTACAAAGAGTCATTTATTTAACTGTTGTGATGCCCTATGATAGAAATTTTATTTTACTCTTGTGAAATACAGGGATGTTCGTATTTTTTTTACTATTTGTAGTACATTTACACTGTAATATAATTTTATTACTAATAATGTATATAAATATTCAGCCCTTTTTAATCGAATGAAATGAATAATACTAAGTTGCAATTGTAGAGTAGTAAGAACACATTTCGGTTGCTGTCTCATCATATTTTATTTCAAATTTTGATTCAATTAGATAAACTTTCGTCAAATACCTTTCTTCTCGAATATTTAAATAGCCAAATATTTTTTTAAAGTGCAAAAACTAACTACAATTAATTTATACGAAGTTTTCTTCCGTAATAGATTTTTTTATGTTTAATCGTAACTGAATCTTATGTTGGTACTGCATAATAGCTAAATTGAAATTCAAAAATAAAATGACTTCCAAATTTGAGGCGTAATGTTTTGAGACATAATATTTTTCTTGCATTCAATCATATGGATTTTTAATTTCGCCAAAACTCTGATTTTTTTCAGTCAAATATGTAATTGTATTCACAAATAAAGTTTTTTGGAATGATACATAATACATATTTAGCGATGCTCTATATAAAGAGAAAACGTGCATTGATATTTACTCTGTTTACTCGAATCAATTTGTTGAATGTTTTTATATTAATAATAAAAAATAATCTTTGAAATAATTACTGTGTGAAAGAAGACGGTAAAAAAATGCACAGAAAGTTTTGAGCTTGTAATGCATTTTATTATCAACCAATTTATTCTTCTAGAAATTGATGATAAACCTGAATTTTCATCTAATCTAAAATGTAATAAAAACTTACATTGTAAATAAGAAATTTCACTAATTTAGAGTTCATTATTTCTTCAAGAAACATAGATATATGTTCAATTTATTTAGGTGTGACACACATATTGGTCATATTACAAACGTATGCATTACAGTTACTAAAAATATTAAAAAAAACAATATAGCTTCTGTGAGCAGGTTACTGAAAAATTCATTATTATAGTCAATCTAAAAAGCTATGCTTATTGATTGGCATTGTTCTTGGTCACGACAAGCCATAGTATATTATGTCATTGATTTGTAAGCGATAAAAAAACTTGTTTTAGAGATTGTACTTGTGCAGTTATTTACGAAAATACTTTACTGCATTTAAAAATTATGAAGTTCAAAATTTTACTTTTTATGATCAAATTATCAAATCAGACAAATTGCTGTTTTCAAAACACAAAAATAAAAGAAAATGTTGAAGAAATTTAAATTTATAATTATTATTTAAAAATGTAAAATCTAAAAAAAACATTTAGATTTAGTTTTTAGTAGTTTTTGTTAATAGTTTTATAAATTAATATTCATGTAATTCGTTAACAAACAGTTGCAGTAAAACTGAATTTTTTTGCTTCGTTAATCATAAAAGTTGAAAAAATAAAAATTAATTTTTTAAATATTTTTCTTATTTATAAAATAAAGTTTATAGCTCTTCTAATTTCATTGCACTCAGTATTTTCTTTAAAATAATAAGCTTTTAAATATCTGAGGATTATTCAGTTATAAAATTCGATGATAAATAAATAAAATATTGCTGAGAATCATTTTTAAAGATTTGGAATTGTTGAATAATATTAATTTTATGGTATTAAAGTATACACATGAAATTATTCATATAATAAAAAAGTATGAAACAATTATGTTGTCCCTCTCAATGATTCCAAAATTTTACTTCAAAATTTACTTCTAAGAAAGAGAAAGACCAATAATCTTTTGAAATTTTGAAATCCATGCAATACTTGGAAAATTAATGACTATTTTCAAAATAAAGCTTTTATAATTTCTTCCATGAAAAACGTTTTAGTTGCCTAATTATGTAGTCATTTTCCTAGAATGTTTTCATTTACCCTAAAATTTAAATAATTCATTGTGAGTAAAGACAAACAAAGAGTTAATAACAGGACAGACATACTTTAATATATTTTGAAATATTTTCTTTTCTATATGAATCTTATTACAGTTAGAAACAATAAACGTCAATCAATAGGAAACAGAATAATGTTGCCCAATTTGTGAAATTACTTTTAATAATAATTATTTAAACCATGAATCATATAATTTATTTTAGCATGGTGAGAAAACATTTTATTTTAAAAGCTATTTCAAACTTATTGTCAAAACATTACCTTTTGTTAGACACTTTTTTCAAATTTCTTTTGAAGTTAATGGATGTGGACCTCAAATTTGTGAAAAACATGATTGATCATCGTTATTTTTATGCAATCTTGATAAAAATATTTTATGCTCATTTTTTATTTATTATTTCTTTGAGATATTTCAAACGATGGGTAATAAAAATAAAAGATATTTTTGGTTGAAATTTCAGCAAAATTACTGCGCATATAAAAATAATTTTGCGAGACATTTTATAATAGTTCAGTATTAAGCACTTAATTTTTTAAATACAAATTTTATATTTATTCATCCAATAAATTTTTAAACAATAAACAGTAATAAAATAATAAATAATAGTTAATAAAAAATAATAATTTGATGATAGCTAAATAAATTCAAATTAAATGCATATATTCAGAATAAAAATAAATGTAGATGAAGCTGCAGAATTCTCATTATTTTGCTATGTTAAAGAAAGTTAATTGCCACCATACGATTTTAGGGTAACTTATCATTTTTAAGATTTCTTAAATATATGATATTTATGGGTTTTTTTGCATTTTTTATTCAATTATTAATAATATTTGTATTTACTTGTTTATGTAGTTTAATATTATATATACTTTGCTTAAAATGTCAATATAGAATAATTTATTTTTTAAAATATTATACATTTTTCAAGAACTACACAATGAAATCCAAAGAATGAGTCAATAATATTCCCTCTGTAGATTTTATTTAATTACACTGATGTCGAAATATATTATTCAAATTTTAACTATTTGAAGAAATTTATCAAAAATGAAATTAAATATCTATTACTTTTTTTTAAAATGTTACTTCTAATCCAATAAAGTGAATTCCGTGAATTTTTTCAATGATTGTTTTGTTTTCTAACATAAATTTATACATTTGTATCCTATTTATAGAATATCCACATATTGTAGCAATTTCGGATAATATGGAACTTTTATCTTTAGGCGAATGCTTTATGTTGAATAGTTTTTGTGTTGTGTTCAGAAAGAAATATTCTGTTTACAAAGTTCTCATTTTGTTATAGTATTACTATGATGCGTAACTCTTAAAAATGAGTTAAATATTTTCCTATGTTAAATGATTATCTAACTTTAAAATTATTTAATATACGGATAATACAATGATTCATTTAAATTTAAAAAAGTTACATTTTGTCTTTTTCATAAGCATATGTTATGTGTCACATGTGCTTATACGTTTGTTTGAATTTTTTTTAGTTCAGTAATATATATATATATATATATATATATATATATATATATATATATATAACCTAAAGAAATATCACTATAGAATTTATAAAGTATTATCTATGGATAGCCTTTATGCTGCTAATAATCTTTCTTTGTCAGAAAAGTAACAATACCTTTCATCAATCGAACATGTCTGGGGCACGGTACCTCCTACCGTGCCCCAGACATGTTTAATTGATGAAAAGTATTTTTATGCCTCCCGCAGGACACCCTAAAATGTGGCACATATGGTGCGATAACTTCTGAATACATAGCAGGAAGAATTGTAGGATGATATCAGGCGCCTCTATCATTCTTTACGAAGAAATAATCAGCGTGCATCGCCACCAGAGGTAAATTCATAAAATTCTAGCTGGAACATTCAAACTGCAATTGCATGCAATGGATAGACCCTGGATTTCATTCTTTCCTTTTATCTGTGTATGTGCTGTACACATTTAATTTAATTAAAAATAACCATTTATTTCTCGGTGTTTCTATGGTTTCACAAGAGATTATATGTGATTTTGATTAAGATATTATACTTTGAATTATAATTTTTCAATTTTATCAAACTGAACAGTTGGAAATGAAAGCTATAATTCTGATTTCTATAAGCATATCTGTTTTATGTCTGCTTTGTTTCTTTCTTGTAACATGTAAATAATGCAAATTATTTTTAAACTAATATTCTTAAAGCAATAAGATAAATGTTTAAATAATGTTATCCTGTTAATTCGCGGAATCTTTTAGCGGTGGTTGAATTGAGAAAGACAACGCGTAACAGAATGAAATTTGTAACAGGATGCAAAAACCTATCAATTATCGTGTCCATCTTATCATCAGTTGAATGATAAACAGTTATAATGATATTTTAATAATTTCTTCAAAGCGGGTCAGCATCTGTTGGCTTACGTGCTTCTATGTTATGTTCTTGTGTGACAAATGGATTCAACTAATTAACACTGAAACGTCCTTTGGAAACAATTTTTGAATGTATATAAATCAATATACACCGTTATTTTGCTAATATAATTCTTTTTCATTGACAACACAAAAGTAATATAATTGCTTAAAATATCTTGAAAATGTATAAATACGCATTTTCATGTGCATTATCTTATTAAATAGTTTTTGTTTTATTTTTTATTTAAATATTCAAAAATGTATGTTACAGTACCTCATTGATATAATAATGTATTTTTTAAAATTTGAATGAAAATCATTCTTTTCTATGAAATAAATCTTGCTAATGGATTTCTTAGATTTTATTTAGAAGATAAGAATATGTGTTATTTAGAAGTTAAGAATATGACAAAGTAAATAGTATTTCATGAACTTTAATGTTTCGTTTCAAAGTTTTTATATGCTAAAATATAAATTTCTTAAAAATAATTCTTGACCACATTCTTAAAAATAACAAAATAAACGCTGGGAATTTTTAAAATTTACATTTTTGCTGAATATCAGAAACGTGCGATATGAATCGTTTTCCAGATATTATAATTCCTTTTTTAAAATTCAGTATATAAATGTAAGCATTTTACTTCCTAATATGAATTTAATAAATACATGCAAAAATGCATTTCAAATGAAAATGTAGCTCACACCGAATTTAATTACGATTCAATGAAATGCATTTCTATATCTATTCGCAATCAAATGTATTGTTAATTCATATTGCTATTCATATTATTTTCTCATATTTTTAAGATTTTAAATAATTATTCTTTAAATAAGTAATGTATATTATTTTAAAGATGATTTTATGCAATATTTCTAAACGGAAATATAAAATATTAGACCTAAACCAAACATAATATATTGATTTATTGTACTTTGTTTCTTTGTAATTTCCTAACTTTTACAAATGCTACTTAATATATATATATATATATATATATATATATATATATATATATATATATATTTGAAAATGATCTTTTAATTACTTTATTATTCTTTTAAGATTCTGAGATTCTGAATATTTTTTCCTTCAGTATTTAGTAAGAGTATAAGAAAGTATTTGCTAAAAAGAAATTTAATTAAACCCTTTTTTGTTTGCTTGAAGAAATACGATACAATTGTTCATCTTCTAGATTATCTACGTCTGTAGGCGTTTTTACTGAAGCAGCTGCAGTCTTTGTCACAAATATAAAAATCTATGGACGAATATCCCCTCCGTGTCCAGAACTCCCTATGGAGAGGTTGATACTCTCAGCTACAGAAGTGGTACTCAAGTTATTGTTGTTATTTATTTTCTTTGTTACTAGAAATTGCTTATGTACCTTCGAAAATAAAAAAAATATTATTGTATTGGAATAAACATATTGGGAATAAGAAAGTTTACAATTTACATTTTGATACCTTGTTGATTCTTTTAAAGGTTCTTTTTATTGGGTGTTCAAGAATTGACAAGTTATTTCTTTTTTGTTTTCACAATTTTGGTGTAACAACAACATTAGTTATTATAAATATAATATTAAAATTTATTTTTAAGGATAAAAAAAAAAAAAAGATCAATTCTGTTGCTTATTTTGACATATAGGTTAGAGAAAAGGAGATCTGTTATTAGTAAAATAATTTTGAATTTATCAAATTTTTAATATAGTCGGGGCTTAGATTTTAATTTCGTGATTGTGGAAATACAAAATAAAAAATATCTTTTTATTTTATATATTATTGTATTAAGTGACAGTGACAATTATCAGTGACAAGTTGACAGTAAAATTTTTGAGTTACTTTATTGATATTTATATAATGCACACAATTTTATAATAATAAAAATAAAATTATGTTCATAATTTGACACTCTGACCATAATTTCTTGAATATATAAATATGAAAAACAGGGTGTAACAATGTCAACTCACAATGGATTTATTCGTTTACGTTATATTTTAATATAAAAATAATTCGAAATTATATTTCTTTATACATCTTTTAAGCAATGTTAAATTTATTTTGCGTTGCTTTCAACCTTTGTATTTATCTGAATACATAGAGGAAATATATTATTAAATATTGATAAATTGCAATGAGTTAGAAGCAAATATAAAATTTTTTTCATATTTATACTGTGAAGAGATTTATCGATAAATATCATGCTAACTTTGACATATCATTTTGGGTAATATAATCACTTAATGATGTTGCAAGGTGTATTTTATTAATTACTACGTAATGGTCCTTGTTGAAGACTTTCCATAAGTAGAGTACTATATTCATGTGTCTCAAAGAAGAAAAGCCCTAAAATACAAGCAACCACCTCAACAAAAAGCATGCTGAAGGCAGAAGCGAAGCATGAATTTCCGTTTGTTCAACACATTTATGCTAATTATCATAACGTATGCTAATAATCATAAATTAATTTTAATTAATTTACATTTTTATACAGTAACAATAATATAATAATAATAAACGTGAATCGCTAATGTAATAAAATTATAATAAATTATTCATTTCTCTTCAGTATTTACTTAATAGCTTACAGTTTATCGGTAAACCAAATAAATATGTAATATGCTTTATCTTAACAATCGACACAAACAAACAATTTGCAGGGGAGGTTTTACTTCCATTTATTTAATAAGCTTGGAATAAAAAATGAAATCGAATTTTCAAAATACGATTTTTGCATTTAGAAATAAGAATTCAATTTTAAAATAGGATAACGATAATCATTTTGATGGAAGTACACAGCATTTCACATTCCATGAATCTAAAAATAGAAATGTAGATCTGTTTATTTTGTGATGTATCTCAAACGAAGAGAAATAAAAATTTGTCTCCAAATGCGCAAAACTTTCTTGTTTTGAAAACAAAAATAATGCACATGTCAAGCACTTGTGGTTTCATATGAAAATATATATTATTGTTACTGAAGAAATAGTAGCTACGCCTACGAATGCATTTGATATTTATAAAAATGTTTGTCTTATATTTTCTATTTTAAATAAGTTTTTGCTGCTTTTTTTTTATCGGAGTCTATTTTTCGTAATTTTTATTTTAATCTTTGTTAAAGAATTTTTTTCGGAAATATAAAACTCTAAAAATAATAATAAATATATGTAAGTAAAATAAAATCCTGCAAAATTTATTGCAAGTGAAATCACTTGTATGTTTTATTTTACAGGATAAAAAATGATTTTAAAAATTATTTAGTGTAAAAAATAATATAAAATACAACAGATACAAATTATTTTTTAAAAATGTTATTATAATCTGTAATATATATATATATATATATATATATATATATATATATATATATATATATATATATATACGCTCACACACAGATTTGATTTATGAGGTAAGAAAAGCCAAACGATGAGCGCATAGGACATAATGAAGTGCATGAAATGAATTATTCTGACCACTCACAGAGTGAACGTAGCACACATTGCGCATCAGTTGGTAATATGTGTTCGTTGTACTCATTCCACCATCCGTTTAAAAATGGATTATCTCAAATTGTGTTCACGACGTGTTCCTTATTATTTTAGTTCCGAATACAATGAAGCAATGTTTGCAGTTTCACTGGAATTCTTCAACATTATTCTGCTGAAGGCAATGGTTTCTTTAACCATATCATTACGGGTGATGAAATGAAAGTGCAGCACTTCATTCAAGAAAGAAAGGAATCAAGTTTTGATACTGATATCATCACTTGTGAAGACAGAATCCAAAGCCCTCCTATCCATCAACGGGTAAAATTATGGCTACTATTATTTTCGATGGTGAAGGTGTAGTCTAAATAGAGTTAATGCAGAAAAGCACTACCATACGTGCTCAATCCTACTTAACTAACGTAACACTAAGAGGATCGAGCAAAGCTGTATAAGGAAGTAGAGTATTTATTCCAGAGACATTGTCCTCTTGCATCACAATGCAAAACCTCACAGCAGGAGATTTGCCTTTTAATTTTTAATGGGAGGTGAGGCAGCTTTCACTGTGCAGTCCCGATCTGACACCCTGAGATTTTGATGTCTAAGGCAAGCTCAAAGAATATTTAGATTGAAGACAATTTTCCAACGATGGTCTGATTCATACAGTTGTTCTACGCTCATTCAAGAACCAAGGAACAATTTTCGGTCATCAAAGGCATCGAGCGATCAAGTTTGAACAAATATCTGCCATGACTGTGATATTATGTAGAGAAATAGTGTGTTGTATGTGTAAATAGTGTATTGTATCTGCTAAAATTCCCAATAAAGTGGTTTTTACCTACATTGCTCGAGTATTTTCGATCTATATATATATTATAAAATCGGATAATTCATTGCTAATTTTTGTATTTAAAATACATCACCTGTATGATTTAATGCATAACTTACACTTTTGTAAGCAATAGTATTTAAATTTATTAAAAGGGTTTATCAAGAATATGAGTTTTTATAACTCCAAATATCTAGAACAAATTTAAAATTCTTATTTTATTAAGTTTATTTGATTGTAAAAATTTTGTCAAATCAACATTTTTTAATTTTATTTTGACAGATATTTTCTGCAATTTATGCTATGTTTAATTGAAATTTAATTTAAAATAATTGCAAATTAGATTATCAACAAAATCTGATTAGAATGAAATTAAATAATGTTCTCATTTTGTGATATTATAATATATAGTGACACGTGTCATAAAAACTCGAGGCATTTTTTAAATTTATTTTTAACTTTATCTTATTTTAAAAATAAATCAAGTAAGTGATTTTTTGACAGAAGCAAAAAGCTTAAAGGGAGAGAGAAAGAAAATTTTCCACACAATTAATTTCACAATACAAATTATTCCACAACATTAATTTTTTATTCTTTTTGTCATTTACAATTATATAATTGCTGGGTACCATCTAAAATTGGATTGAACTTCTTATTTCATGGGAAAAGTAATTATGGTTTGAATAAAAGATTATACTAAGACATTATTTTCAATTAGAATTTTTGAAAAGGTACACTCTAAATCTATAATCCTTTTATCAAAATAAGAGCTTTTTAATTCACTGAATTTTATATAAACTAATCCTCTTTATCATAGCTTAGTACAATATATAAAACAACTTAAAAGAGTATTTTCAGATATGTAAAACTTATGTATATTTTTGAAGTATGCATTAGCTATCTGTAAAGCATCATCAGCTAATTATTGTAAAAAGTTGTGAGTTTTAAGGATTATGATAAAACTCATTATTATTTCTAAAGTATTCTAAAATTGCAATTGTTTTGAAGTTTTACTAACGTTATTTTATAATAATTTGAATAAAATATATTTAACCCTACCATTATATTTATGAAATACTTTGACTTTATATATTAGCTAATATTAGCTTTATATATGTACACATTTATTGGAAATTTTACTTGCTGTATGCTATCAATACATATTTTTGAATTACCATCTCAATTATACTTCCCACATAGGTACTGTTAAATGTGTATCTCTATATACAGGCTGCAGCAAGATAGCTTCCTTATTTGGAATTTCAATAGCACAAAAAGTAATAAAGATAATGAGGTTGGCATGGTCTCGTATCAGAGACGGGATCATAAAGTTGTGTGACATTGTGGTTCAGTCGTCCTCATGCCAATGCATGATAGCGAGTATGCCAATGCATGATTGCCATGCATTTGTAGCAGGGGCCTATTCTTCCGAATACCTCATTTTAATGAGAAATGATATGGAGTGGTCATCATGTTCTCCCAATTTAATCCTATGTAATTTCTTTTTGTGAGGGTATTTAAAGTCACGTGCTTGCAAACTTTGGAAGACCTGAAAAGAAACATTCAAAGAGAAACTGGGAATATACCTGAATACTATTTGTTGAAGAGAGTGATTAGAACAGCAGAATTCGGTTCACTCCCAGTGTATTTCCAATTACTAGCGCCACTTTCCCAATATAATATTTAAAACCATGTTAATTGAAAATTTAAATAAGTAATTTTTATATGCAAAAATAAATAAAAATATATATTTATTACTTTTTGTGTTGTTGCAATATGAAAAAGGAAGTCTGCTTGCTTCTTCTTCTTGTATGTATTAAAAACTTCATAAATTCATATTGTTAAAAGAGATGTGAGGCATTCCTCTTTGTTTTTAAATGTGTAATTATTACTGGTAAAGGGAACAGTCTTCAGCTAAATGCCAACCTATTTAGTTATATTAAGTCTAACCTTCCTTATTATAAGTACTATTAAATTCATAATATAATAATTCCTCTACTATTCTAAATGAAGACGCTTAATCATGTAAATGTTTAAAAACAAGAATTTCAGCTTAATCCAGACTTAATTTTCATGCATTTCTATTTTTTTCTTATTTATTTGATTCTTGCATTGTATCGAATAAATTTATCCTGAAAAACATATGAATCTTTCCTCCCTTATGTCTTGATGTAACAGTAAGCGGAATTTTATATCGGTCTAAATATTTAGGCATAGAATTCAATTTATATATTTGAGGATATGTTTGCAGCAATAAATTCTGAATCAACGATGATTTTTTTCAATAGTCAATGACATATAGATATTAATTATAATATTCTGTTCGTTAGAGAAAGTTTTGATCAGTTGGTAGAGAAATGGCTTCTTAGTGTCAATTAACACTCTTTAATTTCTCAAACATAAATAGCCACAGGATAGTAGCTTCATATGAATTTCTGCCTTCTACTTCGTGTAAGCAGAATGATATATTTATTAGATATTATTCTGCACGTTAGATATATTTATTCTCACACTATTAGATATTTCAAGAGAAAATAGAATTGAGTAAAAAAATTAAGATCCACTATATATAATTATAAATTTTAGAAACTTATCCTTTTTGTACATAGTTTTAGAATATTTAGCAATTAACTACCGAGTTTTTAAATGTATATTTTATTTTTTTACTAATTTTCAACTATTTCCGAAATCTCATTTCTGATATTCATATGCATACGTATACATCATTAAAAATATCTAAAAGGAATTACGTATTTTCATGCAATATATATATATATATATATATATATATATATATATATGTATGTATGTATGTATGTATGTATGTATGTATGTATTTTAATTACGTCCTTATGTTGGCTCTTTCGAGCATAATAAGTCTTGCAGTCCAATAAAGAAAAGAAATATCTCCAGGAGTGGAGAGCGTCTTGAAATGTGAAGAAGAGTGGGCTTCCTGGTGGGCAGAACATTTCCAAAGATGCTCGCCATCCATGTCAACATGTTCCCTACATAAAATGCAGTTGGGTGAATCCACAAACCCTATGTGATATAGATGTTTCAGGAGAAAATCATGCCCAGTAAGTAACCTGAAGTAGGAGACCCCTATAGATCTAGGTAGATCTCTAGGGATACATGAGGTCAGCTGGGTTCTCCAAGAGGCATCAACTGCTTTCTCTTTGGGATAAATTTTTCACTTGTGATGCATGACCTGTTTTAGAAGGAGTTTGACATTTCTTAGGCTAGTAGGAGTATCTGGAGGGCTTTCGCGAGATTGTCTGCTTTTTTATTACCAGGCAAGCCGCAATGGCTAGGAATCCATTGTAAAGTAATTTCCTTTCCGGCAGACAGTAAAGTGTTAATGATGGTCTTACAGTTAAATTCGATAGATTTAGGTAGGAGAGTATAATTTGCCACTGTATGAATGACAGCCTGACAGTCAACAAGAAGGACAAATTTCATTTCCGAGAAATCTAAAATTTTTTGGAGAGCCATGTAAATTGCATACATTTCTCCAAAATGGTCTGAGTTTTTTCCCAAAGGCTCTTTGAATTGGAAAAATTTAGAGAAGACACCAGCTCCCGCTCTCCCAGAATTTCTCTCAGCTTATCCGTCAGTATAAATGTGCATCCAATTGTCGAGTGGTTATATCACTCATTAATAGTAGAAAGAGCAGCAGCCCTGAGTTCTGCCTGAGGGGAGACTCCCTTCTGGACAGGAAGGACAAAGTCGAAGACAGGGGTGGCATATTTCAGCATACCTGGGAAGACAGGGGGTCTGGCTGTAAGGGCTCTATTACTTGGAGTGCCAAGTGATCTGGAAATTCTCTGGAATTCTGACAGAAATGTTCGTTGTTTTTAGTCTCAGATTGTTTGGTCTGTAGTTAGCCCCAAAACCATCCCTAAGTAGTAACCTTTCACCAAGAATCGAAGTAGCAAAAACTCTCCTATCGTGCAAACAGTCAAGGACAGTCTGAAGTTTCAAAGCTGGTATTGGAGTTGAGAAGGCTCCCCCAGTGATAAGCCTAAGAGCACTGTTTTGAGCAACATTGAGTTTCGATAAAACAGTATCTAAGGCAGTTATTAAAACTTCGGCTCCATAATCGAAGACCGGTCGGATGATAGAGTTAAAAGTCATGACTAAAACATCCTGAGTGGCATCCCACTTAACACCAGCTACTCTTTTTAATAAATTAAGTCGGCCTGAGACATTTTTAGCAATTTTTGAGGCCTGTTTGTTACAGGTGAATCTTGGGTCTAAAAGAATATAGCACAATCAATTCTCTGAAGTGGTTTGTCATCAAAGTTTAAAATAATCAGATGCTGTTTAGTACTCAAAGTAAAAAGCTCAAAATTGTCAATATTGACAGAGAATTTATTGTCATTAGACCATTTCAATAAAAAGTCCAGGGCAGAATTCATAACCCTCCCTAGTGTTTGAAAGTTGTTGCCAGTTGTCCAAAGGAACAGATCATCTGCATATAACAAAACCTGAACATCAGGGCAGGTCTTCGAGACGTTGCATATGAGATCATTAATCATCAAGTTGAACAAAACAGGGCTTAAAACAGAACCCTTAGGGAGACCCTGAGCAGTTTGCTCGAAACCCGATCTCGCATTTCCATAATTTTCGTTAATAAAACGTTGTGAAAGGAAATCAAAGATCCACTTTAATCAAAGATCCATCATTAGATTCATCCATTAAATCCAGAGATGCCCATCTGACGAAGCTTCTTTAGTAACTGTTTTCGCCAAACACGGTCAAACGCTGATTTAAAGTCGATAAAGACTGCAAGAGCACTTTCTTTTCTATGAAAACCATATTTGATTTGTTGACTGAGTCTGACTATTTATTCCGTAGTATTAAAGTCCTTTATAAACCCAGCTTGTCTCTCAGAGATAAATCCATTACCGTCAAGAAAAAACTGTAATTTATCTCTCTCTCTCTCTCTCTATATATATATATAAACCATCAAAATGATGTTTATTGGGTAAATATATTAAACAAATGATAACAATGTAATTTCTAGAAATTAGGAAATAATTATACCAAAAAAATCAGCAGTCAGAGCAATTACTTCTGGTACCAATAGTAGCTTGACACGAATTCAAAGGAAACGTATTACGTTAGTTTCTACGTGATGAAAAAGTTCATTAATGATAGGTTAGTAAGTGGTTATTGCTGTGTGAGAGAGAGAGGCCTAGCATATCTTTCAGCATGATTTATCCAAAACAACGGTTTTACATTCACTAGGCTGTCATCTGATCTTGATTGAATTCAGTAGAAACAGTTATCTGGGATAAACCTCTATCCAGCAAGTTACAGTTCGACTTGTATCAAGTTCAGAATTGGCAAATATTTATTTTTCTTACTTTTTCGCATGAAATTGCAACAATTTATTTCCTGGAAACACTTCAAGTAATATATATATATATATATATATATATATATATATATATATATATATATATATATGTGTGTGTGTGTGTGTGTACGGTAGTATTTCTTTTAAACACGTTATATAGGTGCCACTAGTGCCGCTATTGCTTTACATGCATGAGTTTAGAAATTAATTATTTTGATATGATGTTATCTTCTTGACTTATGATAATTTCATGTGTATCGTAGAATCGAAAAATAGGGGTTAATCAGAATAATCAGTAATATCAGAAAAAATTGTTAGTTGCCAGTATCGACTTTTTGGTGAAGCAAGTTTAATGAACACTGTTCAATAAAATTAATTAAATACTTTGTTTTCTCTTTCAGTATGTACCAAATTCGTTAGTGATACATTACTTTTAAATTTCAAAGACAAATCGAGTTAAATAAACACAAAAATACTAAAGATGTTTTAAAAACACATATAATAATTTTAATTCAAAAGTTTTTTGAGTAGACTAATATTTCATGAGGAATCAGCAATTTCTCCCATAACAAATTAAATAATTGAATATGAAGGAAAATAAACATTTTGAATACATATATTGATAATATTTATCAAATTTTATTGATTGTTTAAGAAATAAACCAGTTATTTTTGTTATGTGAATTTTAAAAGAAAATGTTAACTGCACACATTATTAATAATGTACACATTGACAATTTTAGCAACAAATATTTTATGATAGGAAATAAAGTTAAATAGCCTAACTATGGGGAATACCAAAGTGAACAGTAAACCGATATGAGAGAAAGCACCTCTATGGGGAATACGTTACTCTAACCAAAGGAAAATATTTAACTAGAAGAGTAGAATAATGATTACAAAGAATTATCTATTATTAATCAATAATTTATAGTATTTGTATATGAATAATATTATGCCATGATAAAAATAAACAAAAATAGATATGAAAGAATGTAAGCTCTATTTTGTGTACTACTTGTTTAATATTTATAGAAATAAAAAGTAAAGAAAATAGAAAGTTTTTAGCTGTAATAAAATATGTAAGAACTTTTTACAATCTATGTATTATGATCTCTTAAAACGTTATAGATTAAAAAGGTGACATTAAACGATTGAAATTCTTATAATGCAAGTGCTGCGAAGCATTCAAATTATTAGAAACGTTATTCGTTTTGATGAATATACAGGGTTCAGTAAACAAATTCCTTATTTCAAGTTGCAATATTACTATAAGTAATAAAGGTTATAAGGTTTGCGTGGTGTCATTTAAGAGAGAAGATCATTAGAATGTGTGACATTGTGGTTCAGTCGTCATCATGCGTTGGTGTAAAGAATTCCATTCATTTATTGTAGAGGCTATTTTTTAATGGTGTGTCTTTGCAAGAGAAACAATTCGGAGTGGCGTGAGTGGTTTTCCAATTTAGTCCTATATAATTTCTTTTTGTGGGAGTATCTAAATTCACGTGCCTATACTGATCGCCCACAAACTTTGGTAGATTTGAAAAAAAATATTCACAGAGAAACTTCAAACATGCCCGCCAATGTGATGCTGAAAGGGATGAGAACAGCAGAATTCGGTTCACAAATTGTATCGTCAATGGCGATCGTCACTTGCCTAATATGATGTTTAAAACTGTGTAAACCTTAACTTTAAATAAGTAACTTTTGTATGCAAAAATAAATAAAAATATATCCTTAATATTTGGATTAATTTATTAATTTCATGGAATTGGAACAAATGTTTTTCAGATTTTTAGGTGAAGTAAGGATCACATAAATCTCATGTTTCTTACAAAAGCTAGCTGCCCAAGAATTAATTCAGGAAGGCTTAAGTAAATGTTATACAGGGACACATGTGTACTCGTTTATCAAATTCTTTGAATATAAGATCAATTTTAGTCAGCTTTGTTCTCTTTATATTGTAAATTCTGTTATTTAGACAAAGAATTGCTTTTATCCAATACCGAAAATCACTATAAAAACAAATTGATTAATAATTCATTCGTAGCCTGCAATGATAGTAAAAATGAATGTTTTACTGTAAAAATTATAAACTTCATGTAAATATGAAAATAATCAATTTAATGGATAATGTTGTCTAATCATGTGTTTACATGTCAGCCTACATTTGCAGAAACTTATTTGATGAACTCTTTTCTCATTATTGATCAAGTAACTTTTAGAAAATGATAATATTATATCAGCTGGAAATAACAGTACAGGTATGTTTTTGACATAGGCTGTTTCTTTTTTTATATCATTAACGAGTAAAACCAAAAATACATTAACTAAAGAACAAGATTATGGTTAGATTTATCCTATTAATTTATATATTATTTAATACTTTTGTGTATAAAATGTATAGTAGATTTAAGATACTTCTGATCCAAAAGTTTATGGAAATGTATGAATTTGATGCATTTAAACGCAATTCTAAGACTTTCTTTTATAGAATAAAGATGTTTTGCAAATAAATAAATAAATAAATAAATAAATAAAATAAATAAATAAAAATAAAAATAAAATCGCAAATATATGTAAATAGTTTACCAATAAAGCATAGATTTAGAGAAGAATCGGAAACCAAGAAAAGCAAATTGATATTTTTTCCGCTATCTGTAATTGCACACAGTTTGCTCTGCAATGTTCATATTAATAAAGATAACACATATATTTATATTATTTCTTTTATATAAATAGCATTATAAAGCTTCATGAAGATTAAATCAATTTTTTTTTCTCGTATTACGTTTCAAACAAGTGAAAGAAAATGTGTAATCAAATTTTCAGTAAAACAAAGTACACATCAGGGTTTAAACAGCTTTAAAAACATTATTCAAACTCGAAGACTTTTTGGTGTTAATGTACTCTAAATACATGTTTCATGGTATATGTTTGCATAAGTTAATGATACAAAATGCAAGTAATATTTCCTCTCAATTTAATAATAAAAATGATTTATTTACAGTTATCTATTTTTGGAAATCTGACTTTCCTGAAGTGCTAGAAAACACTATTACTTGAGAATGTAAATTTTCCCATGAAGAATATTTTATTTTAATAGCAATGGTTTGTTTATAGGGATGGGAACAGTAAATCTTTATTAGTGAAACATACTAAACATATATTAAGACGGATTAATATTGCTTGAGAATGTTAACACAAAATTTGATTTTAGAGCCCAAAAAGAGCTGGCGACAGGGAAACATACTGGTGCAACAACACAAAAATCAGAAACCATCTGAAGGAATTTTTAAAATATTTAATTTAAAGTAAAAGTTTTTACAAGCAAATGTATTGCTTCTGAACTAGGGGAATAAATAAAATTCCAAGAGTATGAGTGTACTTATACACTACTGGCCATTAAAATTGCTACACCAAGAAGGTGACATGCTACAAATGTGAAATTCATACAAAGGAAGAAGGTGCTGTGATATGCAAATGATTAGCTTTTCAGCGCATTCAGACAAAGCAGGTGCCCGTAGCGACACCTACATTGTGTTTAAATGAGGAAATTGTTCAGCCGGTTCCTCATACACAAATTGCATTTGAACGTTGTTGCCTGATGAAAAGTTGTTTTGATGCCTCGTGTAAGAAGGAGAAATGCGTACCAGCACGTTTCTGACTTTGATAAAGGTCGAATTGTAGCGTACCGGGATTGCGGTTTACCTAATCGCAGTATTGCTGCTCGCGTCGGTCGAGATCCAATGACTGTTAGCTGAATATGGAATCGATGGGTTCAGGTCGGTAATACGGAACGCCATGCGGGATCTCAACGGCCACCTATCACTAGCAGCCTAGAAGACAGGCATATTATCCGCATGGCCTTAATAGATCGTGCAACCACGTCACGAGCCATGAGTCAAGAAACGGGGTCGTATGGAAGACAACAAGTATCTGCACGAACAGTTCGACGACGTTTGCAACAGCATGGACTCATAGCTCGGAGACCATGGCTGCGGCTTCCCTTGACGCTGCGTCATAGACAAGAGCGCCTTCAATGGTGTGATCAACGACGAACCTGTGCAGGAATGGCGAGACGTCATATTTTCAGATGAATCCAGGTTCTGTGTACAGCATCATGATGGTCGCATCCGTGTTTGGCGGCATCGTGGTGAACGTAAGCTGGGGTGCCATTGCATACATCTCGGTCTCCTCTTGTTCGTATTGACGGTGCTTTGAACAGTGCACGTTACATTTCTGGTGTGTTACGACCCGTGGCTCCACCCTTTATTCGAGCCCTGCTAAACCCTACGTTTCAGCAGGATAATGCCCGACCGCATGTTGGCGGTATTGTACGGACCTTCCTTGATACGGAACATGTTGCCCTGGCAGCACGTTCTCCAGATCTTTCACCAATAGAAAACGTCTGGTGAATGGTTGCCGAGCGACTGGCTCGTCACCAAACGCCAGTCACTACGGTTGATGAACTGTGGCATCGTGTTGAAGCTGCATGGGCATCTGTACCTGTACATGCAATCCAATCTCTATTTGACTCAATGCCCAGGCGTATAACTGCTATTTTTACTGCCAGAGGTGGTTGTTCTGGGTACTGATTTCTCAGGATATATCCAGCCAAATATTTTGAAAATTTAATCACTTGCTATTTCTAGTATAATATATTTGTCTAATAAATATCATTTTGTTATCTGCATTTCTTCCTGGTGTAGCAATTTTAATGGCCAATAGTGTAATTTAGTCAATTTTATAGATTTTATTTATAGATAATGTATTTCATCAACATCCGTAACACTAATAAGATTGCAGATTTATCGCGGAATTATCCCAGCAGTTTTTAAAGTATCTAATTTCGGCTTTCATAAATCCGATTTGTTCGTTTGACAAAGCAAAAGCAAAATTTAACCATCATATTTACTAATTGCATAGATAAAGTTGATTAGTTTTATGGAAATTAAACAATTATTAGGAAAAATCCAATATTAAATGTTGCTCAAATACTATAATTTATCTATTTAAAAGTTTAGTTTTTATAGCAGCTGAACTAAACCAATAATATGATATATTTTGCACGTAAGATCAATAAACTATTATAATTTAAAAGGGTAACTAAAATGTGTTAACTATACAATATTTAGTATAATGAAATTTTTTTTTTCAATTTCAAAGGTCTGAAAGAAAACTATATTGATTTTTAAAAACAATACTTAAATATTTATATTTCCTCTTAATGTTTTGATTATACGAGGAATAATATTTTCATGAAAGTTATCCATTCTGTTACAGTTATAAATAATGAATAAATATTAAATAAAATATGAATATATATAGTACAATGAAAAAATAATACTTTATCTAATTATTCGAGAGAAATATAGATTTGTATTAGAAAGTAAACGGTAAATATTTTAAAAGTTGTACATTTAATTAAATGCATTGAAATGATAGCAATGGAGTGATTTTCTTCTTAATTAAAATTTTTGGTAAATAAATTTATTTTTCAGTTTGAAAATTATCATTTGAACTGTTTATAAATTTGAATATGGATTTTAAATGCGTTTATAGATAAAGGGAATTAAAATATGCTTCAGAAATCGGAATGTATATAAAATTAAATCTCATTTAAAAACAAGTATTTAAAATATAATTTTTAATTTAAATAGCTAATAGTTTGCACATTCTTGATTTACATATATCTTTCATAAAATGTTTTTATATAGAATAGATTTCCAATTATCTAAACTCTTAATATTCGAATCATTTTTAGAATTCCAGAAAAAATAAATCAGACTTAAGAAGAGAAAGAAAATGAGAAAAAGCTCAAGAAATTGAAAAGTATGAGAAGTGAAGAGATGAGAATGAGAGAAATAGAGAGAGAAAGACAGAGAGAAAGAAAGAGAGAGAGAAAGAAAGAAAGAGAGAAAGAAAGAGATAAATAGGGAGAGAAAGAAAGAGAGAGAGAGAGAAAGGGAGAGAGAGAGAGAAAGGGAGCAAGACAGAGAGAAAGAAAGAGAGAGCGAGAAAGCCAGAGAGAAAGAGAGCGAGAAAGAGAAAGAGACGTGTCACTTGAGGAAATCAGAAACAGTCTTTTGAAAATTCCTGGATGTTCAGAAGTGAGTACTGAAGATGTAGGCAAATGAATTATGAGTGAGAACTTAGATTTCAAAATGCAAATGATGGCAAACTTAATTAAAGATTGGATTAAGAAGATGACCTTAATGTACGACTTGAAGTAGACACGGGACTATCAGCTAATGATACATTTGTCGTGTTTGCAACAGTTTTGAAGTGGATGGAGCGTCAGCTGGAGTATGATCACATGCATATTCTTACTGCTAAGCGGATGCGCGACTGGGCTGCGCGAAAATGGATGAAGGCAGTGAAACCGCTTACTGTGGCTAAGATATCCACTAAAAAATGACTTTCATTTACAGCATTGTACATGCATACCGTATTAAGGTACAGCACTTGTACCTTAACATGTAAAAGTGTTGCATTTAAATAAATAAAAAATTTTTTTCTAAAAAAAATACAATTATAGATTTTTCCAGTTATGTAGTTTTTTTCTCTCATTTTTTCACGTATAATAATTAATTAAAATAGATCCTTTACAAAAATTCAATACACCCAATTTAATTTTAGCTAATATCATAATACATCATTTAACAGCAAACAATGTAATAAAAATCATTATGACTACAAATTTAATTTTCTTGTGATTTTCTGTAGGAGATGTTTTTACCATTTAAAAATTTAAATAGATTAAATTTCAAACAATTAACTAACTATTAATATTTAAGCATTCTATGAATGGAGAAACTGAAACTGATATTTTATATAATTTATCTTATTATTCATTGATAAGTTTTAATTAAATAATTTGTGTTAAATTGTTTTACTTCCAGTATTAAAAATTTTAATTAAATAATACAAATAATTTGCAAACATGCAAAATCTTATGTTAAATTATTTTATTAACTTTGATCAAAATCATCCATGAAATTTGATCCAAAAGGTATAGTAAAATTAAGCCTTATAATTTTGGATTTTTTAAGTTAAATGATTCATTAAAATGTATCATTTTAAAGACTATTTAGTTTTCTACCAATAAAAAATATAATGAAACAAATAAAGAATTTAAATTATTGAATATACCTTAGAAAAATTGAATATTGTTTCCTTTCCTTTAATCAAACTTTTTTAAAAAAATTAGCATTTTTTTAAAACAAAATATGTGATCATAGTACACTTGTCTCCCTATTATTATCTAATTTTTCTCACTAGTATTAGAGCGAAACGTGAATAATCCTCAATGTATTAATTATTCATCATTAATTACTGAAAATGCATATCTATCACAAACTTTCAAACGTGTTCATTAACCAGATGTCATATTTCAATATAATTAATTATATATGAATGTCAGAATGCTCATTATTACTTTCCCTTTAATTTTCTTATTTGAAAGAAAAACTAAACACATATTTGACATGATTAATTGATGATATATTTATTATATACTAATACTTAAATAGTTAATTAAAATACAATGAAATAAAGAAACTCTTATTTTATTTAAATGTCTGTAACTATTAACTAAAAGTTTTGATAATTTGTTATCGTGTTATATGAAGTAAATTAAATTTATAAAGTTTAAAATAATATAAAATATAATGACGCGTAGCAACAATTCTTCATCAATATCTTTTAAGAGTTATATTTATTTGCAAAAATATAGTGTCGGAAAAGATCTTAGGAGTGATTTATTAGGATTTAATATGTTAAATACTATAATGATGTCAAAATATATACAGTTATGTAGCTGTTGTATACCTTATGAATCCATATCATAGCATTTAATTTTTAATTTTGTAGATGAAATTAGAATTGAATGTTTTATTTATATCTGGTATTTTATTATTTATTTCAATAAAATTACATGATTTCTTAGAAATATTTAACGAAAGACATGCCTAAAAATTTCAAGAATATTAACACACAGAAAAGGAAAACAAAATAATTTTCTCATTTATAGTTTTAAAGTTAAGAAACAGAGTATGTTTTTTTAAAAATTGGATAGGTGAAATTTCACAGATTTGTTTTGTTTTAAATTGCTACAACTCCAGATGGCTACTTAAGTGGTATACTTTTCTAAACTTCTTTCTATTTGATGAATGAATTAATTTTTTTACTTACGTAACACTTTCATCACCTCTGATTGCTATTATTTTTGACAGAAAAGTTTATTCATTGATTGAATTTTTAAAACGAGTTTTAGGGTTTCTAGCGTTAATAGGAGTATATAGTTGTCATAAAAAGAAAGATATATATATATATATATATATATATATATATATATATATATATATATATATATATATATATATTTATATATAATTGTCGTATATCAATTTTAGTGTTCAAATCTAGAAATATTTTGCTATTCTGTAATTTATACAGTTCAGGCAGGATTATTATTTTCACCATCGTTTCTTTAGGGAATGAGAGTAGTTCCAAAGGCTTACACTCTACAGAATGACCTTAAACTGATGGTAGGGCTGCTCTCTTCAAATTTCTGGTTTTGACACAGTTACAGTTGAGAAATTTACGATGAATGTTACGCTTTTGCATACGCCTATGTTGCGGTGAGTACCAGGGAGTTTTCTTGGTTTACTTCTTTTTGACAGGTAAATATGGTCCACTATCTAAGAAAAGAGGAAATTTATACTGTGGATATTGAAGTGTCTTACAACATCATTTAACTTTTCCATTATTATTACGCTTCATCAAGTGATTATATTTCTTATTTCAAAAAATATTGTAAAAGTGATGTTTGTGACTAAAAATTCCTATTCTTATATGAATTTTAATTTATATTTTATATAGAACATGTGTTATAACTATGTTCATATTTATAAATTTCAAATTGGTTTAGGATATAGATTAACAACTAAAGACTGAAGACAATATAAGAATATGTAAAGAAGATAATTTTTGATTAGTAATTAGTTTAGTTCAAGTGCTGACTCATGAATATAAATATGACAAATTAAAAGCTAATAGTTATTAATAAATGTTAAATAAAATCTAATCCAAGAATTTGCATTATTCAACATATAATAATTTTCCGTTGGTTTTCTTTAATTTATCAATTTTTTCCCTCTTAGAAATAGAAGAAGGTTGAATTGATAAAATAAAAATACATAAATGTAAAGATGCTTATTATTCATAATATTAGTTATTTTATTTACTGGGTGAAACAAGATGTTTTCTTAAAATTAAAAAAAAGTTAATACTATTCATAAGAACTGTCAAGATATTATCAGCAACATATGATGTTTTTATATATTTAAAGGTAAAGGGGTATTTTAATGGGAAGAAATAGAGATAATGAATGTGTACTAGTCAAAAATTATAATTGAAGACTATATTCAGAGTTTATATATGTTAAATGTCAGAAAAGTAGTAATATTTTGTATGTGATGTACAAGTTAATGAAAAACATAGAAGTTGAAATACCGACTTGTCTGAGTTTAAAATACGCGATGCTATTTTATCAGGACTTAGACCTATACAGTGTAGTTTACAAAATCCTATATGACATTATGCAATAAAATGACATGGTGAAAAATGCATGCAAATTCAAGCATAGCAAAAACATTACATGATATTTTACTGACAAACCAAATCAAAAAATATGCGCATAAAACTTGCACAAAAATTGAAAATTGAAATAATATATTTTTTGAAATAGTTTTGCAGTAGTATTTTTTTCTTCTTTTATGATGATGATCTTTATGATCCTTTCTTTTATGTTCTAAAAATATCTATTCTATTATGATAAAGTAAGAAATTGTTTCATCTCAAATTAAGCATATGTGTACATATAAGTTCATTAAGTTTAAAATTTACCGTAAAGGTATTAAATATTATTGGTCTATGCAAACCATTTATTGATAAATGATTTTTTAAGCTCTTCAAAGAGTCAAAATATTTATCAAAAACATTAAATTATAACAAGAAAAAATGTATAACTTATTATTGAGAAATGTTAATTTATTGTTATAAATATTTGCTTTCGGATGTAAGCACAATATGAATTTCATTTCATATTGCTTAGTTCTCAAATTATATACATTTCTATTCAAAGTATTATTAAAATCAGGTAAATTTCCTAATTATTATTATCTTATTTTTTTCCTTTAATTCTTTAAAATATGAAATGTAATTTTAATTTGATACAATATCTTAATCCTTAACTATAAAATAATAAATAATGATATTTTATGTGAGTAAATAACTTTAATATAGATTATAGCTACAAAAAATTACCGCATATGTGAGTTTCATTAATAATTCAGGAAATTGTAGATTAATTTTACAACCTAGATGCTACTTTACAATATATTTTTGCTGTTTAAAAGAAAATAGAAATTATTTATTGGGAATGTAAAATGAGTAAATAAATTTACTTTCGTGTCTAGTATAATTTAATATGAAAAGAAATATCAATAATTTAAAAAATGGTATACAATGTATTGAGGTAACTAAAATGCCTAAAATATTAATTAGAGGAACGAAAAATGTCGATATAAATTAAGTAAATATCAAGGGATATGTATTTTATCAGAAGAAATTAAAAACTCCAATGATGTTTTAAAATTAGAAATTTTTTAATGAGAAGATGAATGCATAGGTATATATATACATACAAATGTAGATTTTTACCTTATATTACAAAAATTCAAGTTTAAAATTAGAATAATGCAAGAATTATTTTTCAGTCTACCCTTTTTAAATGTAAGGGATCTTTTTAATGTTGGTTCCCTTTTTAAATGTAAGGGAACCATTTTGATATTTATTTTAGGCATGAAATTTATCATTAATTACATTAAGAATTCTTGAAAACAAATACTGGGAACCATTTGAGTGCTTTGAAGTGAAATTAGGTTTCCACAGCTGTGAGTATTCAATTTTTGTCTCATTTGTTCTTAAGAATGACAGTTTCAAGACGAATTTTTTTAGTGTAGTACATCTAATATAGTTTGATTTTGAAGTATTTTTAAATTACAGCTTAGAGATAACTGAAAAAAAAATTTTAGTGTAAAGCATTTAATGCACGGGTTGAAAACATTAAAAAATCTCGAAATGAAAAAAGTTTTAGTGACCTAGTGCAATAAAACTTGTAGTGAGAGATAAGCTCTAAATGAAATATTGTATGTAAGCAAAAGCGATTTCTAAACACTCTGCTCGCTCATACCCTCAGATAAAAGCACAATTCATCTCATATTATATATATATATATATATATATATATATATATATATATATATATATATATATATATATATATATATATATATATATATATATATATATATATATATATATAATGCAAAAAATATATATTAAAGTAATGAATGCAAAATATTGTGAAAATACAATATAATAAAATATTAACTACAATACATTATAGGAAATCTAGCCAGCGTAAAAGCAGCTAAAAAAAGATTTGCCAATTTATAAATAAGATAAAACATGAAAAGTATTGAAATCAGAAATATAAAATTGGAAAAATACTAAAATACACAATAAGAAAAAGGCAGAGGAACCATATTTTCATCAAGAGGCAGGTTTGGTTTGTTTGTCACTCAACGGGAATTGTTTGCATACGAGAACTAATTAGACCGGGAGCTACGGTTTAAAGAGGACTCCGAACCACAACAATCGTTCATGCCGAAGGTGGGATTCGAACCCATGAACAGTTCAGCTGAAGGCAAGACTACTAACCATTCGGCTGATCTGAAGGGATGTGGCAGATGGGAAGCTGTGTAAAATGAACACTATTTCCTGACATGCGCGAAAGACAAATGTCTAAATATCTTCGAGTAATTCCCCCGAAGAGTGTTCCTATTAAAAGAAAAAAAATCAAAGATACACTTGGTTCAAAAATTAGAGTAAATATATATGCAGAAAAATATTTAGTATATATGCAGAGAAATATATTTAGTATTTTTTTCAATTTTATATTTCTGATTTCAATGTTTTTCATGTTTATCTATCTATCTATATATATATTTCTCGAAAAATCAAAGCTATTAAATTTTGTGTATGATAGAAATATCTAATTTTATTTATATTGTTTTTGTATTTCAATACCATACTTTTCAATGTAATTTATATTGTAATTTTGTGATAAGGAACTCTTTACTTATTTATAGCAGCTTATTGTGTTTAAAATTTATTAGAGATGGCAAATATCTCTTTCAATAACTTTCTCTTAAAATAAGAATTCAATTTATTGCTAATGCATCCTAAGAAAGTACTTAGAAGCTGCTCACAAACATTAATGGCGTATTTATTCATTATATGACCAGTTTATACTTAAGATTAACTTGGCGAAAGCATTTTATAGGAAACTAAAGGCAAGAAATAGTCCACAGAAAGCGTCTATTCTCGAGTTTCAAATCATACCAATGGACCATTAAACTAAAATCTAGAACACTACTTATTCTGGAAATAACTCAGGTGTTAAGTTTCTGGTGATAGATTTTAATGCCAAAGTTACCTGCTATGTTATTCTGAAGCAGTGCTTTATGCGTAGCTAAAATACTTTAAAGCTAGAATATAATTTTCCTGTTGTATTAAGCTAGGAACGAAACATTAATTAAATTATTCATAAAGAGGGCAATCATCACATGCGAAAAATTCAATGTAATAAATATAAATATCACAGTATAAATTTTCAATATAAATAACATAATATAAACATCGTTTACCATTAACTATCAAAAAATACCCAAAAAATATTTTTATATAAGTGTTTAATGAAATATTCAATAATTGAGACGATTGTAGTTTTTAGATTTTATTTGCTTTTTATTATGAAAGCATTTTCAATTTTATCTTTGTTCTTTTTTATCATATTAACTTTTTTTACAAATAATTTGCATTTTGAATGAAAATAGTAATAGTAAAAGCAGAAGTTTTATATATATATATATATATATATATATATATATATATATATATATATATATATATATATATATATATATATATATATATATATATATATATATATATATATATATATATATATATATATATATATATATATATATATATATATATATAAGTCAAATTTAATTAAAATTTTTTACATTGTTTCCTTGATTTTTGGCGAAATAATTAATCAATTTTTATATAATCATTATTTATTAAAATTTTGTGATCGTAAGTAAATGTTAGCAAAGAAAATTTTGCGTTCAATAAATTTATTATGCTTAAATGTTAGCTGTATAGAAAAAAGGAGAAAAGTTGAGAAATTTTAAGACAAGTGTAAGTAGAATGATGTAGTTGTCAAACTTTTTTTATCAACTTATTTTACATAAATTGCTTAAGTCTCATCTTACGGAAAGTCAATATGAATTTTTCTAACAACAGTATTAATTCTAATGAATACTATTTAGTAGAAGTTAATAAGCAATATTCATTGAAATTCTTAAAATAAAATAACACTAAATGGTAAGTTGTGTGTCTTCTTAAAAACATAGCAAATTTAAACAAAAACAATTTGTTCTAAATAATAGGAAATTATAAAAATTAATTTAATAAAAATGGGTATTTATTATCTGTGAATTATATATTTCTCAATGTTTTGCAACATTTCAGAGTTTTGTATAGCAAAGGTTTATCTACGGTTATTCCACAATAGCTGCATCAAACATAAAACCTTTCATACTAACGAGTTTTATTCAAATATTAGACCACGATGAGTACTTATCTTTATATGTTTATATAAATACTATTTTACAATTTGGGGAAATATATTAAGAGTATGCAACTTATACAATGGACATAATTTTATGCCAGCACTCATCATTTTTTATCATTGAAGATATTTCAAATTTAAACATGTGTGTATTTTAACACATGTTTAAATTTGAAATATCTCCAATAATAAAAATGATCTCAAGCAATCTTGTGGTAAAGTAAATAATATAAAAAAATAATTTATATGAAAAATTATGAATCATTTATCTGATTTAAATTAACCATAAAATAAATGTTTTGTCTTATCTTTTTCGTTTTGCATTTTCTTCTGTTCTGTTATCAACGCGTTAATGGCTTGAATCAAGGGAAAACGGTTTCTCAAACTAATGCTTTGGTCTTTATATCAGACAAAAGATGATAGTGAGTCGGGCACAAGGGAAGTTCGTAAACCAGAAAAGCAGGTAAAAGAACTTGAATCGGTCAAATTCACAAATTAGAAAAGATAACACATTAATGAAATTTTGGAAGCATTATCTCAAAAGATTTGAAAACTAATTATTTAAAACGACAGGTAATTTTCCGAATTTTGAAAACTTTCTCAAATGGAAAAAAAATTGTAATTAAGATATACTTCTTTATTACAGGTAAAAATCATGAATGGGTTTCTTTCTCATCATCGACGACACCCAGAAAAACATTTGTAGACTTTGCCTTAAACAGAAGACAGGCAGCAAATTCGCCGACAAGTAGGATTTATGACTCCGTCTCAAATGATGTCGTAATTAAATATGTGTCACATAGATGAAAAGTCGTCTGACGTTATGGATATTTTGAACCAATGAGAATCATAATAGAATGCCATAACCATGAGCTCAATTGAAAGAAAGAAATAACCACTTATCATTAATAACATATTAGATTCTATTGTATGGTGATTAATATTTGAATAAATATTTCTTTCTTATAATATTTATATATTTTTTAAGAAAATCTTCAGAAAAGGAGTTTTAGAAATTAATAAACCATATAACAATATATAAACCTCGTATTTCATTTATATATTTCTAATATTCTTGATCATAAATTTATCATTAAGCAAATGCAAATTTGTTTTATTAAGAATACTGAAATTTTGAAATCATACAAATTATTATGAGGTATATAATAATATGAAAGAGATTCTTTCATACAAAAATATTTATCATCGATATTATTCCAACTCGATAATGAATATTTGGAATTCGAATTAAATTTATCTACAAATAAAATTATTTTTAAGTGACCAAGCTTTTTATATATATAAATAAAATTTTTTGGTTGTAGCTGAATAAATTTAAACTACCATTTATTTAAAAATATTCCAGTAGTTTGAGATATTTAAGCTCTATTTCTACTTACAAATCAAAAGAAAAAATAGTATCAATTTTGTTTTCATAATTATAGTTCATACCTTTGGGAAAAAAAACAAAATATTGTATTATACCCGGTTTTAACATCGCATTCTCTGAAGTACTGTTTGATTAACAGTCTTAACACAGAAATCCATCTGAAGTTAAGAAAGAATATGGAGCACTTAATTTATTGTAACATTCAAATAATAAATATTCAGTGTTATATATGGAATGATGTCTTGCGTTCAATGTTATACTGTATTATTTATCCAAGATGCTCTGAAAATAGAAAAGACATATTTAAATACATTAAAGCATTTATAAAAATAAAAATAATATACTTTTTAAATTCTTATGAACAGAGTATTACAATTGATTAAATTCAAATTTTTAAATGCTTCTTGTTCAACATAATCTTATTCTTTTTTTGTTATTCCTAGCAGATTTTTGACATTTTATGAAGGGAAATATTTTTTTATAAATTTCAATTTAATTTGTATTTTGGAAAACTGCTAACTTTTGAATTGAAAAATTGTTAATATTAAGGAAATATAATTTGTGACTTAGTATTTATTCCTGCGTCTTTTAAAGGTATTGTCGTAGAAAATAAAAATGAAATGTTGAAAAATCAATCAATAAAAAAGCCTAAAAACACAAAAATTTATTAAAGAATTTAAAGACTTATACCATATAAAGTTTCCATTTAGGTTTTTATTCTCAGAGTAATACTAAAAATTAATTAAGTGCAAAGCTTGGCAATGCTTTCAATTTCACTTATGTGTTTGTTCTGGTTTTTTGTTTGTTATATATTTGAAAATGTTTCTTAAGTGTTTTGGGGATTTTTCTATTCTTGATTTAATGCCTATATATATATATATATATATATATATATATATATATATATATTTAATTATTTATTTTATTTGTGTAAATAAATATCATGGTGAATACATGACATTGAAAAAGAAATGATGAAAATTGTTGTATCATTACATTTACGTTTATATAAAAAATAAATGTAGAAATCGTAAATCTATTATTACGCTGTTTTCATTAGCAAGAAAAAAAAACCGAGCATAAAGTTAAAGTTCAATTATTGTAAATAATAATTAAATTATATTCATGAAACTATTTTCAAGTTAACAATACTTTCAGTTATCTACTAAAGGCCATTTAATGAAATTTAAACTTCTTTCCACTCGAAAAAAAAGTAATTTCCTTACATAATTAGTTTGTTTTCTAAAACATTTTTTAAAATTTTTGATGCGTAAAGAAACGTTAAAATTAGGTTTACTCTAATTTATTTTGCATTAACGATTAATTGGAATTCTCTTCTTGTGAAGAAAATAAATGTTTGTGAACTTTAAACTTAGGAGAAAAACAAAATGCTCAACTTTTTTGATATTTTCACAACAGTCTTACAACACAAATTTTTTTGTCCCGCTTATATATATATATACATATATATATGTGTGTGTGTGCGTGCGTGTGTGTGTATGTTTAACTTTTATACCGATATTCTTCTATTGAATCAAATATCGTATATATTTTAATTTTAAAGCATAATTTTAAATGTTTAATTTGAATATTACAAAATTATTGTCTTTTAATATATAACACATTCACGAAAGAAATCAAATATCAACGCTGGAAAAAATAATTATTTTCATAATTTATAGAGCATTTATTTAAAAATGATAAGTAGAAGAGGCTGCCTCCTTCAGATGATGTACTTTAATAAATGGTTGACATGGAATGAAGAGCCATTTCGTAGGAAGATATCCATATTCTCATTGATTCTGCGGCCAGACGTGTTGCTTCGTGCATCGCAGTTCACGATTGACGTGCAACTTACTGATCCGACCCTATTCTTGCTCTGTATTATGCGTATTACGTCATTTCGAAATACAGATCACTAATTGTTCATTTCTCTCCTTCTCTGTGTGTCCGCCGAGTTTTCTCTCTTTCGGGTTCACACATACACACATAAGTGTAATTTTTAATAGTTTAAGTTATATACTATCATTTTAATAAATAAAACGAATATTATTTTCTTCATATTACTTCTAAACTAGAGTGTTTTGAAACTTTAAATATTTTAGCAGCATTATGCATAAAGAATAACTAGAGTTAGACATACATTTTTAATACATAATATTTTGCAGAAAGATGACGCCTATACAGAACTACAAACAATCTTCTGACATTGGTGACGATTCTCATATGTGAGAAATGAGGTAGTATCAACAAAATATTGATCGAAGCGAATATGGCAGACATGCGGGATTGGCAGCAGTTTGTAAGAAAATCTCATGCCAGAAGTTAAAAGTCTCAAAACAGCTTTAACTTAAAAATATTATGTATCAAATCGTAATGTTCAGTGTTCCATCACCAATCGCTGGCATCAATTCAACATTATTTACCAGTAAGCAAAATTCAATGATATTAAAAGCTATCTCATGTTTTGAAGATCACTTAAGCGTTTTGTTGATGATTTATTAATAAAAGAATATCCATAAGATTGATATTGGTTTGAGGTAAGAAGAACAGACTCAGTGTATAGAAAAATTTCATATTAAATGATGAAATTATATATTTTTATTATATTAATGGTGATTGCTGCATGCGTACCTGAAAATAAAGAAACACGTGCCCAAATCTAAGATTTTCACTGAATGATATGTGACACAATAACTGATTTGATTTTTAAGAAAGCTGACTGATGTACAGGCTGATCTTTTTTTAAAGTGACAGTCTTTGGAGCGTCCTGTAGCGCGATCTAATATCCAAAATAACACCAAACTTGGTATTTAGACTAATCAAAACATGGGAAAAAAAGATTTCGTAAAAAAAAAAATTTGGTTTCAAAAGTCACCGCTAGGGCATTTTGTAGCGTTGCTGTAGCTTACAGTCACGAGAATTAGCATAAAACATGGGTATCAAAGAAAAATGAAAATGTTGTGGGATGACAACATTTTCACATGATGATGATGTGCTGGACAATGGGGGCTTTAAAAGCAAATAGTAGACAGCTCCGACAAATAATCTCAGCTGAAGTAAGCGACCTCCAGTGGCCTCTTACGTTACTGGAACGTGTGTTTATGTTGGTGGAGTATTAAATTTGCCTATTTTAAAGAAAAACATAACAATAACAGTGGGGAATATTCCTCGTGATATGTTACGCACGGCTGTGGAGAACGTTGTGCACAGAATGCACGGTGTTATTTCTGAGAACGGGGAATGTGGTCTAATTCTTCACCGGGGAAATTATTGTAGTAAATAAACACACATTAATAATTTAACTACATGATTTTATGTGTTAGAATTATTCATTTCTCACATTTTCTACATTGTAAAGTGCCATAAAATGCCCTAGTGGTTATTTTTTGAACTAAAAATTTTTTTACGGTATCCTTTTTTTCTTGTTTTGATTAGTCTAAATAGCAAGTTTGGTACCATTTCGGCTCTTACATTGCCCTACAAGGTGCTCCAAACACTATCACTTTATAAAGGATCCCTCTGTATTTTTACTTTTAAAGTAAAGGTTATTCCAATTTGCTTCCTTATTGCATAAATTCATTCTTCACATTTTAAGAAACGTGATTCAATCAGCTTACCCAATTGACATATATTATCAAACTATAAAACATGGTTACGTAATACGTAATATATTACGTAATTCAACAATATTTCTCTTTCAAAATGATTTGGACATTAATGTACTTTATAAAAAATACTATTAATTTTTACATACACACTAAACTCCGAACTACGATATATATATATATATATATATATATATATATATATATATATATATATATATATATATATACATACACACAAATGGGTTCTAATTTTCATGAATAATTTTATGAACTGATTTTTTATATTTATAATGAATTACATTTCGTAAAGATATTTGATTGTTGCTTGCAAATATCATTTTGCAGAATTATTTAATTTATAATTAAATTTTTATATATGTTAAAAATACTATTTTCAATTAATTTTTATATTATTTATGTTCTACTTAAATAAATCTGCAGTGTGTTTAATAGTTTTTTTAAAATAACTTGAACAGATTATATTTAGAATTCATTTATAAAATTTGCTGATTCATATTCTCACTTTGGGGAAGAATGTATCGGTAAATTAGTCTTGATGTGTAAAATATCTCTAAATTGATTACCTCATGTAGTATTTCATAGTGTCTATAATATAAGGATTATAAATAAATATTTTAAATACTGAAAAATTAAATCCTCACCAAACTAAAGTATTGCATTTAATGGAAAAATAATCTTAAATATAATTATATTACCAGGGATTCTATACTAGGATTACCTAAATCTTGTAATTATATATATGGCTTATGAAGGTATTTTATTAGACTTTTATGGTATCAGAGTAACACTAATGGTATAAAAGTCATTTATTGAGTAATACATTTCTCACTAATTCTTTTATCTTTTCTTTAATAATAGCCATAAGATAATTTGTTTTGTCTTGAAAGGAATATCTAATACTCCGCGTAACTCCCTTGTCGGGAAAAATGTCTTCAAATCAATACTGCTAAACATATTTTACATTCATCTTAAAATTTTACTATTAGTTCATTTTTTTTATATTTCATAGATTTAATATTGTGTCGAAAAAATTGAAATGCATTTTAAGTCTTTTAGGTGTAAGAATTGACAAAGATAAATATGACACATGCTCTAAAAAAATTTGAATCTTTATCATAAATTAAAATAAATTTGTCTAAGATGCATTTATGTGAAAAAATATCTATATGCATTTGTACTTAATTCTATGTAAAACAGAAATGTAAAAGCAATTTTGATTTTCAAAAATTGCATTTTTATTTTGTATTCTTTGATGATGTGATCCCAAATAAGATGCACACACACATTCTTACACACACAATAACTATATTAACAGCAAAGTCAAACAGTTGAAATGATTTGGAGAATGTAGTTATTTAAACTTTAATTCCAGACCATCTTTTAGCCCGTTTTAAAGCCATTTTAATCTTTAAGCCCGCACATCATGTCCTAGAGGTCCGGCTGTTTGTGGAACGTAGTTTTAAAATATCTACCTTATTAGCAAATAATACAGTTCTTCGGTTAATTTATGGTGTGTTTATTTTCATTATTTTATATATTTGGTGAAATATTTTCTAGTGGGTTTAATCTCTAGTTTTCTGAATTTTTTTTGTCTCATTTTTAGCAAGTAATACAGATCTTCAGTAGCTGTGTTTGTAGTGAACTATTTTCTATTGATTTTAATTTCCAGTTTTCTGAATTTCTGTTGTATTAATATTTTTGATATTAGCATGTCAAAGCGTGTATTTTCGTGTATTATGATTTTAGTTAAATGTTTTATATTTTAGGGAAAGATGAAGTGATATATGTCGTACAATGAGCAAATGAAATGGTTTGAAGTTATGTGTTAGAGAGACATCAACTGATATCTCTCTAACATAACTTTACTATGGTTAATGGATTCTTTATACATACATATAGATAATCCATTAATCAAAAAATTATTTTTAGAGAAAATAAATCTTCTGCTGAAAAAATCTTGTCTCCTACGATGACTCAAATTCAGGCAAAAAATAGGACGTTTTGCAGAAAAATTTCTGTATTGCCCAAGACAGTTCTCATAATACCATTCTAAAATTACCAAAAAACATGTGTAACATGAAGAGTGCTATCCTCATAATTATTTTATTTTGCATACAATGACATCGCAAAAATTTCAAGAGAGTTTGTGATGCCAATGAAATTTCAATAACTGCAAATAAAGCATTAAATGGTATTTTAAACGCTGACAATAATTGACAGATTCTTATATGTAAATGTGCAAAATCATTGGGATATGAATTGAACATGTCTTGATATTATCCTTGATCAAAATAAACTAATAAACTGCAAAATATACTCAAAAAATTGTGCAGGTATTGCTCTTTAAATTCATAGAAGAATATTTTCAGAATCATAACACGAATTAATCACTTACAACAAAATTTATTAGAACAAATTATAAAATACTAATTTAAAGTCTCTACTATTAAATCTGCTTTGGTTCAAAACAAGTAAATCTATCTTCTTCCTCAAGCTAAAGTTAATTTCACTACAACATTGTTTCCAGAAAAATTCAGCCTAAGCTGAACTTTTCGGTAATGAAATTACAGACATTACAATTCAGTATAGGAAAAGTTCAGTATAAGCTGAATCCGACACCAGCCTACCGTAAATTTTTAGAAGTAATAAGCCCGAGGATCGATACCCAGTGCCTCCATTTTGCAAGCATCGGTGGTTAAGTGATAAGCCTGGAGGCTTAATGGTAGTACTTCGAGTTCCGAAGGTACTGGGCCGAGGTTCAATACTCGACGAAAGTAGACTCAACCTTACAGTGGGTCGATAAAGTGATTTTAGTTAAATGTTTTATATGATGAGATTTTATATAGTTAAATGTATGCTTGGGAACTAAGCACCGGGGACTTCAATTTAGGCTGACCATCTAACCGGTTTGTTTGTTTGTCACTCAACGGTCATTTTTTACACACGAGGGCTAATTAGACCGGGACCTATGGCTTAAAGTGAATTCCGAACCACTACAAACATCCATGCCCGAGGTGGGATTCGAACCCACGAACTGTAAAACCGAAGGCAAGAGCACTAACCATTCGGCTACCAGCTAGGCGACCATCTAACCGGGACATATGCTTCACACACAAGGGCTTTCTGTTAGGAAAACAGATATGGACACTGTAGGCCTTGACATTGACATTACTATTTGTGGAAGTCGAGATATTTATATATGCACCAATTTTTAACTTTTAAGGAAATTTATTTTAATATATGATTTAACATTTCCATTACAATGTCTTAAAATTCTTTTAATGTATTTTTTTTAGTTTGTTAACCAACTGAAACAATCAAAAAAATTTATTCTCATTTAATTGTTTTTAATAATCTTTATGAAATATTTTACAAATTGCTGTTCATCAAGCGTTGAACTCGTTCTGTATCTTATCTTAACAAATTTTCAAATATTTTAAAATATTACTTTTTTCTATTGAATAGCTCATAAACTTTAGCTATTCAATAGAAAAAAAATATTTGGGTAAGTTTTGGCAACCCTATAAGTTAAAGTCAACTCACCTGATTTATCACGACGATATCTTTCTAAACATTTTATTTACCGATTAAACTAAACATTTTATTTTATTTTTTAGTTTCAGAAAAATTAAAGTAAAAAATTACCTTTAACTTTATGGAAGATTCTACATTTAAAATAGCTCCTTAAATTATATCATTCCGACCGTTAATGTAAGCCAAAATTATTTGAATTGTAAAAAAATTAAATAACAAAATGTAATATTGCCATATTGTGAATATTTCGTTTCATTCGTTAGTGCAACCATAAAATCAGTTTTTCTGATTCATTAATTAAAAAATCTATGTTTATAATTCTTCTTCTGATTTGACATTAGACAAATAAACTATGCCACTGCTTTATTAATGCAAAATGCAAATAAGCAACAAAATGCTAATACAAACTACAAAAACATTTTGCAATTTTTTTTAATCAAAAATTAAAATAAATTTCTTTCAAAACACACATAAATTCAAATAACATTATGCATATTTCACAAAATCAAAATTTTTCAGCCAAACAATGTAAATAATATTAATAATTGTTCTTACCAAAAGCAATATACTCTATGTTGTTTTTTCAAGATTTTCATTGAATCAAATTTTTATTAGGATTACTTATTACAAGTGCTGAAATAAAAAACATATTTTAAAAATTGTAATACATAATTTTATTTAGTGGAAATTTCTCAATCGTTTATTTTAGAAATGAATTTTCTTAAGAAATAGAGAAATATATTTTATATTTAAAATAAGGGCTAACTTTTTTTTATTAATATTAAAATTTATTTTTATTAAGAATCACTTTGGAAGTATTAATTCAATGGCAAATTTTTTTTCAATAAATTTATCATTTAAACGCGATCTTAATTTTTAAAATTTTACAATGTAGAATGACAAATATCTCCAATTTCTTTAAAATTTTCCTGAAGGATTTTTTCAAGTTAAAGATTTTTATTTTATATAAATTAAACTAATTAAAAATATGTTATGATATATTTAAGCACACAAAAAGAAAAATTTAACACAAATTTTTTTTCAGTACAAAGTTTACAGCCCCAACAAAATAACTAATGCAATAAAAATTATTTCCCAAGTAAAAGCATTTAAACATATAATAAATTAACTTTAAATGAATAGTTTTAAATAATAAGTAATTTAATATTTAATTTCAAAACTCTGCAAGCACATATTAGTAAATACTTATTTTGACAAAAATATGAATTAAATGTTCAAATAAAAAGAATACATAGCAGACAGAAAATATACCTTACGGCAATAATATTTTAAATGTCAAAATTCCAGATTTTCAAAAGTTTAAATTTTTGCTTACTTTGGAAGCGGAGTTTCGGAAGAAATGAAAAACTAATGATGTGAACAATAAAAAAGAAAGAAAGTTATGTGTTTTCCTAGAATTTGGAGGTAATTAGCTCTCGATCCCCTCCATTTCGATTCCCTACGCGGTATCCTGCATAGATATTGTGTGAAATTTTCCCCCCTTTCCTTGAAGGTCAATCTGGTGACGGACACAATAATTTGGACAATACACATTTCATTAGGATACACATTACATTAGGATACACATTTCATTAGGTTTCTTTCTGATGAGTGTAGTCAAAGCTTTTTAGAAAGAGGAGGCTTAGGCTATATTTTCTAGAAGGCTTTGGTATAGCGCGATACTAGGCTAAGAGGCTACAAAAAAGCTTGAGATAAAAATGCATTTTTTATTTTTTTATTTATTATTTTTATTTTGGGACAATGGATAATATAATTTTCCAAAGTTTCAATAACAACTGAAATTGATTTTTCTAATTCACTTCTTGACAACTTAAATAAAGTCAGATTTTTCGGATGCTATTAGCATAATTAAATTCTTACAAGTTTTCATTGAAAAACATTTTTTTCAGTTTTATAATTTCCTTTTTTCGCAAGTAATTTTTATTACTTTATTATAGTCAAAATTCGATTAAAGTTTCACGTTTTTCATTATAAAATGAAATAAAAAACATTAATGAAATATTGCTTGTTATTTATTACGAATATTGCTTATGAGTAGTATTACGAAATTTTGCTTATGAGACATTAAATAGCACGTCAAATAATATTTCAAAACACTAAAATTTCAAAAAAGTTTATGTTTCTAATTTTTGAATTATTAGCATATCATCACAGTGGAAATAATATTCATTGAACGTTTTTTATTTATTTTGATTAAACCAAACTTATTTGCTTTGTTAGTATAATTGTGACCACTTTCATTAGAATATAACTTGATTTATACAATTACTATAACAACAAGGACTTATAAAGGGCAATGTGAGTTTTGGTGTATTCACAAAATTAAATAAAGTGTATTTCATGAACTTATTCTTCTGTAATCTCCCTGAGTTAATAGATCTAAAAATTACCATATAACGTTATCACAAATAATTTGGTAAATAATTTTATACTAAAATAAAAACCTTTTTTATACAAAAAAATGGAACTGACCAATGTATTTTTCCATAAATTTTATATGAAAACACTAAGATATATATATTCGTTAACATTTGGGCAAAGTATGAAACTTGAAAAGGGAAGAATTAAATGAATGAATAACGATAATCTAACTGATTAAAAAACGAAAATCGAGAACATGATTAAAAGAATACAATTTTTAAGAGGAACTAAGCTAAGCAAAATTATTATAAATAAGGAAATTTAAAAGTAAGATTATCATTTATATAGCAAGCTTCAGTAACTATTCTCTCATTTTCTTCTTTTCTAAGTCTGATTCTTCCGCAACGTATTTTTTTTCCTAGGCATGACACAATAGTTATGAAATGCAAAATTTATTTCTGCGAATAAAAATTATATTATAATCAAAATAAGATCGAAATTTTCTGGAAAATTTTGCCTATGTTTGAAATGGTGTGGCGCCCCTCTGCGAGCTGCGACCAATGTATAACTCCCCTTTTCCCCCGACGCTACGCCTCTGAATGCATTGTTATTTATTTGTATCACATAGTTACATTTGATTTAGATTTGAAGAAAAGTACAGCATGTTTGTAAAACAAATATTATGTGTATTTTTAAATTAACTGTGCTCTGTTTTATAAAAATTATATTTGTTTTCAGATTTAATAGTTTAAAATTTCCAAAAATTGTCTTATTTATATACAGTCTTCCTAAATTTTTATTGAACTTTTATTTACTTTTATCTTTTGAAACAAAAGATATGTATATTATTTTTTAAAAGATAAAACTAAATTTCTAATTGAATCCTTAATGTGTTTGCAAAATTACATTTTATAATTGATGCGATACAATTAATAATTGATGCGATATCATAACAATTTTTTAAACTTTTAATTTTCAAGTTATGGAACTGTCACTGTAACAATTTATTTTTTTTAATCTTTTCAATTAACTCAATTTCTATTTCAAATACAACTATTCAAGCATTTTGCATTTTTTTTAAAAAAAACTAATATTATGAAGAAAATATTTTATTCTTACTAATCTGTAGAACTGATAAACTATTTTGAAATACACATTTCTACTGCAAATTTGAAAACAAATTTAATCTTATATATTTCAAATATTAAAAATAACTAAATTTATTTAAAATGTCAGACGGAAACTATCTTCATAAAAACTAAAAGTTTGTTTTCAGAAATAATGTTTTAAGTAATTCGAATTGAAATAGATTTGTTTTTCTATTCTTAAATATTTGAAATTCTGAGGTAATTCATACCAACTTGTTAAAAAGGAATTATCTTAATTTTGCTGAAAGTTTAAAATATAAGCTTTCTTTTAAATAGAGTATGAGATGGCCGAGATATTCTCCATTTGCAGACTATCCCAATAAATTGTCACACACACACACAGTTATATTAAAAATATTTAAATTTCTAAATCTAAATACAAAACTTGAACCAAATCGTTTTATTACAGAAAAGTAAAATTGATCGAAAATCGGTTTTTAATTAATTCCTTCTGTATTCATTCTGTTTTGTAGGTATTCTTATTTTTAAGCTATTCTTATTTCATTTTCAATAAAATGGTGTATTTTTAGTATTTTTTTAAGAATTCGTTTTTTAAATGACTCATTATTTTCTATAAAAAGTTTCATTGTTTTCCTATTGGAAATTTTCAAATTTAATGGCAATTACAAATGCCATGACCATAATTTATGAACCATTTGCTTAAGTGTATAAAAAAATTTCTTTAACTTCATTATATTACACCAAATCCAAGTAATATCAAATTTAATTTAAAAATCGAAGCACCTCAAAAATGAGAAAATCATTTTACTCTCTTGTCTTAAGAATAAAATAAATTTTTGTCTTAAGAGTTTCCTCCATAATTGTAGCAGTGAAAAACTATTAAGAGTAAAATATCTTTTTATTTCTAAAATATGATAAATTGCAACAAGCTACTTGAATCAGCACCGTACTGTAATTTTTAATGCAGTGTTCAGAGTAAAAAATGAAGAAATTTAAATTTTAAAGTTAAATACTGAAAATATTTGGTTTTCATTTTTTGTAATATTTTAATTGTATATTTTTGTAAAATATCCTATGCTGTGTAATTTATTTCAAGACATATTCTTTTTCCCCATTTATTGTCAAACTTAATATTTTAATTCGAAGCATGGTTCTCCTTTGTTTCCCGTTAGTATAAAAAATTGTTATGGCTAAAGACGACATTTTGTCGTCAAAACATTGAATACAAAGCTAATTACGAAATCAGCACTTTTTTTTACATCATCTCATTGGCTGCTGTGAAAAACAAAGAAGGAACAGCGTTAATGCGTTGAAATTGTCGTCTGTAGGTTTTTCTGCATTTCCTCCCTGGACATCTAAAATGAGTTTCGCAATAGAATGTTGTTTCGTCAGACTGAACTTCGTAAGTAATTTTACTACTATGAAATTATATATTTTTGTTTTTTATCTTTTAAAGTTTATTACAAAATTTGTGGTATATTGCTGTCTTTATTAATTGTTGTACTGTTCATTATTAATAATTGAGACATATTTTCTGATAATTCTAAAATTTTCCATACAGTAACATTCTTTTTGTACAGTTTGCAACATCTACTCTATAAAGTTCTTTTCTTAACTTTTAGAAAGGACCATTATTTTTATTTTAATGATTATTATTGGATAATAAAGCATGTGACGTGCGAAAAGTTTTTAAAATTTATTACTGCACATTCGCGCACTACATAATGGCATCTAGTTTATGTAGCAATATAGTTTTATTTTATTATCATTTCATTTTTTTAGTTAATACCATTAATTCCTAAAAAGAGTGAAACAAATAATAGAAATAAGGATAAATAAATGAATCAATTATTAAAACAATATTTTTATGGTTCGGAACATTTAATTCTTCATTGTAATTAACAATTTTATTAAATTTTTCATATAAGAAGTTAAATGGAAATTCTGAGAAATATTGATTTAATAGTTAAAGATTATGATAATAGTTCATCGATATTAATTTTCATATTAATTTAATTAGAAGCATAAAAATTAATTGAAAAGGTATGCATTTAATATTCCAATCATTAAACATCTCTTTAGTGAAGGACTTTTTTTTTTTGCTCATCAAACTTATATCGTTAAAAATTGGCCTGGGGGGGCTATAAAAGTAAAATTACCTGTCATTGAAACCAATATACATGTTTGATGTAGACTGAAAAATAAGTTAGCCGTTAATTAATTTTATTTACGGTTTTTTTAATTATTAAATACTCTAAATCACACACACAGTTATACAGTAAATGGCTTATACTATTGCAAAGCATTGAAACTCAAACGAATAAAAAATACATAATAAATAAAATGATTTTTTCGCTGTTTACCTCTATTTTTAAGTTATGTTTTGAAATTTAGTGAAAAAATTTTTGTACAATTATGCAACATTATTATTATTTTTGTTTCAAAATTAAACTTTTTAAATTATTCTGCATGTTTTCATTTAATTTAGATATTCTTCTGAAAAGAGTAAAATTGCTGTTAATGCATATTTATAAATTAATGCTTTGAATATCTTTGAGCTTTTGTCGTAAAAAGCATCATGGAATGGCTAAATTTTTTATTATCTGAATTCATCAGAATGATCACAAGTTAAATTATTATGGTGTTGAATAAAAAAGGTTAATTTTAGGCGTGGTTAAAGCGATTCATTAATTTTAATCATTAAACGTAAAGCACTGTATAGTTAGAAATTAATTATTTGTTTTGAATACCATTCTTTTTATTATAAAAATGATTTGAAAAATAATAAAATTGTTTTAATTATGAATATTATTTATTACTTTTATTGTTTACACAAGTATGTTACATTAAAAATATATTATTATCTAAAGCGAAAATTAAGTTTATTTTTAAATTTTTACATTATTTAAAAATTAGTAGGAAATTGGCAATTTTAATATAACTTCATTTTTTTATGTTATTTTCACAAAGTGAACCTAAAAGTGCAATTCTGTAAATATTTCGTTGTGTAATAGTAATTTAGTTAATTCATTCATCCAATTTTAGCATTATAATGAGAAATATGAATATGAAAGAAATTGTTAAGTATATCCAAGATTTTTATCTATATTCCATTTCTACTTAGTGTTTGAATACAATTTCAATCATTTATTAAATCCGTTGATCAAATATTGTGAAGAAAAGTCTCTTGTTTTAAAAGCCGATAAGGTAACCGAATGGTTAATGCTCTTGCCTTCGATTCAATTAATCGTGGTTTCGAATCCCACTTGTGCATTATTTGTAGTGGTTCAGAATCTACTTTGTATGAAAATGGATTAATTAGGCATTGTGTGCATAAAATGATCATGAAGCGATAAAAATCTTGAAGAATTTCTTGCTATACAAACTTACAATAAAATGCTTTGTTTAAGATAAGTTCATTTGTTATAAATTTAAAACCAAACTATAAAAATAGTAATTAATGATAAACTAATTTAAATTTTTAATCTAGAAATTTTGAAAATGTCACTGGAAATTTTTTATTAAGATTTAAATAATAATAATTAGATATAATGGAATGAGAGAGATGATTTTTATATTGTTACAGCATTTTTCAAGATAACTTGTACTTTTTTTTAAAAAATTCAATATAACTTATTGAAAAATAATTTATGAAATTTTTTTTCTTTTCTTTTTCTAAAATTCAATATAACTTATTGAAAATAATTTGAAAAATTTTTTGGTAAGAAACAATTGCAATTTACAATTTTAAATTTTATGTCTCATAATCGCTTAAGTTAAATTTAGTATTGAAACTGCCATTCTTTGTATCATTGGTGAAATTTTCGAATATGCGGATAAATAATGAAAAAAAAATTTAAATATAAGGATTTTTATTAAGAATAGTAACTCTTTTTTTCCTGTATGATCTCTACACACATGTTAGAAGTTACTCGTATTCTAGATTTTTTCTGAGAAAACTCACTCAGAAATAATTGGCATTGCAATTCGTTGTCTTTTTTTGATAGTAGCTGATGGAGTAAATATCCAGACCTTATATATCTACATTTCTATTTGTATTAAAATTAAGCAGTTCTGCATTTTTCCAAAATTTTTCCGATTTTCAAACTGATATTTTAATATTCAGATTTGCTCGACCATTTATTTGTTCAGAATCTATTATATATATGTCAGATATGGAGTACTTGATGACGCACCTCTACTCATGACATCATCAAGTGCTTGCTACTTCAACAGCGATCCTGGTGTCAATGGTTAGAAAAATAACTATAGTTGATAAGTGAAGACGGTCATGTTAAAACGTACTTTGAACCTTAACTGTTCCGAAATATAAATGTTGTATTTATAATCATATTTTGTAATTATAATTGTAAATAACTGTAAACAATGTTTAATATACTATAGTTAAAATGCACATTCATTTTATTATTAGTGTATTAAACTAACCCACATAGGGGCCTTGGGCAATTACTTATTTATTTCAAATATATTCCGAAGAGATTTGTTTATTATTCCCACTGAAATTTTTCTACCGCTGCTGAGCTGTTGACAAGTTGAAGAGGGCCTGTTTCTGGTTTCGATTTATGTATTTTCCTGCATCCGCTGCTTTGGATTTCTACTTTGAAGAAGGGTGAGTCACTCCTATTTTCAAGATGTTTCTAATTCACAAGCTGTTATTTGGCGAAGAAGGTGATAAATTAAATCGTTCTCGAATAAGAAACTTTCATGGAATTAATTTAAAAAAAGGTGAAGCAAATTTTAAGTCTAAATTAGATGATATTATAGCAACTTTTTCTTTAATCGAACTAATTTCGATTGCTGATATTTTGAAAATCGATATTAATGGAACACTACCTGAATTGGCAGTAATAATTTTATTAATTCTTACTGATTTTGAGTCTATTCAAGAAAATGTAAAAAATTGTGAGGTAACTAATGATGAAACTGAATCGATTCCAAATACTACTCAGTTGAACGTGTAAAGCGATAGCGTTTCTCTTAATAATAATGGACATAAAGTGTATGATAGTCATATTTCTGATGCTAATTATTTTCATTCAAGATTGCCATTTAATTTCAATGATATTGATTATAGTGGAATTGCGTTGTTATTTATCAATAGCGAAATCAATATTCATTGCTACTCTGAATTGAAAATCGCTTTAATTTCGGAATTTGGTGAACAAATTAATTCAGCAGAAATTTATGACACATTAAATCGTCGAAAAATTAAAGATAAAAAATCAATATAAGAATATTTTTTAATTATGAGAGAAATTGCCAGTCGAGCTCAACTCGATGATTATGGCTCTAATTCATTATGTAATTCAAGGCATTAATGATCCTCCCCAGAATAATGCATTCTTGTATGATGCCACTAATTTAATAGAATTTAAAACAAAATTAAAAGTTTATGAAGAAATTCAAAAAAGTTGTCAAAAAATTAAAACTAAAATTCCTGTAGTTGAACAAACAATTAAGTATCAAACTCAAACCAAAATTCTGACTACTCCTATTCGTTGTTTTAACTGTGGAAAAAAAAACATAAATCGATTAATTGTAGAGACAAAAATAAGGGTTCAAAATGCTTTCGTTGTAATTCTTTTGGACATAAAGCCAGAGATAATAAATGTTCCACACCAATAGATAACCACAATCCAATAGTTCGTACTCTTAACAATCACATCACTTTTCGTCAAGACATGCATAAAATAGTTAAAATTTCTGGTATTTTGATAGATGCTCTCATTGATACCGGAAGCCATGCAACTTTATCACGCGAAGATCTGTAGCGTCAAACTGAATTTTCTGAACTGACCGATTCTCAATTAACACTAAATGGATTTGGTAGTTCTTAAGTACAGCACTTGGTTCATTTCAGGCAAATACAGAAATCGGTAATGATATTTTCTCTACAACAGTTTATGTTATTTCTCAACATCAGATGAGTTTACCCTTAATTATCTTTACAGATATAATTACTCAAGGAACACTAACAGTCAATAAAGATGGTATTTCTTTACGTAAATCAGAAAATAATGATTTTTTCGTGAATTTAATTAATGTTGTTGACAACACATCAGACATTGATTTAAATCACTTACTTAATAAAAAATGTAAACAAGAAGTATAAAATTTAATTTACAACTACAAACCCAATAAGACGCGAAAAACAGAAATGAAAATGTCTATTATTTTAAAAGATGATATCCCAGTTTGCCAACGAGCACGTCGAATGTCCATACCAGAAAAAGAATTTTTATCCAAACAAATTAATGATTGGTTAAAAGAAGGAATAATTAAACCTTCTTGTAGCGAATATGCTAGTCCAATTGTTTTGGTAAAAAAGAAAGATAATTCTACACGTTTGTGTATTAGTTTTTGTAAATTAAATAAGAAAATTATTAAAGATCATTATCCATTACCACTCTTATTGATGATGTATTAGATCAGTTACAAAGTGCAAAAGTATTCACATCTATTCACTCAAAAAAATGATTTCTTTCATGTCGATATCAACCCTAATTGTACTAAATACACTAGTTTCATTACCCATAACGGACAATACGAATTCCTTAAAGCTCCATTTGGTTTAACAATTAGTCCAACCGCTTTCACTAGACATTTATCTTGTGTTTTCAGAGAATTGATAGCAGATGGTAGGTACTTTAATTATGTACATGGATGATTTTATCATACCGTCTAACACTGAAGAAGGGAGACTTATTAAATTGAAACGTGTTCTCGAAACTGCTTCGAATTATGGTCTAAATATTAATTTTAAGAAATGCCAATTTTGGCAAAGAAAAGTTGAATTTTTAGGCCATGATGTAGGAAACAATACTATTTCATCCTCTCCATCAAAAATAAAAGCAGTAATTAATTTTGCTGAACCCAAAGACATCAAACACTTGCAATCATTTCTAGGCTTAGCAGGCTACTTTCGAAAATATATTCCAAATTATGCCATTGTTTCCAGATCTCTTAGTGACTTACTATAAAGTCTTCTATTTTTGTATTCGGTTCCACCGAAAAGACGGCATTTCTCAAATTGAAGGAATTACTCACAACACATCCTGTTTTGCATTTATTTGTGCCAGGTTCGGAATTAGAAGTACTCACAAATGCATCTAAACTTGGATTTGGCGCAGCGCTCCTTCAAAAATCTGCTAACGGAAATTTTCACCCAATTTTGTATATGAGCAGAAAAACATGTCCCCAGGAAGAAAAATTACACAGTTATGAACTGGAACTACTCGCTGTTGTAAAAGCTCTTAAAAAAATCTTCGTATATTTACACGGAACAACATTTAAAATAGTTACAGACTTAAAAAAAAACAATGGTTAAATCTGAATTAAGCGCAAAAATCGCGCGATGGGCTCTTTTGTTACAAGACTTCGATTATGTAATTTCTCATAGGTCAGGTAAACAAATGCAACATATTGATGCTTTAAGTCGTTACCCTGTTATGATTATTTCTCCTGATGATATTACACAGAACATAATAAAGTCGAAATCTACCGATAAATTTATCACAAATATGAAAAACGCAGTCGAAAAATCACTTAATTCTTATTATATATATATATATATATATATATATATATATATATATATATATATATATATATATATATATATATATTATTTTATTTTTTTTTTTTTTTTTTTTTTTATATTTTTATATTTTTTTAATATTTTTCAATTTGAAAAATAAATAAATGTGTGTATGTGTGTGCTGTATTCTGTATAATTGTTCATATATATTAATTAAGCATTTTTCTGGGTAACTACTAAATCGAACATAAAAGGAATTTATTGAGTTAAGAATTCAGTCATGTTTAGATTTGATGCAAAATAAAATAAATATTTTTCAAAGACATTTTTAAGTTGCCCTTTTGTATTCGCTTACAAAATGTGTTCCTTTTTATGTTAGGAAAATAGTGTAATAGGTGTAACACGTTTTGAGAACAAGATCGAATCAGCATAGTGTGTCATATTTATTTACTGTTACATATTTTGACGTAGTATTTTATATAAATAAGCTTTTAAAAGTAAATTACATTTATAAATAAAACATTATTAGTGAAGGAGAAATATAAATGTAATAGAATAAAAGGAAGTGTCAGTAGTTAAATCTTAAAATTGATTTGATACTTTATAATTTACTTCGCTATAATTCTAATATGGTTCATATAACTACACTGTTGCACTCTCCTACAGCATATATTGTGTATATTGGTCTTGTATGTAGATATTTTCATTGATTGTTGTGTAATTTACATTATCGTTAACCGGAAAAATATTTTTCTATTTTATATTATTACGAATTTGCGCTATAATATTATAATATTTTATTTTCCAAATAAGTCTTCGCAAAAGATTCTTAAAAAATAAATTCTGAATTTATAATTATGCAGTGAATGCTTAGATGAATTATAAAAGAATGCCAAGATACATAACTAATATCGTTATAAATTTTGACCAGTGCTATTGATTAGGACCCGTGCTATTCAATTCATATCCGTTTTTATATGAAAGTATAGTTTATCATTTTTACGTGTGCTATTTAATAAAATTTGAATGTTATGTTACAGCAAATTGAACGTTTATCCACGGGATCCCTGATGTATTCAAACACATGTAATTATGCAACCGTATTTGAGCTTCGCTCCACGGGGTCCCTGATGCGAAATCAGACCCGTTAGCTCATGCAACGACCCTTGAGCTTCACTCCACGGGGTCCCTGATGCGAAATCAGACCCGTGAGCTCATGCAACGACCCTTGAGCTCCACTCCGAGGGTCCCTGATGCGAAATCAGACCCGTGAGCTCATGCAACGACCCTTGAGCATCACTCCACGGGGTCCCTGATGCGAAATCAAACCCGTGAGCTCATGCAACGACACTTGAGCTACACTCCACGGGGTCCCTGATGCGAAATCAAACCCGTGAGCTCATGCAACGACACTTGAGCTACACTCCACGGGGTCCCTGATGCGAAATCAAACCCGTGAGCTCATGCAACGACCCTTGAGCATCACTCCACGGGGTCCCTGATGCGAAATCAGACCCGTGAGCTCATGCAACCACCCTTGAGCTCCACTCCACGGGGTCCCTGATGCGACATCAGACCCGTGAGCTCATGCAACGACCCTTGAGCTCCACTCCACGGGGTCCCTGATTCGAAATTAGACCCGTGAGCTCATGCAACGACCCTTGAGCATCACTCCACGGGGTCCCTGATGCGAAATCAGACCCGTGAGCTCATGCAACGACCATTGAGCATCACTCCACGGGGTCCCTGATGCGAAATCAGACCCGTGAACTCATGCAACCACCCTTGAACATCACTCCACGGGGTGTCTGATGTAAAATAATTCCGTATGCCCATCAAACAATATATTTTAACTTCACTCAATAAAATTCCTGAATAGATGAAACCATTACTGGATGTTATTGCTATAAGATTTGTTTTGTGATTTGATTTATATTTATTGTATTTAGTACTTTGTTGTTTTTTTATAATTTTTTTGAGAATTTTTTATTTGTAATTATAACTAACCTTTACTTAATAACCTTTAAGTATCTATTAAATAAAATTAATTAAAAATTTCTAAAGTATTAATTATCTAGGTAGTATCTAGGTAGAATTTCTATATTTAAAGTAAAAATGTAGTTAACTACATCTTTTAAATTTATGTAAAATCAGATTATTCATTAAAAGATAAGGAACCCTGTCCGCTCTCTTTATCAGGATTGATTTAAATTATGCCTAAAAATCTTAAACGTCTCCACTAGATCGAACTAAATTCAGCAATAATCACAGATTCTGTAATTCTCGTTTGCCTGCTGTTCTGGGAGTTTTGATGTGTGGTTGAGGAACACACTCTGATTTCGTACTCCAAAATTAATTTTTTTACTTTATTCAGTAATGTTTAAACGTTTATTGTATTTGGATTTAGAAAATGTATTTCGTTCGATTCTAAATGATACAGAAAAATATAAAAAAAATCAGATTATCTTTAAAAGTTATTTTTTGAATATATTACAACATAGTGATCGCATCACGTGTGAGAATCTTCGTTAATTTATGAGAAATTATTTCATAAAAAAGTTTTAATACAAAAAATATTAAAAAAAAAATTAAAAGGTTTTTCCATACCTTGAATAAGTAAAAAAAAGGGGTGATATATATTTCATAACTATTTTCTCCTTTCTAAGTATTCAATTTTTTCTTCAATATTACATATTATTATTGTAGTTTTGTATTCAATCGCAAAAAAATTTTATAATTAAAAATTTTGTTGTAAAATTTCTTCACTGAATTCAAAATAATGTTAATAAATAGATTTTCATATACGCGTATGAAAACTATGCAAAAACTTGTGAAAATGGCTTTATTGGTTTTTATGCATTAAAACTCCTTAGTTCATGTGCAGTTGTTTTATTTTAATCTCGACCATTTATCATTTAAATTGAAGTTGAGAGAATTTGATAATTCAACTATCACTTTTGTATAATTTTTTATTACTATTTTATTTTGATTTATTTATCAAGTGTTTAGAATAAGTATTATCCGAAATTAAATAATACTATATATATATATATTGTGATTAATTTATGCACACAATGAATGTTAACTGATAATTTTATAAAATAAGGTGTCGTGAAGTATTTATTTATGAAATAATTGATAAAATAGAATGAACTTTATGCGTTTTTGTTAATCAACATTTTTTACTATTATTGTTGCAATTTTATTTTTACTTATAAATTGACTTTTAACTGTAGCTATGTACTTAAGTATGTTCAGAAAACAAACTTTGGTAAAATGCGAAATATTTTACTGTATATATTGTTCTTTATTTTGCCTCAAAAATTTCATGTAACCTATTATCATACATTTAATTTAAAATATTAATAAATAAAATATATATTATTATTATTGTTACGTGTATGAGTAATTAATATATATTTTGTTAACAGTTGAACACGTCTGCTTTATCATAGTACTTTTTAAGCAAAATGCGCCTATATCCAGTATTATCTTGTTTTTATTTGCTTGGGTCACTTACTTCATTTAAAGTGTTTAACGACTTAATGACGCTTATATATGTATTTTTAGCTCCAGCGCAGACTTTTTGATATTGCAATTGGAACTCTATGAGCAAATTTATACAATTCACACAATATCACAATAGTTATACCTAATAAGTAAAAAATGAAATGGATCACTCTGAATTTGTGATAAAATAGCGCATTTTAGATGGGATGGTTCCGGATTCGATCCCAGCAACTGTAGAGCAGTTGGAGAATGATGTTTTGTTACTACGTAGTAGACATTCTAATGTCTTACCCTAAGACGTTTTAATGCCGCTTAAATTGTTTTCCACTTGAGAACTTCTTGTAAGTAGTAGGCTGTATTCACATGTTGCATGGGGTGGAGCTGAGGGAACAGGAAAGCTGAAGTATCCACCTCAACAGACTTGCATGCCGAAAGTAGGAACTTAAAACCCCTCTAGTAATGTTCCATCGTAGCTGGGATGGGAACCAATAACTTTACCTCCAAAAGGCACAACCTTACATTTGATCATGTACTTCATTTGCATTTAGCTTATCTACTTTATCGTATATAGCTAGCTATTTACACATACAAAAACTTGCATGTATTCCTTGATAAGGCACAATAAATAGAATACACCTCTTGGTGGAACAACCCTCTTTGAAGCATAATGATCTTGGGTTTGATTAGTGTCACTATTAAACAATGTGAGATGAATGTTGCGCTTTTGCCCTTTGCATGCACATCTTTCAGATGGCAGTTTTCGCGGTTTCCTCCCTTGCTAACTGAAATACAATCCACTATCAATGAAAAATCCTCCCTTAAAGCAATTTATGGGGTGGATATTAATGTGCTTAACAGCACTAAGTTATCAACTGTGGACATTGTCAAATATTTTTTTAAATGTATTTAAATAGATGATTGTATAATTCATGAGACTCGAATCTGCGCTGTCTCTGGAATGCATATATAAATATCATATACCGGAATTAATATTAATACTGAAGATTCAACTGATTATTGTGAACACTATTAAATTCTTGTTAAAAAATAAATTCTTATAGAATTCAGGATCACATATTTTTTTATGCATACTAAATTCTTTTGTTTCCCCCCCCCCATGAGAAATTTAAGTTGTTTTAAATTAGTCCACTTAGAATACTTATTGGATAAAATTATTAGTCTTCAATTTCTTTTTACTATGTATTGGATTGTATTAAAAAATTGACCTATTACTTATATTGAAAACATAAATTATAATTTGAAAGGAGAAAATCATTGAAATGTGGTATCTATGAGTCCAGATTAATAATATATTCAATGACATTTCAATAGTTATCATTAGTCTGGATTTTCCATGGTTTGAACCTGTTATAACTAGTTTCATTAAATCTTAGTTTGCAAGATACATTTCATTGGATTTATGAGTCGCAATGTGTAGGTTACCTTTAGTGTATATTCTTTAAAATTTTCTGAAACTGTTCTTACCGTTATGAATTTGGATTTGTGTAAATTGATGCAATTAATGTCAACTGTAACTTTTGTTTAATTTCAAAATAAAAGTAATGCTAATTACTGTGCCGTTTTATATTCGTTCAGCTGAAAACTTATCACTTAGAATTTGAGTTATACGTTTTATGCAATAATTCAAATTTATCGATAGTATATTCAAATTTAAATAAAATATTGAATATCACAGTGAATGAATGGATAACTAAAATTGTATTTAAAAATGAAGCAAAGTTAAGACTTGGTATCATGTAATAATTTGAAGAAATATTATTTTTTTTAAATTTATATTTCAACTTAAACTGAGGTACAATGTAATTTGTTTTAACAGCAGAGAGAGAACAGCTAGAGGGGAAAACATAGTCCCATGATGAGAATTAAGAACAATTAAATCTCAGTGGAAACAATTAAAAAATTAGAATTCAGTAGCGATATCCGACTTGTTATTTGTGTAATAATATGTTAACTGTCTTCGATCATTTATTTACCCGCAATTTTAGGAAATCTTTAAAAAATAAAAAATTTTTTACATTTTTATAAATTTCTATTTTAGTAATTTAAATAATTTTTAGATTATCTGCTTTAAAGTAAGTTGAAAGCAAATCATTTCAAAATATAATTCTTGGATTTCAATAAAGTGTATTCGTGGTAAAAGCAAGACAAACTGTTAGAAGCGTAAAAACAGAACAGTTTCATTGAGTAAATCAAATGAAATTCTAATAACTGGCGAAGCTTAATAAATGGATTAGAATCTTCCAAACAAATCTGTTTAAACATTAAAAAATTTTCAAATTATTTTTGTCAGTTTTAACATTTACTTGATAGCATTCCTTTAGTACATTTCCTTACGACATTCCTTTAGAAATTAAATGCTTGAAAATGCAATAAGCAATAAAATAAGTAATTTTAAGAAAAATATTATGAAAATATTTGATACATTTTTTCTCAATAATTTGTATTCAAAGGTTATAATGCGTTTTTTTTCATTATATTTATATATAAATAAAGTTATATCATTTTGCACTTAAGGAAATTAATTTTAGATGCATTTAATTTATGAATTGTTTAATGCTTTTGAGAAAATAACTGTATATTTATCAGGGTATATAGATAATTTTTTTATATAAACTAACAAAAATATAACAAAAGAAACAGGGATATAAATATTCATTCTGGTAATCCTGAAAAACAAAATTTTGCTCTATTTCACTAAATAATAGTTCACAATTTAAACTACATAAAAAATTGTTTTAATATTTTTGTCATCGTTTTATCAAAAGAATATTTATTGCTTAATTTTAGGATTTGAGCGTAATATATAAATTTCTTATGTTATATAGCTTATTTCACTTTGCTTAATGTATGTGTAAAGGAAAACAATCCATTAAACGTAAGTATTCGCTAAAGTTTAATCTTTTGAAATTCCTAATATTCATCAAAATTATAACGCTGAAATGTTTTGAGAATTTTATTCCTCTCCTTTATAATAATGATTACCATTCACGATATTCGAATCCAAATTAGCTTTGATACATTTGCGGCGTTCATCAAGTGAGATATAGATGGTGTATATTACGCTATGTTGCATTAGCTTTTTCTGATTCTGATAAAAACATTTGTGAATATTATTTCATAAAATTAAGAATTTCCATCAATTTGGCGCAGTGTAATATTTATGCCTATCCAATTACTGGCAAAGATTCAATAGCCTTTGCTTACGATTAACCCATTGTTTGTTTAACTAACTCTGTTCCTATAAATTATTAGAAAATATTGTGAAGCTGCGACTTGTTTGTTTTATAACAATATCAGTAATTTGAGTGAGTATCGGACAACTTTGTCAATACCATCATTTTAAAGATAAACATAAAAAGTACATTAAAAAACAATACTCATCAGCAATAGTTTTTAATATGTTGGAAGTCCAGGGATGGACAAATTGTAGCCCGCGGGCAAACTCCGGTCCACCCGAATTGATGTGTCGCGTGAATAGAATTTTAATTAGTTGATCCAACTGAAATTAAAAGAAAATATGATTATATATTATAAATACACATCTTCTTTCCTTTTTTGTTTAAATATTTTCTCTATTTTTTCAACGAACGGATATCTTTTTAATTTCTCTTATTTTTGTTCTACAAAACATAAATCAACTTAAATAGCAAGCACAGACAGCTGTAATCGTTGAAGTGTTAAAGCGGAAGTTCTTTGTTAGTTATAGCTGTAGACTGGCGCCTACAAGTGTCATCTCTTTCTCGGGGAGCAGACATATGGGAATCCAATACAGATGAATTAGACTTCGCATGTAGCAGACAGAGCATTTTAAGCTCCAGCCAACCCAGAAATATCAGTGCTATGCTTGCTTTATCTTATATATGTGAGCAAGTGTTTTCAACTAAAACCCAGAAGTTTACTGATGGTTAAGCATTTAGCTTCGTTCATTAGAATTAGTACATCTGATTTCGAACCTCAATCTAATTAACTATTACTAGAGAAATCGCAATTTCATCCACCTATGTTACGTATTTAAGTTGTAAAACTTGCTCATCATTTTAAAAAATTTTTGGGAAATTTATCTTGTCCCGCGACCGAAAAATTTTGCCCATCCCTATTATGATAGAACTTGCCCTCATCGTCGTTCGTTTTCGAGATTGACGGAAATATATTAATTTTTAATGAGGTGTTCGTAAAATATTAAATATTCTGAGTTAAAAATCTATCAGAAACATTCATTTAAGAACAAAATATTCCCCAAGGGAGTGTTTTGAATATAACACTATTTTAATCATAAACTGTTTCATAATTTCATGAACAGAATAAACATTTGGATGCGTTGTGATAACTTAAGAAATACATGCCGGCTGATGATTTAATAATTTAGTGTATATTGAATGGCTTTTAGTTTAAGGCTGTTAAAATTTTAACATTTATTGGAGAGAGAGAAAAAAATCTTTAAAAATAGAAAGAGAGCCGTGGTAGCCTAGGGGTTAAGGCATTGGCCTTCCATCCGGAAGGACGGGATTCGATTCCCAATGCCGCCAAAGACCCACGGAGTACATGCGATATACGTGCTCGTTAAATCTGTGGAATTGAAAGTCCTGTAGTCGGGTAATTGAACAATTACCCTGGATGCAATGGTGTGGAGAAAATTTCCTCTCCATTCAGATGTCATATAGGAAGTAATTACACGCATGTTACCTAGGCCCTTAAACACCCTAGCTGTGTTGCTAATGTTGTTGTTACTAATCCCATCTGATATAGCGGAGCAATATCAGATCCATAAGGCCGTAAACCTTAAAAAAATCGAGGAAAAGAAGAGGTCTCTCAAGAAACTCTTCCATAGTGAAATCCATGTAAACAAGGAGGTGCTGAGGACTAGCCTCGCAGGAATTGCACTTCTTTCAGGTTGGAAAGACATCCTAGCTGTATTTTTATTAATAAATTTAAATAATATTTTCATATGATTTTTAAAGCTTTATTTCACTGAAAATTCTTAAAGTTCCTTCCTATCTTGGGTGACGTCAAATGTCGTTAAATTCCCCCCTCATATGCTGCCATAATATCGGCATAAAAATTTCTTCGATCACCGGTTGGGTTAGCCAGCTGAAAAATCCAGGCTTGACAATACTTTGACAGAATTCATCAACCAGTATCGAGATTTTTGGAAAATAGCCCTTTAAAATTGTACGTGTCATATGGGAAGAATACACTCTGATTAAATTATTTTAAAATTAAATCTCTACTAAATTATCAATTACACGACTTAATTGTTAATTTCGTATAATGTTAATGTTATTGTGCCAGTTTATCGCGTCCTCGTTCATTTTAAGGAAAATGAAAATTTTGTCTAACTTAAGTATATCCGATTATAACTTTTCATTCTTCGCAAACTTAAGATGAAAATCACGTGTTTTATTCCTCAATTTATCTGACGATATTAAAAAAATACATTAATTTAATAATTTAAATGAAACAGAGAGAAATAATCGCCACTTTCTTAACTTCATAGATTATTAAAAAATTATCCGAATATTGCTTCAGCAACCTATTGCCAGTGCTCAGCATTTTCTCAAAAGTCCCATGAATTTAATGCAACTACCGAAAAGCCCTGCAATTTAACCAGATTAAATATCATTAAAACACATATTTACCAAACAAATTTTCTCATTTAAATTCGTAAAGTTACATTTTTGCCTTGAATAATACTTTGATACAAAGTATTCAATTTTATTAACAATCTTATAATATTTAATCTGTCTGCGAAAAATGACACTATGAATACCTATCGTGACCAGACATCCCGTTTTAAAGGAGAATCTTTACAGTTATAAGTCCCTGTGTTCTTGAAATGGACTGTGGGGACGCAAAACTGTTCCGTTTTCAGAAACCACGCGAAATTCGAATAGCAGATGGCCGGCCACCGCCTTGTTATGACGCCCACACCAATAGGACGCGAGCTAGTGGTGTGCCAGAGCGAGACCGCGTCGTTGTAGACGCAACGTTAGCCGAGAGTGGCCAAAACGTCATACCCTCTTGTTTTGCTGACTTGTTGCCTATTGTTTGATAAACTTTTCTTTTAGCCACTTCTCGCTATTTGTTTTGTTTTTGTTTGATGCTCATGTTGTAAATAATTTAAATTTCTTTTGCTGTGGAATCACAAGTTAAAATGCCAAAACGCAAGTGTTCTTTCAATGTTAGCTTACGTGAAAAATATCAGTTTATCAAGCAAATAAATTCTCCATCAGATGTCAGATGTGAAAAGTTTCGTACAGAGTTTAGTGTTTCCCACAGTGGTGGTGGTGATATTGAACAGCATTTAAAGTCTGACAATCATAAAAATGCCGATCGTGCTACCACTTCGAGTTCTTCATTGGTAAACTTTTTCAAGAAATCAGACGCACCAACTTTGATGGACTTGGATCAGTGGCGTAGTGAGCAAAATTGCCGCTTGGGTTCGATACCTTTTTTGGCCCCCCTTGAAAATGAAATAATAATAAAATAAAAATATAGGAATAAAATATATATTAAGTAATAAAAAATATATAATATAATGATACATTATATTAAATAGAGTATAATTGTAATAAGAATACAAAATAAATAATAACAGAATGTTGTATCTACTATGAAATAATCGAAAATATATTTTACTTAAAGTATCAAGCTCAGCTTTAAATTTAAACAAAATTCAATCCAAATTTAAAAAAAAAAGTCAAAGTTTATTTTATTTTGATGAATGAACATTCACAGCTTGCAATTGATGCAGAAATAGTAAAAAGTATTTGAGTGGCAACCTCTTCTTCTCTGTAACTTCACCGTTTGAGATAAGGCATGCTATAAGTTCTAATAGAGATTTTGGTTCAATTTCTTTTTTCTACTGCTGAATAATATCTTTCAATCCCACATTTCTCTAAAGAGTTCTGTGTCCCATGGAAATCTGTATGACAAAATTCACCCAAACTTTTACATTTGTTAAGCACCGTGACTTAAGGTACTGGTCCGAGGTTCGATTCTCATGCTAGGTCTACTCAACCTTTCATCCTTTCAGTGGATCGATTAACTGAGTGCCAATCATGCTTGGGAACTAAACACTGGGGATTATGCTTTGCGCTGACCACTTAACAGGGACATATGTTTCGCACCCCAGTGCCCTCGGTTAGGAAAACAGGTATGGGCACTGTAGGCCTTTTGTTCCCGATGTTACAGTTTTGAAGTCGGGATATTTTTTTATTCATCAATTTTAAACTTTCAAGAAAATTGATTTTAATAATTTAACATTTCCATAACAATGACTTAAAATACTTTAAAAATTTTTTCTAGCTTGTTAACCAATTGCAGCAACTAAGCATTTTTACTCCCAATTAATTGTGTATTATCTTATTTATAAAACATTCTACCAATTGTTGATTATTAGGTGTTGAACATATGGTATAATTTATCTTAACAAATTTACAAAAATTCTATAATATTACTAATTTTACAAACATTAGCTATATTTATTGCAAAATAATAAATAAATAAAACTTTACTCTCCTAATTTAGAATCCACTCACCTGATTTTTGCCAATGATATCTTTTCCAACATTTCATTTACCACAGATTAAACAGAAAATTTTACTTCATTTTTTTATTTCAGAAAAAATCCTGTAAAAACAACTTTAGCTTCATGGGAAATTACAGAAAATTTTACTTTATATATATATATATATATATATATATATATATATATATATATATATATATATATATATATATATATATATATATATATATTGATAGTTTATAATATTTCATTTTTTTACCATAAAACCAATTTTTCTGATTCCATAATGAGAAGACCTTTGTTAATAATGTGTGTGTCTCTCTCTTCATCTAATTTCAGTTTAGATAACTAAATTATGCCATAACATTATCAATGCAAGTATCTGATGAGCAACGGAACGCTAAAACCGACAACAAAAATATTTTGCAAATTTCTTAAATCAAAACGCATATAAATTCAAGTAAAATTATATATATTTAATATAATCAGAAATATTCAGCAAAACAATATATATTATATTGGTAAAAATAATTTTTTTTCAAACTGATGCACTGTATATTGTTCTATTAAGTTTTTCATTAATTCAAAATATTATCAACAATTACAAGTGCAGTTATAAAAAATATATTTTAACTGTTATATGGCTTAATTTAATTTAAGAAATTTTCTCAGCTAGCATAGTAGTGAATATTTTCTTCGTAATTTCAAGACGTTTAACAAAACTCTTTTTTAAGATATTGAAATATATTTTATTATTAAAATAAGCACTAATTTTTTTTAAAATTTATTTCTATTAAGAATCATTTTGGAAGTGCTGTTCATGCAATGGCAGGAAGTTTTTTTCTTTCAATAAATTTATATCATGTAAAGACAATCTTAATTTAAAAATTTTACAATATAGAATGAAAAATATATACGATTTCTTTATAAATTTTTCAAGTTAAAAGATTTGTATTTTTTATATAAATTGAGCTAATTAATTAAGAAATATTTTCTGTATGTTTAAGGGGCGTGCTGTAGAAGCAGCAAAGACCTGTAATAGGTTGTTGCACTATTAAAGAAGATTTTGTATGTTTATAAGCATACAGAAAAGAAAAAGAAACATTTAAAGAGGAAAAATCTTTCATAGATTTTAATTTCTACCATTTGTAAAAAGAATTTTTCGATATAAGGCGCTAATGTAAAGCCAGCAGTGTGTTACGAGTCAAATAAAGATTATTTCTTCAAACAAAATCATTTAAAGATTAAATAAATTACTTTTAATTGAATAGTTTGAATTAATATAATATATAAGTAATTTAATATTTAATTTTCAAAATTGTAAAAATATGTGAGTACCAGTTTTATACCAGCAAAAATATGAAATAAATATTCAAATTGAAAGAATACACAGTGGACAGAATACTTATGGCAATAATAGTTTAAATGTCAAAACTTCAGTTTTCAAAAGTTTATATTTTTGTTTCCGATGAAGTGATGTTTTGGAAGAAACGAAATACAAACCGTATGAAAAATAAAAAAGAAGGAAAGTTTACGTATTTTCCTAGAATTTGGAGGTAATTAGTTCTGGATCCATTTCTATTCCATGAAAACAATTCCCTAGGCGGCAAACTGTTGTGCTATTTTATAAAAAATCCCCCCCCTTTCTTTGAAGGTCAATTTGGTCACGGACACAATATTTTTGACAAAGGGAACCGCTAACATGAAACACATTTTAGCAGGAATTCTCTCAACAGTGTAACACGACACTTGACTGAATAGCAACAAGAGTAAAAGCCTAAGATAGAAAATACAAAGGTTTTATTTTTATTTTGGGACAATGAATAATACAATTTCACCAAGTCTCATAACTACTGAAACTGATCTTTTCTATATCGCTTCTTGATAACTTAAGTAAAATCTAACTTTTCTGTTATTATTACATTTAAATTCTTACAAGTTTTAAGTTGCAGTTATATATGTATATGTGAAATTTTTTTGCGCTTAATTATTTATTACGTTATTGTAATCAAAAGAGGATTAAATTTTCACATTTTTATCATAAAGGGATATCAAAAGTATTAGTGAAGTACTGATTGTTATATAAAATGATTTAATCTGTTATGAGAAATTAAAAATATCACATTAAATAATATTTCAAAACACTGCAATTTCGACAAAAAGCATTTAAAAAGAGTTTTGAATTTTTGAATAATTATAACATTTTAAAGGATCCAGAAGAAATAGTATTCATTGAACGTTTTTTTTATTTTTTTATACTAAGTAAACAATTTATTTGATTTGTTAATATTATTGTTATGATTTTTTTTGTATGTAACTTGACTTAGATAATCTGTATAACAGTTGAGTCATACAGAAAGGGCACTGTGACTCTTGGCATATTCACAAAATTAAATAGGTGCCTTTCCTGAGCTTAACCTCCTGTAATCTCCCTAAGTAAATAGATTCAAAAATTACCATATAAGATTAACACAAATAGTTTGGTAAATAACTTTGGACTAAAATAAAAACCTCTCATATGCATTAAAATGCAACTGACCAATCTAATATAAATATTTTAGAAATTTTATATGAAAATTTAAGATATATATTTTTCTGTTATCAACACATTTACAAGATTTGTAGAACAAAACAATAGTATCTCAAACTTTGAGCAAAATATGAAATTTAAAAAGAAAAATCATTAAAAGAATGAAAACCGATAATCTGACTAAGAAATGAAAATCGAAAGCATGATTAAAAGAACACAATTTTTAAAAGGAGCTAAACCATGAAAAATGATTATTAATAATGAAATATAAGAGTAAGAGTTTCGTTTATGACAAGCTCCTGCAACACTTTTCCTCATTTTTCATCAACAACCTCTTCTCTTTCCAAATTTGATTCCTCCCTAGAGATTTTTTTTCCGTGGACATGACACAATAAATTTAAAATGCAACGTTTAATTCTCCGAATAAAATTGATATTGTGATAAAATTACGATTGAAATTTTTTCTGTAAAATTTTGTTTATCTTTGAAATGATTTGGCGCCCCTCTGCAAGCGGCGCCCGGGGCATGAAAGCCCCCTTGCCCCTCCCGTCGCTACGTCTCTTTTCATATCTCTGTTTAAAAATTTAGTTTCCCTTATTAACAGCTCTTCTCCAATCCCGAATTCCATATACATCAATATTTATTATCAAAATACTATTGTCGATGTATATGCGACGATAGTACAATAGGTATTGATATCGTATGGTGGACAATAGGTGTATGAGTAATTCAAATAAGTTTGGACATTATTGTCTCCGCCAGTTTTTCTGCTAAGATCTCTTTTTACCACTTTCTTTAATTAATTATTTGCTGTAAGTTTCTTCAAATCTGTCACAGATCATTAAATCTTCTATTTCAGTTTTAACCTCAATAATGGCATGCATATAGATAATGCTCGAGGTCTGTTGCTTTTATTTAGCACGTAATTTTCTCATTGATTGGCTCGAAATCTATAATCTTATATTACTCTTTCATTTATCAATAATCTAGTTATAAATTGTTATTGTTTATCTGAATACCTGTGGAGTAAGCTTCACTGTTTCTTATTTATTTTTTTCTGCCTAATCATCTTATCTCTTGTAATCTTAATATATGAATTCCTTCTCATGTAACACTTTTACTTCATGTAACACTTTAAGAATTTCATCATACAATAAAATTTGTACTATATTTAATGCTAGTTTTCTTTCGTGTGGTCTGTCTGAGGAACGCCATTTTTTTTCCTTCTGAATTAGCTTAAGAGATTTTTTTTACAAGGTGAAGTTGCTGGTTTCACGGCAAATCCCTTACTTATAGGATCAGTCCATTTATGTAAACCCCAAGGGTAAGGTATTCAAACTTACCACCGGTCACCGTCTGCAAATTTCAGTCGCCTGTAAGACATGCATTGGACTATTTTTTATATGTGGACAATGTATGGTAATTTTTTAGGCTACATGGAATGAAATCATTATAAACTTTTTACTTGAATTTTGATTTCGAACGAACGATTAAATTACAAATTATATATTAAATAAATGTGCATTGATGTATTATAAATAATCAAAAGAAATTATATTCGCTCACTACATTCATGTTTTGTGAATTTTAACAGTAATTAAACAAAAGGTTTATAGTTATTTTATAATAGGATTTTACTTTAAATGTATATAAAATAAAGGTAATCTCATTTTATTGAATGACAAATTCAAAATTTTATTTAGTTTAAAATATTTAAGGAATCATAAGCCACTTTATTACCAGATTGCTCGGTAGATATGCAATTATAAACATTCTATAAATATTATTTTGAATATTTAAAAAAATAGTAACTTTTTATTTCTTATTTTTATGGATAAAACATTTTTATATTCATCATTTTAACAATCCATTTGCCAAAATGAAAATTTAAAACACAGGTTTAAAATGAAAACCTAGATAATTTGATGAATGTGAGCCATTATTTTGTTGATTTTTTTAACGAAATGAATTTATTCATTCTGAAAAAGTCCTTTATAATATTTAAATTTACTTCTAAAAATGTTATAGCATAGCATTTTTAATATACAATGAAAAATAAATTTTTGTTCAAGTTACGTCTGCAATTTTAAAATTTCCACGGAATTTAAAACATCAAACAAACGTTCGAAGTTTTTAATATTTGATACATTTATACAAAAGGAAAAAAAATATTTCCGGAATATTTTTCATTTTGTATCTAAAAATTTTAATTGCTGGGTAATTTCAAAAAAATTTAATTTCGAATTGAACTGATATTTGACAAGTTCATAAGATGCAAAATTGAGGAAATGATTTAATATTAGGTATTTAGCTTTTTCTACTAGTTATATTTGTATCTTATCAACAGAGAAATACACATATTTATGAAACAGCCATCTTGTAATATCGATATGATTTTTATTTTTCACATTTCCTTTCAAAAATGGCATCAATCTAGAAGAATAGAAATTGCTTCCGTTTTATGTCAATCAGTAAATTCAATAAGAAGCATTCGGGCCAAGCTGCATTTCATGTTCTCCTGAATTTGATCAATTTCTATAAAAGTTGGGTTACTTAATTTCATTTTGAAAATAAGAAGTGGTATTATATTTTGTTAAGTGATCGGAGTACTTTAATATCTACGTATGACGTGCCTGCATTTGAATCTGTGCATCATTCGTAATGTTAAATATAAAAATTATTTTGTTTAAATAGAATAAATTAAAAAAAACAACTGATTTCTCCAATTGTTCTTTTATATTTTGATGCTTTTTTATTACCGCTAATAATACATTTAAAACGTAAACTATTTCTTTTCAAGAAACACGTTGTATTAAGTCAACATTTAATTTCATACATATTTTTATGAATGTAATATGCATTTCAAACAGCATAAAATTGGCTTTCAAGGAATATTTAATAAATATTACTTATTAAAATTAGTTTGTTCTTGTTTCTCAATTTATAGAATCCATTCATAGATAAAACGAAACAAGTCGGAGATTAAAAATAAGTAAGTTGGATAGTTCTTATAATGTCACATTTTAAAATATTTTATGAAATGTATAAGTTAATTTATTTGGTATGTAACATAATTAAGTTTTAAGTGTCCCATTTTATCGAAGAATGGGTATAAAAATTGAAAATTTTCTGTAATGAAGTTGACTTCAATATCATAGAGTATTATCTTATATATGACCAGAAAAATATATGACGTTTGATGTGCATCCTATCAGGAAACTGATCTTGGATTTCGTAACATTGAATGACGGGTTGAAAATATATTTAACATAATGTAAATGGGTGTCTTGAGCTATATTAAATATATTTTTATTATTTTATGCAACATAAAAATGTTGTATTGCTAATCATTTGTTTCTGAAATGAGCTATTTAGCATTTTGCTTTTCTTAAAAATATTCCAGCATAAAGAAGTAAATTAAAATTTAAGCTCTAATGTCAATCGAACAAAACATAACGAGAACACAGAACAACACAAAACAAAATGAGATAATAAACATTTTGGTATTCTTATAAATATAAGGAAGTAGAAAAAAATTTAAGCTGTGATGAAAATGGAACAAAACATCGAAAACAAAACAACACAAAGCAAAATGAGATATTAAGTATTTTCATAATCTAAAAAATATACCATCATAAAGAAATCGATTAAAATTTAAGCTCTGATAGTAATTTAACAAAACATAATGAGAACACAAACAATACAAATCAAGATGAAATATCGAACATTTTGCTAGTCTTAAAAATGTGCCATTATGAAGAAGTAGATCAAAATTTAACTTCTGATGCGAATGGAACAAAACATGAGAATGCAAAACAATACAAAGCAAAATGAAATATTAAGAGTTTTGGTAATCTTAAAAATGTAAAAATGTAGCTCTGATGAAAACGAAAAAAACTTGAGATAATAGAACAACTCAAAACATAATGAAATATTAAACATTTTGTTCTGCTTAAGAATGTGCCATTATAAAGAAGTAGATTAAAATTTAAGCTCTGATGTCAACGGAACAAAACATAATGAGAGCACAGAACATCACAAGCCGACCGCCTAGTCTAGTGGTCAGAGTGCCTGATTGTGGATAGGGAAGTCCTGGGTTCGAATTCTAGTTCGTGCACGGATGTACTTTCTCTCTTTATCTATCCTGTCTTTGTCATTTCTGTGTATGAATGAGGTGTGAATGTTTGCCTACCCTATAAGCGGGTATCTATGGCATGTTTGTACTGAAGCAGTTAGACACCATACCAAATATGGTTCAGTATGAAAATGTGGAGCAGCGTACCCCATATTGACAGCCTAGCAGGCACAAGACAAGAAAAAGAACACCACAAAACAAAATAAGATATTAAGCAATTTAGTATTATTAAAATGTACCATTATATGAAGACGAAAATTAAAACTCATTTCTTATGCCAACGGAATAAAACACGGAGGTAAATTGATAATATCAACTTGAAGTCTTAATGTTAAAAAAAATATCGTCCCTCTTTTTAAATTTTCTTACACTTCTCAGAGTCAGATTGAAAAATGTATCGGGTCTGTTCATTGATAATTTAGAAGTTTCCATTGATATATTTTCCCTTTTTACAAACTGACAGACAAAATACACTATAATAAGCCGAGGTAGCCTAGTGGTTAGGGTACAGGCCCTCCATTTGGAAGGGTGGAGTTCGGTTCCCAATGCCGCCAAATAGCCACCGAGTACATGCGATATACGTGCTCCTTAAATCTGTGGAATCGAAAGTCCTGTGGTCGGTCGTTGAGCAGTTACCATGGGTGCAAGTGTCTGGAGAAATTTACTCCCCATTCAGATCAATGCCAAAATTATAGAAGTAAAACCTCTGGTGCTGCCATCTATCTGAGGATTTGAAGAACAAAAGTCATACTTTCACCTTTATGATGTTCTGATTAAACAAAAGAAGCTCCCAATTGACTTAAAATTCCCATAATAGCTAGCTTGGTTTGTCCAAGTGTCTTTAGTAACAACAACAACAACATAATACGTTTCATTGGAGCCGGTCGATGACTGAGCGAATAGCATTCCCACCTTCTAAGTTGTTGGTCACTTGTTTTAATCCAACATTCAGCATATATGTCCTTTTATATGTGTTTACTTGTCTTTTCTGCGGATATGACGTGGCCCACCCTTAAATGGGTTTGCGATGAACATGTGTGTAATGTTATTTGCCACCGCTACTTGGTTCACAGGTGGCCACTGAGAAAATATAAATCAGTAGCAGTTTCTTGCTGTAGCAATGAGAATGTACAATAATGTATTATTTAAAATATTTTTGTTACAGTGTTTTTTATGTAAATGTTTTTATCATTTTCACTTGTACACTACTGGCCATTAAAATTGCTACACCAAGAAAGCGACATGCTACAGACGTGAAATTTATACGAAAGGAAGAAGGTGCTGTGATATGCAAATGATTAGCTTTTCAGCACATTCAGACAAAGCAGGCGCCAGTAGCGCCACCTACATTGTGTTTAAATGAGGAAATTGTTCAGCCAGTTCCTCATACACAAATTGCATTTGAACGTTATTGCCTGGTGAAAAGTTGTTGTGATGCCTCGTGTAAGAAGGAGAAATGCGTACCAGCAAGTTTCTGACTTTGATAAAGGTTAGCGTACCGGGATTGCGGTTTATCTTATCGCAGTATTGCTGCTCGCGTCGGTCGAGATCCAATGACTGTTAGCAGAATATGGAACCGATGGGTTCAGGACGGTAATACGGAACGCCATGCGGGATCTCAACGGCCACCTATCATTAGCAGCCGAGAAGACAGGCATATTATCCGCATGGCCGTAATGGATCGTGCAATCACGTCACGAGCCGTGAGTCAAGAAACGGGGTTGTTTGGAAGACAACAAGTGTCTGCAGGAACAGTTCGACGACGTTTGCAGCAGCATGGACTCTCAGCTCGGAAACCATGGCGGCGTCTTCCCTTGACGCTGCGTCATAGACAAGAGTGCCTTCAATGGTGTGATCAACAACGAACCTGGGCGCACGAATAGCGAGACGTCATCTTTTCAGATGAATCCAGGTTCTGTGTATAGCATCATGATGGTCGCATCCGTGTTTGCCGGCATCGTGGTGAACGCACACTGGCAGCGTGCATTCGTCATCGTCATACTGGCCCATCACCTGGCGTGATGGTATGGGGTGCCATTGGATACACTTCTTGGTCACCTCTTGTTCGCATTGACGGTGCTTTGAACAGTGCACGTTACATTTCTGTTGTGTTACGACCCGTGGCTCCACCCTTTATTCGAGCCCTGCGAAACCCTACGTTTCAGCAGGATAATGCCTGACCGCATGATGCCGGTATTGTGCGGACCTTCCTTGATATGGAACAGGTTCGGCTTTTGCCATGGCCAGCACGTTCTCTAGATCTTTCACCAATACAAAACGTCTGGTCAATGGTTGCCGAGCGACTGGCTCGTCACCAAACGCCAGTCACTACGGTTGATGAACTGTGGTATCGTGTTAAAGCTGCATTGGCATCTGTACCTGTACATGCAATCCAATCTCTAATTGACTCAATTCCCAGGCGTATAACTGCTGTTATTACTGCCGGAGTTGGTTGTTCTGGGTACTGATTTCTCAGGATCTATCCAGCCAAATGTTTTGAAACTTTAATCACTTGTTATTTCTAGTATAATATATTTGTCCAACAAATATCATTTTATTATCTGCATTTCTTCCTGGTGTAGCAATTTTAATGGCCAGTAGTGTAGTTTAACCCTCTGTTTCGTGAAAAATGAGTTTTAACTATTCAAAGACATTTTAGATTTCTAAGTTAACAGATATTTATTTCTTTTGCTCAGAAAAGTATTATATAAAAAAAAGTTTTATGGAGATATCTAGTATTTCTACATTCGTAAATATTTCACTTATAAAATTTTATGCAATTTATCTATCGTATACTGTGCTTATATTTGTATCATGCTATAAAAACCAATAAAACAAGTTCGATACTATTATGGTATAATTCAGCAGCCTAAAATTTTATTCTCAATTTTTTTAGTTGCTACATACTAACATTTACATAAAGAAAAAATATTATGAAAGCTTATGCAAGTTCATAACTTGCATAAGCTTTCATAATATTTTACCAGCATCCAAAAAATGAGAAAAATACTTTGAGTATTCTAAGCCTTTTCTGAATATTCAGTTAAAGAATTTATACCACATAAAAATTATTCGTAAAACTTGTGTTTTATTATACATGAAATGAATATTCTAAAATAAGTTTTATGAATTTTGACTCTTAGATTAAAAATAATGACTAAACCTTCAATATAAATGAATAGATAAACTCATGAAATTGTTTTTTTTTTCACATAATTTTACGAATAATTTATTTATTCTATTTTTAATTGTTATGGTTGTTTTGATAAACTTTCCCGTTAATATTTTTTTAAATCATTTTTTGATTGTGCACTCAGTTCCTTATAAGATTCTTGTACTATTTTATTTTAAATTAAAGTCTTCATGAGTAATTAAAATAATATTTATGCTAGAGACAACTATTAAAATATTACATTAAATCTTGCATAAATATTAGAATACGAAACATACAATTATTAGAAAATTATGAAGAAATTTTTTAAATATTAATAAGATAATAAAATTTCTTTGAGTTTGGACTGCAGTTCTTTGATTATTTGTTTATTATTAGTGAACTGGAATATTGAAATAAAAGTTGAGAATTCAGCTTAAATGTTACTTTCATTAAACTGATTTTTTTCTCACATTAGGTATACTTTCGGAAATGACTGTTCATTTTGTTATTTCAATAGAAAGATTTCGTAGTTAAACTTAAAGTGTGCTTGCTGTAAAATATTTCTTAATGAATTACTGTAATTAATTTAATTATTTTCATCATTCTTCTGTTTATTATTACAATAAATTTTTATAAATTTGAATTGGTGAAAAGTAATATTTTTATGTATATAATTATTATGAAATTATATATATATATAATTGTGCTTCAAAAGGTGAAAAATAAGACTAATTAAATTTATTTCTAATTTTAAAAAAGGTTAGATAATATCACATAATTATTTAATGTAATAGAAATTAGTGTAAAGGAATATTTTAATTACTGTAATTATACATTTTCAATAATTTTCCTTGAAATTTGTCTTGGGCTTTAAAAATTGTTTCTGAATAGTTAATAAGTTATTAATTATGCAGTGATTTCTTCTCAAAGTTACAATTTATTTTGTTATTCTACGCGCAAATTCAATGACATTTCCCTAAAATTAAGCATTTTAATTTGTATGAGATCTGCTTTAATTTATATGCGATCTATTGTAAGATCTGTTCCTCGAAAACATTGATTTGCTCAATATACAAATAGAGGACGTGTCGTTATTGTACATATTTTTACCAAGCATTCATTCTATGTACACAATAACATATATTATTCTACATTTGATCTATAACATCAGAACATTCATAATTATTTAAAATAAACTTTCATATTTTTATTCGATAGATTAAAATAATTCTGAAATATTATGTTAATGATAAAATAGAGAATATCTCTGTGAACTTTATGAGAAATGTATAATACATATTTCCTTGCTCACAAATAGATGCACTTTATTTAATATAAATTTGTTTTGTTTTACTGTTATCGATGGGTTTTCCCTTAATATTATTTATGCGTTTTTCATTATTGTGTACTATCTAAGAAATTGCACATAATACATTTACTAAAATGTATTTCGGAAATAATAGATTTGCATGTGAAATATTTTAGGAAAGTTTACTCAGAAAAATATGATTTCTAAAAAGCTTAAGATCTTAAAGTTGATTTTTCATTCTATAAATTCCACATTACTCATTTCCAAACCGTATGCATATTTGGATTCAGTCTACATTAGTTATAATTCCCGTGCTTCTTCAATGGAAACAGAAGGCTAAATTCATTTATATCTGAACTTATTACTACATTTATCTAAAAGACAATGACAAACTTTTTTGTAGCGTTTCAACTGCTGCAATATTTACGTTTTCGAAAACATAACATTAAGAAGCATTTTAAAAAATGTTCCTCTTTAGGATTGAAATTTATAAATTTTTATACTTTATGAAAAGTATAACTTTTTAATGCGTTAAAAAGGTTAGTTTACAAAGAGTATATTCAAGAGTAGATTATTAATTTTATACAGATTATATTCATGATGGCTATGACAATATCTTTTGAATTTTTAAAAGTTTCTTGTATTAATTAAATAATATCGATAATTTATTTTTTAATGCAAGGCAAATTCTTAAAAAAAAAAAAAAAAAAAAAAAAGAATTTATCTGAATTAGGTAAAATCAAATTGGAAATTTACTATACATATAAAGTGTAAAACAATTAAATATTTATAGGTGAAATAACATGAATTAGTTACTTATACTTGCCATAGAAATAAGATAGCTTATTTGATGTAATTTAAATATTATAAATGTATGGAAAAGAGGGGAAAAAAATTCAAACATTTTTTTATACTGTCTTTATTGTAAAATAAAATACAAATAATGAGAAGCTTATGTACATTTTTGAGTTCTAGTATATTTAATGGCCATATAAGTAAGTTTTCATTTAAAACCTTGGAGTGGAATTATAAAATATTTTGAGAAACAGAGAGAGTTATTTAGTTCAGAATATAATTCACTATTCATTTTATTGGAAACGCTTAGCAAATAAAGTTTATAGCTGAGTAATTTATGAAAAAGTTCCTTGGTTTATAGTTCATAGATAGATTTTTGCACACGAGACCTAATTAGGTATGGTCATCATTTTACAAAGGAATTTCAACTGTTGCAAACTCCCATTACTGAATTGGTCTCCCAGGATTTGATGTACCAAAGAAAGAGTTCTAACTGTTTGACCTTGGCGAATTTTGTCCTTACTATCTGGGAAAACAAACAACTGACGCAAGAAGTGGCTTCAAAAATCCTTAAAATATAAATAGGAAACAGTATTCTGTATTTAATAATTTCAAACTGATACTAAGTAGATTTTACCTTTTTGTGAAAAAGTGAAATTTTCTACGTTTTGAAGGTTATAATTTGTCAAATGAAATAAAACTACACTACTAGCCATTAAAATTGCTACACCAAGAAGGCGACATGCTACAGACGTGAAATTTATACGAAAGTAAGAAGGTGCTGTGATATACAAATGATTAGCTTTTCAGCGCATTCAGACAAAGAAGGCGCCAGTAGCGCCACCTACATTGTGTTTAAATGAGGAAATTGTTCAGCCGGTTCCTCATACACAAATTGCATTTGAACGTTGTTGCAGGTAAAAAGTTGTTGTGATGCCTCGTGTAAGAAGGAGAAATGCGTACCATCACGTTTCTGACTTTGATAAAGGTCGAATTGTAGCGTACCGGGATTGCGGTTTATCTTATCACAGTATTGCTGCTCTCGTCGGTCAGAATATAGAATCGATTTGTTCAGAACGGTAATACGGAATGCCATGCGGGATCTCAACGGCTACCTATCACTAGCAGCCGAGAAGACAGGCATATTATCCGCATGGTCGTAATGGATCGTGCAACCACGTCACGAGGCGTGAGTCAAGAAATGGGGTCGTTTGAAAGACAACAAGTGTCTGCACGAACATTTCGACGACGTTTGCAGCAGCATGGACTCTTAGCTCGGAGACCGTGGCTGTGGCTTACCTTGACGCTGCGTCATAGACAATAGTGCCTTCAATGGTGTGATCAACGACCAGGGCACAGGAATGGTGAGACGTCATCGTTTCAGATGAATCCAGGTTCTGTGTACAGCATCATGATGGTCGCATCCGTGTTTGGCGGCATCGTAGTGAACGCACACTGGCAGCGTGCATTCGTCATCGTCATACTGGCCCATCACCTGGCGTGATGGTATGGGGTGCCATTGGATACACTTCTTGGTCACCTCTTGTTCGCATTGATGGTGCTTTGAACAGTGCACGTTACATTTCTGGTGTGTTACGACCCTAGTCTCCACCCTTTATTCGAGCCCTGCGAAACCTACATTTCAGAAGGATAATACCCAACCGCATGTTGCCGGTATTGCACGGATCTTCCTTAATACGGAACATGTTCGGCTGTTGCCCTGGCCAGCACGTTTTCCAGATCTTTCGCCAATAGAAAACGTCTGGTCAATGGTTGCCGAGCGACTGGCTCGTCACCAAACACCAGTCACTACGGTTGATGAACTGTGGCATCGTGTTGAAGCTGCATGGGCATCTGTACCTGTACATGCAATCCAATCTCTGTTTGACTCAATGTCCAGGCGTATAACTGCTGTTATTACTGACAGAGGTGGTTGTTCTGGGTACTGATTTCTCAGGATCTATCCAGCCAAATGTTTTGAAAATTTAATCACTTGTTATTTGTAGTATAATATATTTTTTCAATAATTATCATTTTGTTATCTGCATTTCTTCCTGGTGTAGCAGTTGTAATGGCCAGTAGTGTAATTAGTTCCGTACATATAAGAAAATCAGCTGAATAGATAACAATACATTTATACATTTTTTTTGTTACGCGGTTTTTCGGACACATTTAAATTGTGCTAAAAAATTAGTAAACGTGTCAAAAATAATTAAATTCTCAGATTGACAATTTAATTATCTACGTTTAATCTTTGTACTGGTTTTGAAAGAGGTGCTTTAATTTTCCTGTTATTTTTATTCACTATGAAACTGAAACATAAAATGGCTGTGCTGCAACAATGAATTAAAAAAAATTAAAAATTACATGTAAAATAATTAAACCCAAAAATCTAAATCAGAAAAATGGAAGCATTAAATAAAACTTTATAAATTATATGTCTTCATTATAAACGTATAAGACAAATACTATTGAAGAATGTTTTTATCTTTTACACAATTATTCTATATGTTAAAAATACTCTTAAAAAGCAGAAATTATGATAGATATTTTCTAAATTCAAAGTATCTAAGTTTTGTAGCTTAGTTCCTTATGACATTCTACGCAGCATTAAAAACATTAACACTCTCTGACTGTTAATATATTCACCACACTGTTGAAAGGCATTTAAATGTTTACTCCGTATATCAAAAATAGCGGTCCATACTCATGTTTTTAAAGGGGAGAAACGCAGATAACCACTCAGTACCTATCCCCACAGAAGCGCATTAGTACAACATCTGTCTTCCATTGTTTAATAGAAGCTAACACAGAAACCATATTTTCTGAAGAGAAATTTCCTACCTTCAGCTTAATTTTAGTTTCATCATTGATTTATGCATTCATCAACAATATCGAATGGAAAATAGTATTTAATAAACTGCCTCACCATGATATGGACTTAATACAGAAAATATAATAAGCAGAAAGACATTATTTTAACCACATTAAATATTCAGAATTTAGATAGGCAAACTTGATAAAAAAAAGGAGAAAAGGGAAACTTTTTAATATATCACAAATAAAACTTACTGCTTCCTCTTCTAAATATCAACCCCAATTATTCATATATAACTTCATATGTATAGTCATATATACTTCATGGTAATCTAAAATAATATTTTTCATGTAATTTAAAATTTTTACAGAATTTAAACTTTTTTGTAAAAACACATTTTTTTAAGTAAATTAAATTGTTAAAAATAAAATTTTAATTTTTTTAATACTAAATGAAACTTACCGAATTTTGAAATTAAACTCCAATATTTTTTTTTTATTTATTTTAGTTTGAATAATGTATACAAATAATAATTTAGAGATCGTTCTGTAAAATATTTATAAAGCTTGAAGATTTAAATAAAATTTAATAGAGGCTACATATGAAAATAATGTCAGATAATATTTTTGTCAACCTCCTATTTTAGAATATTTATTTTCACTCTCCTATGTAGCTTAAAAAATGAAAGCATCGAACAAGATTTTTTTTTTTACTTCAAAGATGTCTGGTTTTAATCTACTGAAACGTGAAAAGTGAAAGACAAGGGAAATTCTTTTATAAGTTACTGTCACATAGTTTTTTGGTTGAATTTGAGTGCTTTCAGCGCTGGAAAGTTTCTGTAAGAAAATTTTATTTTAGATTAAGTTAAAGGTTTTCAGGAAAATGTAAGAATAATAATGAATTAAATATAGTTGTTTTTTCGGTTATATTTTGTATAATCCATGTTTGCTGGTTATAATTTGACTTTCATTATACTTAAGAGATTTCATGTTCAACAACATATTTCATGGAGCCGACCGAAGGACTAGTGTTTAACGCTCCTAACTTATGTGCTATTGGTCCCGAGTTCGAATCCCGGTTCTGGCATGGATGTTTCTTTCCTTCTATGCTTCTCTGTTCTTTCTTCTGAGATGATGTATGGATGTGGACCACCCCATAAAAGGGGTTTGTGATGGTATTGCGTGGGTGATGCTTCTCGCCTCCGTAACCTGGTTCACTACTGTCAACCGGGTATCGATAAATGAGTAGCAGTTTACGGTCTTGTTGTGGTGAAGGGTTAATCACCCAGTGTCCGCCGTTATTTTAGCCGACCAATGGCTGAGTCATTAGCATTCCTGGCCTCAGTTCGCAGGAGTCCACTGGGTAACGACAAATGAGTACCCTTGTTGTGGTGAAAGATTAATCACCCAAGGGACCGGTATAATTTAGTATATATAGTATTAGCTAAGCAAATCTGGGGAAAATGTTTTATAGAAATATATATTTAGTTATTTTGTTTTCTTTATGAAAGAAAACTTTAAAAAAAGTGTGTGATGATGATAATTTGTAAATTTCGTGGAAAGAATTAAGGATATGCATTCATGGCTTGGTGACTGTTAAAGCATTTTCATGCTACGCGCGGATTAATTTCCATTAAAATTTACCATGTCATGTTATTATTGTTTGCAGAGACTAAGAAATATGAAGTATAACTTGTATGATATCGGAGGGTTACTATAAAACTGAATTTTTATGATATTCATACATGTATCATACACATTGAGTTCTAAAATCTGCGTATATTTGCTACTACTTATTGATAATACAATATCAGAAAAAAAAAGTTTTTGGAATGCTCTTTTATTATAAATAACTTCAGAAATTTATGGACACTTGTTATATTCCTTGCTGAATAGTGATTGGAATCGATCTTGAAATTTTCTGGTCAAGCTACAGAGTTATGATAGTTTTCTACGTTTGCAACAATATTTACAGACAAACTGAAATTTTACTCAGTTTAGGATTGCATAACTTCAAATGTTCTAACTTGAATAGTTGAAATTGATTCATTTTAAGATTCACTAGTGACCACTTTTGAAACATTATTATAACTATCCTATTAGCAATTTGTTTACTTTTCATTAACTCCCCCAGCTCCCACACTTTTAATTTGAAAGTGACTCATTTAAGGAAAAATGATTGAAACAAGCTTTTTAGTAATTTTATTCTCCTTGAAAGCGTTATATGCAGAAGAATCTGTATTTGGATTAATTTAAGCGCCGTTTTTTGTTGAAGACCGCGTTTTTATCCCTAGGATATCAAGTTTTCGACTTTTGCCTTTCACAAAGTATGGGAGAGAGAGATTTGATTATATACAACATTTACCGGATAACGTTTTTCATATATAAATTATAAAATTTGTTACTCCACACTCTAATAGCATAATAAGTGGTTGTTATTAAATTTGCTTGAAATATCAATTTCAGGTTTTGATTATGCAAAATAATTCGTTTTTAAATATTAGACAGAAAAATTAAAATGTTATGAATTTTTTATAAAAAATATAAAAATGATTCTAATAAACAGTAGATTACTTTTGTAATACTTGATTATTTTAAAATTATTTTCGGATATATTAAAATAAAAAAGGATTTGTAAAATATCTAATAAATACAAGGAGATTATATATTTATGATATTTAATATAAATATGATAATTATTAAGTAAACAAATATAAATATTACAGTTAGAATAAAAATAATAGAATATTTTTCATTCATGTTAATATACATTACATTCAAAGAAGTAAGTGTTCATCATTAATGTAAACAGCTTAGAACTTTATTTTATAAATTAACCCATTTTTCTTTATGTTATCATCAATAATAACAGGATTATTTACTTAATTTGAAGCAATTCACCACCAGATTATTTCTCACCTAATGTTTTCGCAGCAAATATAAGTTTTGCTTGAGAGAAAATTTTGTTTGATTGCTTCAATTAATTACACTCTTTGTAAGAATAATTTAGTTTAGAGAAAGTTAATTTTCATGATAAATAGCTTTCCTAATTTAATTTGCCAGAGATACAGGTTTTATTTAAATGACACATATTTTGTTTGATTTCCTTAGATAGAATTTTTAGAAAAATAGGCTTAATATGTGTGAAAGTAGTTTCATATTTATATTGGTTTATTCCATATATAAAGAGTATAAGCACATGTTTCGGTATATAAATAAAATGTAATATTTTAAAAACAGTTTCCTGAAGTCTAAAAACTATTATAGAGAAAGAAAACTTTGGAGATAAATTATTCGATTTTTTTCCTACATAAATTACTAAAAAATATCTCTTATTTTGAAAGCATGATCAATGGTTGTTAGTAAATTCACTTTAAATATCAATTTATTTTTCCACGATAATACTTTCTATTGTTTTTATATTTATTTTTCCTCGTGCAGTAAAAAAATTGATTTTCCTTCCATGTAAAAATTTGTTTAAATGCTAAACTTTATGAAATAATACTAATCGTTGTGTTTTTCCATTATAGAACTGATAATCCGCTTAACGGGAAAGAAAAAATCGTAAATTACTGTCTTAATATTCCATTTCCACCGTGTATTACTTAAAAAGGTTTATTTCTTTAGAAAATTCTAAAAAACTACTCTTTATTTGCATTTTATAAACTAAATAATTATCAAATTACTAAATAATTGATAAAACGTATTAAAATGATTGGAATGCCTTATTAAAATGGCGGAACTTATCAATCGCATGGATGTTCAATTGAGTAGGTATAACAGCATTTTTTTTCAATGAAAGAAAATTAAATATGACTATTTTCGACTGTTTTTTTTACCTTTAGCAACTTGTGACGATTATGTTCTTTTAACCGACGAATTTATCACTGGGACATTTTTTGCAACAACTAGCTTTAGCTTTGTTTAGCATATAGCATCCTTATACTTGCTTTATCATTCAAATTTTGCACAATAAACATTTCGATTGGAGTATATTTTATTTAAAATAAAATTTCGAACTACACAAACACACACACATTAAAATCCTCATATCTATTTTATATTATTTCTGCTTCTCCATAACAAAATGCTACTTTTTCATGTTTATAAGCAGGGGTATAATGTAAAAGTACCTATTATTAACAACAATTTAAATATTAAATAATTTCTGAGTACACAAAAGACTATTTATGTACTAGAATTCTTTGCTAGAATAATGAAATTTTTCGTTTAAACTAGCATTTTACTTCCTATATAACATAAGATTTTGGTATGCATACGTATTTATGATTACAGCAAAGAAGAAAAAGATACTTAATATCAGTGGGAATACTTTAATATGTGAGATATTTAGATTCAGATAATAAATAGTGCAGTTTCAATCACTCTCAATTGAATTAAATGGTGGACCAATTTGTCTGGTAATTTAAATCCTTATTTTTGCTATGAAATTCATATAATTCTTGATTAATACAGGTAATCTGTGATATACAGTGTTAAGTATTTTACTCTCATGATATAATTGTAAATTAAGACCTCCAGAAATATTTCGTACTAAACTTAAATATTTTTACTAATCGGACTTTGACCAGCTCTTACTTTTTTTTTTTTTTACTTTTTTTTATTTCTCTCTCTATTTTGTTTTATTTGTTAATTTTTAGACTTTTCGCATATAATTAACCATAAAATAGTTTTTACTCGTTCCGGTTGAGATCATGATTACGTCACTTTATTACACTTCTCATTGGTTTAAAATATTGAGGATGTCAGATAACTTCTCATCTACGTCATTTCATGTTGAGGGAACATCGTATATCTGAATTATCGATGAATCTGCTGCCTGGCTTCAAATAATATTCATCGAAGTTCACCACTGAATGTCTGAGAATATTGTCGAAGGGGTTATTTTGTTGATAAAATGCTTTTTTAAAGACCAGGTTCGAGAAACGGCTTCTCGAACCTGGTCTTTAAGAAATCGTTTGGGAAGCCGTTACCACATGGACAATAAAACAGAAGAAAAAGAAAAATGAAAAAGACAAAACAAAGCATTCACTTTATAGTTAGCTTAAATGGGCAAGGACGATTTAAATTTTTAAAAATTTCGGCTTAATCTGTAGTGTTGTTGTTGTTTTCAATCTCCGTGATCAGCAAAGTTAGATCAGGTCCATGAGTCCATTCACCCTAAAGAGCCAAGTGCCAGAAGGGGATCCTGAATCAGGTCTTACTTGATGAGCCCAAAACAAGATAAAATTTAATCATGGGTGGGGTAAAGGGCAGCTTCTATGGTCAGAAAACTGGAGCACCAATGGCAGAAGTCTGATTTAGCTCCGGAGCCTACAGACTTTAGCTGGGCACCGCTTATCAGCTTAATCTTATTATCTATAACGCGTAGAATTTGGTGACATTAAGATTTGGATTGTATGTTTATGTATTTCCATTTTGAAATTCACGATTGTTTTGTTTATGAAATGCTTGTGTATGCTGATGGAATTTCTCAACTGGTGACATTTTTGAAAACCGCTCCAAACGCGTCACGTATGATATGATTTTACAAAAATTTCATTAATTATGGGGAAATTAGGCATAAATTACGTATAATCTAGGATGTCAAATTCTGAACTTCTTTTGGTGATTTGGAAATGTTTCCAAGATGACGTATTGTGACGTGCACGATGACGTACATGCTAGGGTTGCGAAAGTAGAATTATTTGTATAATTCCTATAGGTCTCCATATATATGCCGTAATAAAAATCAGATTGCCAGATCCATGTGAAAATCCGCCAAGAACATCATCAAACTCAGAATTGGGCATCCTGGATTATACGGCATGTATGCCGAATTCTAAATTAGTAATTGTTTCATTTGTAAGCAATCTCTTTTAAATCTTAAGACTAATGCCATTCTTTCGCTAATTTTAAAAGTTTTCTTTTAATTAACCTAATCTTAACTTAATTATTAATTATTTTTCTGATTTTTTTAAATTTGAATTCCTTTTTTATCTTGTAGAGTTAGACACTTCATTTCTTGAACAACTTTTGAAATGTATGTACAATTATCTGTTAATAAGTCTCTTTTGCGCCAAAATCATTTTTGGTAAATTATGTGTTTGACATAGTGAGGGTACTTTCTACCACATTTTGTATACAACACCGCGCAGCTTTACTATTTTATTTATTATTACTTAGCTGTAGTAAATTGTTTTAAATAATTTTATCACAATGGTAAAAGTGAAACAAAATAAAATTATTTGTTAACTTCAAAAGGCTAGTTTTATCAGAAAAAATTTGTATTTTGTCAGAGTAAAAATTACAATAATCTGATTTCGCAATTATATTTTTATTTTGCTTCAAAATTATTTATTATCATTATTCTTAAAGATAATCTTTAAGCCAGAAAAAAGGCACTGGACCACTTGGTGATACAAATATGTAATTGTTATAAATAATACTTTGAGATTTTTGTAAAATTTAAATATAAGAATATGTTTGTTTCATAAAAAATTAAAAGTAAATGCTTTAATGCAAAAGTTATATTTTTACAGTTAAACTAAAAACATTTATTAGCTACTTTCCAGCATTGACTTTTGGAAAAGCTATTTATATGTGAATAAAAGAATTTAAATATTAAGCTTTAAATTATATATATATATTTTTAGTTATAGAAAATTCACGACGAAATTGACATGAAAATTTTATTTTTGGTTTTCTAATTTTCTGCTATATTCTTACGTTTTATAAAATTTCTTTCTTCTATTAAATTTAAATTGTAAAATGAAACATATTATTAAATTAACAAGTTATTAATAAGTATCAGAAGACTGATTTAATTAAAAATTACTCTCCGGAACTTTAATAATTAATTAGTAATAATCATCTCAATATAACAGCAGCAATCTTAATGTATCTTACAAAGAAGAACTAATGGGAAAACTTAATAATAGAATAATTTTTGAAAATCATACTGCCAACTAACTGTATTAAATCAGCCAAAAATCTCACATTATGATACTCTAAGTTTCGTATTTTCTTATCCTGCATAAAGCGATGTATTTTTATAAAGTAATTACCTCTCCCAATAAAAAAATAAATAAAAAATAAAAAAAAAAACAAATGAAGTTTCACAATTCTTAATTTTTTTTTAAAAATCTGCTCCACTATTTTTCGGAAAATTAAAGATATAATTTTAAAAATGAACTCTATTTTAAGATTTTATTAATATGATTAATAAAATTTTATTAATATGATTAATAAAATTTGAAAAAAATCTGAGGAATAGAATAGTTGATGCGGGGAATCGAGATGATTTCTGAAAAACTTTGTAATGTGGAATTGCAATTAAAGATATGGTCGGCAGAGAGTTCAGTGTCTTTGCTTTCCCTTGACCATATCTTTGATTTCCCTGCTTTAAATTGAATCTCTAAACTGCATAGTTATTTTTTAAAAAAAATGAAAGAGAAAAGAAACATTTTATCGCTGTGCACTTGATGAGATTAAAATATTTTACTTATTTATATTAAAATGTTGTTATTTAAAATTGTGAAATTAACCATGTATATTGCTATCTTAATGATAACGATAATTTTTTTGAACCAACTTTCACTAGGTATCATTAACAATATTAAAAAGTATCTTCAGTTTTCAATTTGGTCTGTCTAAAAATGTAGAATATCTTGATATAAAACTCATGTATTATCTCTTTTTATTACTTTATTTTCACTGAATGCAAAATCAATATTTTTATATGATCTAGTAAAAGAGAAAAGATGTATAAAATGATTCTCATATTTGGATAAAAATCATTTGGAGAAAAGCTGATTTAATATTTGTTTTTACAGAAAAAATGTAACTGTAAGTTGTATTGCATTATTAAAATACATAACAGGGAAATTTATTCTCTTCTTTTCACGCAGTAAACATAGTTTACGACTGAAGGGGTTTATTACACGTTAAAAGCAAACAAGTTGCTGATTTAAACAATAGAACCATGTTAGAAATATTTTTTTAAAAAAAATATCTGCTTCTGAAATCTATTACGTCTCAATTTTCCTGCAAATAAACTCTTAAAAGTTATATTATTTTGCATGAGAAACCTTTAGCTATTAAAATTGGTGCAGCTATATACAGTTGTAAATATGCAGGCCTTTTAAAAGATTTTTATTTCATTCCCAGAAATAGAACACACACTGTAGTCTATAAATTTTTAATGCGCAGGAGAGATAGGGTATTTAAAAACTTAACAAAATTTTTCCTTATATATTATTTGTCTACAAATTCTATTAGAAATAAAAAATATGTATAAATTAAGGCATTTGCTTAACATTAAAATTTTAAATTAAAGATTGATAAACAACTTATATCATTTTTAGGAAATTTTTTTTGGTCTGAGATAATAACTGCTTTATTAAAGTCACTATATTTAGTAATTTAGTAATATTTTTTCATATGTTCGCGCATTTTTTTCTCAAAATTTTAAGAACTCCAAATCAATATTTTCTACAGTTAAGTTTCTGAATTGTTTTGTTATTTTAGTCTATATTTTAGATCCATGGCAATACTGCATCTTGTGACACAACATTATAATTGCGATATACGTATGTATAATAATAAATAATTGTTTACCAACACTTCTGAAACTATAATAAAATAGCAAATTCATTAATTTAAATACGAGTTTGTTAGCCTCAAATCAATATATTGATTTAAGTATTAAATAATTTCGAATAAAATTTTCTTACTTTAAGAAACTTATTTAAATTGCATTTTTGAAGGAATGCAGTCAAGCAAGGTTTTTTTAAATAATTCCAATTTATCTGTGTTAGAATCAAACATTTCTAATCGTTGGATGACTGAATCCTTAATGACAAAAATTGTAAATACTATTTTTATTCGAATTTAATGCGCTATCGAATATAATGCGCATCATCATTTTAACAATTAAATAATAAAAAAACTGTTTGTCGGCGAATGTAATATCAATCAATGAATTGTGTGAGGAATTAATTGAATCTTTATTATACAACAATGGATTTGTATATAAACTAACAATCAATCATATGATAATATTATTGAAATTTAGGTACCATATTTTATACAACGATTGATTTATACATTAAGTAGCAGAACTTAGAATTAACCTATTAGTGGTCTATTGTTATGTAAAACAATCATTGTTAATTACCACCACCGTTAATGCGATACCTATTGCAAAATAAGGACATAAAATAAATAGTAACATTTCTATCTAGCTAACAGTTTCTACAGTCAGTGATTAATAGTAAACGCCTTTATTCATTAATGTTTTCCTCACTGGAATCCTCGCAGCTCTGTTCATCAGAAGCAAATTCATTTTTCTTTCCTCATCACCACCATCGTCATCCTTGGCATACCAGAGCACGTCATCTTCATTGATATTCAATGAATTTGAAATGCAGCATTTCTTGAAAGATTTCACAATCATGCTTCAATGACTTTCCAGGAAGCAGAAAACCAGTGTGAAACGATGTACGGTGCAGCACGCTTAAAGTTTTCCAGTCGGGGTCAATTCACGTTTTAACTCATAAAACCATTTTAAAATCATCACTTGAACGTGCCCCTTAAAAGGTCTATTTATATTAACGTCTAAGGGTTGTAACACAGATGTTATCCCTCCAGGAATGATAACCATATCACTTCTTAGCCTGAGTAGCTTCTTTTTTACGTCGTCGGTGAGATGACCACGAAATGCGTCCAGACAAAGCATTCATTTTGGATTGGAGAGCCCACTGGTATGGCGTTCCCATACATTTTGTAGCCAATCAAAGCTTTAATGATTAAGCCATCCACAACATCTCTTGGTTTCGAGTCAGGACATCATCTGGGAACAGCTTTTCATTCTTAGAGGTTTTAGGGCAGGTTTTCCGAGTGAAGATTAAGAAAGGGAGAAGTTTGCACCCGTCTTCTGTTATTGCTAGCGTCACTGGTACTTGTTGTTTTTCACATCCAGAAGTTTGGATGATAACTTCCTTAGTCCAATTCTCCGTAATGGTGTAGTTAGGAGGTATGTCAAACCAAATCGGCGTTTCGTCAGCGTTGCCAATTTGCCCCATTGAAAAATTCTTTTCTTTCCGAAGTGTGATGACATACCACTGAAATGTTAGTAGTTTTCCCTCAAAATCTGCAGGAAGCTGGCATATTGTTGTACGGCATCTTAGATATAAGCCCTCACGCTTCATATACCGATCCATTCACGGCCAGCCTTAAACTCTTACTTCGGTATTCCAAGAACTTCAGCATCCTCTTTTGCTTTATTTCTGATGGTGTCACTTCTTGTCGATTCTTCTTCCTTTCACGTACAAATTCCAAAAAGTTTTTTTTCAATTTTAGGATGTCTTCCTTTGCGAGAGCCAGTGAATTTCTTTCTACTAACTTTAGTTGCAAACAGTGAAAATTTCTGTTGCCGCCAAAAGCGAACATTGCTCTCAGCTACGTTGAACTCTCGCCCTGCCTTTCTATTGCCATTTTTTTCAGCATAAGATCTACTTTACGTTTGTCATATGACATTCTTCTCTGTTTGCCCTCCATTTCGTGACTACGTACTCTGTAGTTTGTATCCTCTATGATATATTGTGTCAACAATAAATGTAACGGTAAATGTAGTCGAGAAATACAGTAATCGATTCTTAAGATTTAAATTTGGTTGACGTCATCGGCGAACTGCTGACCTTGCACTCGAATCTAATGCACATCCCCATTTTGAATACTACATTTGGCTAAAAACATGGTACACTCACTTCCAAATGTTAAGCACGGAGAGAAATATTTCAATTTCCGGAAGCCAATCAGAATTGAAGAGGATGCAGATCACTGCAGAGGTAGATGGAAGTATGCAAATATGTTAGGTAACAGCCAATCGCGTGTTTTCATGTCAAAAAATGTGCAAAAGGGCAGTCTTATAAGGTACCAGCTGTATGAAGGATTACAGAATTTGATTGTAAGGGCTTATAGAAGGAGTTTAAATCTTTCGTACAATTTGTATTCAAGACATACGTGTTTCTAGGACTTCTAGAAGATTAATGGAAGATTCTGAGAGCTGTGGCGCTATGGGGCGCATTGAAGCAAGACAGTCGATCTCAGATGTTGCTCTTTTCTTCGGCATTCATCATTCTATAATTTCACGTTTATGGAAACAATTCCAAACCACACAGACAGTTGTTCGAAGGCCTGTAACTAGTCGCGCAAAGGTTACAAACTCCGGGGAAGATCAATTTATTGCGATTTTAGCCAAGCGGAATCGTTGAGTGACCTCCACACGTGTGACATCTATAGTTACAGCGTCCATTGGTAAGGTGGTATCTGTAGCTACTGAAAGCCGAACATTATATATGAGTGGACTGTAAGACAGGGTACCTCGAGTTTGTGATTGTCTATCCGTCCAATCAAAAGGGGCACAATTAAAGTGGTGCTGGGAACATGTCAATTGGACTGTGTTTGACAGGGGCAATGTCATGTTTACTGATGAGTCAAGATTTGCTCTGGAGCCAGATGATAAGCGTATAAGGATATGGTGTAAACAAGGAGTATGAAATCAGCCCCAAAACATCACCGAACATCACGCATTCCGAGGCGGAAGTCTTATGATGGGGCAGGGATTTCATTAGGATACCGCACCGACCTGCACATTTTTAAACGGGGCTTGTGACGCCCCGTGTCCGGTATTGAGATGAAGTACCAGGACCCATTGTGAGATGGTACGTTGCAGCAGTTGGCCCTACTTTTAGTTTAATGGACGATAATGCACGTCCAATGGTCGATGACTACCTTGAGAGTGAATGGATTAAGCGTATGGCGTGGCTAGAATATTCCCCGACCTTAATCCCACTGAAAATCTTTGGGATGGTCTAGGCCGTGCTGTATCTTCACTTTTCCCACCTCCAGCCACTCTTATTGAGCTGAAAACTGCTCTACATGAAGAAGGGCTGTTGCTTAATTTTTCGGTGGTTGACCACCTAAGTGAAAGCATGGTTACAAGGTGTAAACTTTGCATACGGATGAGGGGGGATTACATACCCTATTAATGTCCTTTTTTCATTTTATGCTGTTTATTTTCACTTTATACATAATTCCGTTTAAATCTCCAGTATGTCATTATCTGATAACTTACAAAAATTTAATATTGGTTTCATTTCTGTATATAATTATTAATTTTATTTTATTATAAATATTTATGCTACTTTCCTGCCGAATTTTGTGTCGATTCAAAGCAGTATTTGTTAATTTTTGTGCATTTTGCATTTTCGTGCAAAATTTTTGGAAGTGAGTGTAAATTTAAATTAAAAAAAGTATAATTAAAAATAAATGACTCTTTAGTAACGTATTTCTAACATAATTCGTCTTATTTTAAGAAAATTTTTGTCTGATGTGAAATATTATGCGCATTGCAGTAATACGTTTCCCACGAATCAATAATTAATTTACAATTATTTATTAAGTCAAGCATCTTATTGACGGAAAAATTGCTTATATTAGGATCGTTTGTTAAAAACGTAAATTAGCAAACATCACCGTATATTTCATTAACTATTAAAAAATCTCATAAGTATGAGATTGAATTTTGTTTAAATTAAAAATTGTAATCCGTATAATGTCATGATTATAATATAATCATATTTAAACTAAATCATATTCAGAGTTACTTTTAAAGTATTCCATCTTCTGCTTGCTTATTCACAATTTAATTTCTAAAAGAAAAAAGTGATAACTTAAAGTACAAAAGTGGGAAATCACAAATAATATTATTTTAAGAAAATCGATTTTTCTTAGTTACGAAATTTTCTTATGTACTTTTCCATTTATGAAAATAAATGTTTTCTCACAACAAAGTGTCTGGAAAGAAAATTTATTTACCGTCAGAATTCATTTTTAAAATAACGAAAAACTTCTCAAATAGCAAGAATGTACTTTGTATTTAAAGTCTTTCTTTGACAATTGTCTCCATGATTTATTTTGTTACATTTAAATGAGCTTTCCTTTTGACGTAGATTTTGATCTAGAGTGTCAAAAAGAAAATATTTTCTAAATTTAATTTTGAAGTATATATTTTTTAGAATTAAATGAAGGAAATTGCATTCCATAGTTCAAAAATTCAAAAACTGAAATGAATGAAGTTTTGTTACTTTTTATTATCTTGAAACATATATTGCTAAATAAAATTTCCTAAATTAGTTTTTGTATTTGAAAAATATTTCAATAATAATGTATATCAATATGTATATATAGATATGTATATATTTTTGAAAAAATATTTGGAATTAAAACTTTTAATTAACTATATTACAGAATATTTAATAAATATGCTTCTTATATTCTCAAAATAGATTATTTTCATTTAATAAATTACATTCTAAATGTGTGTCATCGCATTTGCCCAGTTTTAATTGAAAGCTATTATTCAATGATTTAACATATTATTACTAAATGATTTGAACAGATTTTATTAATTGATTTGATAGCTATTATTTTATGATTTGAAATTCTTCTTATAGTTTTGATAAATAATGTTGAAAAATGAAAAAGTATTTTTTTTTAATAAATAACTTTGAGAAACTGCTTCATTTAATTTTGATGATGTTTCCATTTACCAAATTATTTTTTAACAAAGACATAGCACATCAATTCATGATCACTCTTTCCATATATAAATTGAAATATTCAGCTTTATATATTTTTGCAGATTATTTCATTTTAAAGTTAATTAAAAAATTTAAATTATAATATGATAAGAACCCTTGTTTGTAATGGAGTAAGGCATCAAAATTTTAATATAAATTTCTTACTAATTTATAACCGTGAAATTAATAAAATATTTCGCTAAGATTTTGAAGGGAAGTTTTAATTCAATCTGTATTCCTGTCGGATATGGCACATTCCCTCGATGCATTTTGAAAATGAAGTATTCATCAAGATTAATTACAAACTTTATTATCTGTGAGGGTAATTCCATCAAAAGCTTTTAATCGAATGTAGACTCAAGGGAGGAAATATCAGTATTTAATAATTCGCATAGCGAATTTCTATATGATAAACGCACACAATAATTTCCCCTCGCATGATAAATGTAGGCTCCTCCACAAATATCGCATTGAGAATTTGCCTGTGATATATTAAGTAAAGAGATAATAACTGGAGCTGAGGATCAGCTACAGCTGATTATCCCTAAAGTAATGAAAATAGAAACAAAAACAAATCAACACAAATATAAATTTGAATATTTTAAAAACTCAATAGTTAACACGAACTCATTTGTAACTTGAGGAATAGTGAAATTGTTACTATTTATGAATTAACTGATTTAATTATTAAAAAAATTGACGAATTATATGATGTTTTTATTTTTTGAACTTGAAAACTGATTTTTTTTAAATACATTTTTTTTTATATAAAATGAGAATTCAACTATTTATAATAACATTCTAAATATATAAAGTGCTCAAGAATAATATACTTATAAATAATAGTTAAATATTCAAATTAAGATTGGTATCTCCATATTGCTATGATCAAAAAGTGACAGTAATATAAATGTCACACTATATCGAGAACCTCTCCCATTTACGTTTAAATTGAATACATAGATTTTAAAAAAAATTATAACTTTAATTCCTTTGCATCTACAAGAGCAAAAATAGTTTGTTCTAAGAATACATTAGAGTTACTACACATTTTATTCATAAAATACTAATAACTTACCTTTCTAAAGTTATTGTATTTCTACATTAAATTTATATATATGACTTGTAGAAATATAATAAAGAAAATAATTTGAAGTCGTTAAAAATTATTCTGTATATCATGATAAAACAAACTGATTTTGTCAAAAAATTTGTTATGACGTTATATCACTTAAAATATACAGAAAGATATTTATTTTGGATATTTCCAAAAATGAATAATCTATATGTTTGAAAATGTCATTTTCAGCTTTATTTATATTTTTATATTTTATGAATTTTTAAACTGAATTGTTTTAGTATGTAAACGAATTTATTTTGAAAGTAAGAGCTCCTTACTTTCTTTTATTTTATAATGCTTCGTTTTGGAGAAAAGTGTTAAAGAAATTTATTTTCTGTTTTCTGTCACACATTTTATATCTATTTTCAGATTTGAATGTTGTTTTTGTTGGTGCTTAAATTTTACTCTAGCATTTCTTAAAGAGCATATATTCATAAATTTGAATTTAAATTAAATTTCTGTGTAATAACTTATGAAGTTATTCGAATTTCTGTCCATAATATTTCTTGTATATATTTATAATAATTCTCTGCTGTAGTATCATTCAATATCATCTCAAAGATTTTCTATTATAAATATTTTCTATTATAAAGTTTATGTACATCATCTAATTATTTAATAACAGATGCATCTCTGTATTGGGTAATCGACATACGCTCTACTACAGTTATGTAATATTAACATTGCATTGTTGAAAACGTTACTTCAATAAATATTCCTACTGACAACTGCAGTGAGCATAAAATGTACATTAGTGATTAAAAAAGAAGTATTATTATTAATAATATAAGTTGGACATGTATTCTCAATATCTGATTGTGCAATGGCTTTTTTAAGTTCTCCAGAGCACTGGAGTAGGTTAATGGGTGCAAAAAATGTATATAGGAGTGTGATTTTTAAAACTATTTTCACCATGTCAATCCTTATTATTGGTGTCTACATCAAGATTTGCCTTTTGTGTTTATGCTCCCTGAAAGAACCATTGTGGTATCAATGCAAAACTTTTTAATATTTTTGTGATATTTCGGCAGGAAGACAGTTATCGTGGATGCCATAAGACACCTTTTAACAATTTTCTGCTATTAAATTGTTCCCCAGGTGTCAAAATCAATATCCGCTATAGGATTCTTAAAACATTCTGCTGGACATCGCAATCAAGATGGTGTGTTACATATTATTAAGTAATTTACCTTCCAACTCATTATGCTTCTGTAACAATTTACCATTTCGAGGAATAGTATTTCTGCATTTAATTCTAATCAGTTCAAGACTTTTCTCTTTTTGAATGGGTCGTTTGCTTATGAAGTATAATTTATCTCCCACTTATTATTTATTGAAATTTTCTCTTTTACCTTATTAGCTAGCGGATGTGCTTCAGACACATTGTTTCTTAGCATCTGATATCTTTCGCTACAGTGCGCTATTTCACCAAGAGACGGGCTTTCATGATATACAGAGAGAAATGTGCTTTGAAATTTCAGCTCAGAAAAGAAGCTTGAGAACTTCATATATTTTAGAATGTGATTTTGTTAAAAATAATGCAGGTAAACTTTATAATAGAATAACTTCAGTAGAGCTTAGACTGAGTATGATAAAGCTTTTGAACAAAACAAATCAATGATGGCGTTTGATGTTAAGCGTTAAAGCCAAATTTTACTTTCCTACGTGAAACACTTGTTCTGATGTTTGACCAATGCTCTGAAAAGCATAATTTGTTCCTATAATAATTTTGTTTAATATTGTATTGAGTTGTGAGGTGAGTGGCGACAAAATTTGTGAATAAAATTGTACATTCAAATGAAAATATAATGGTCTGAGATCTGAAAAGGTTTGTATGAATAGGGTAAATATTTTATACTTCACCACACGTGTGAGGCTCAGTAAATATAAAAGTTATTTCTTTGATTAAGAATTCTACAAATACGGATGATTGAAATTATAAGGAAATGTTTTCAATTTTATATATCATGTACAGTCAAAAGTTAGTTATAAACAGGTATCGCAAGCGTATAAACAATTGGTGAAGCCAAATTTGCTAGGCTATGCGAAATTAAGTCAAAAGCAACTTTCGTTTAACCAGAACACAACGAAAGTGAAATTACGAGTTTGCTGTAAGAATCCTCCAATAAATGGCAACACCAGAGGATCCACTCCTTTAGATTTGACTTTGACCTAAAGAGGGAGAGAATTTTCTCTAGACCATTGTACCTATGATGATTGCTCAACGGCCGACTACAGAACTTTCGATTCCCCAGATTTATGAAACACGTATGCATTCGGTTTGTCTTTAACGGCATTTTGAATCGAAACCAGCCATTCCGGACGGAAGGTAGATGCCCTGAGCACTAGGCTACGTCGGAACAAATGTTCGATAAAATGTTTTATAGATAAACTGCTGAAGATCCAGTAAAAAGGAGAATTTACATGAACTACGCAAAGAAAGGTGAATAATGAAGGTTTTCTATAAAACGATTATAATATTTACTTTTCAAGTTTACATTGGCTATGTAATCATATATTGAATTTTAAAATTATTATTTATAATTATTCATTCAAGTATTTTTTATTATTGCTTTTCTATGACATTTAAAATAATTTTGTACAAAAGGATTTATTCATAAGAAAAAAATTTAAAGGTAATAACAATATTTAATTTGCTTTGCTGTGCTCAAGTAACTTACTCGCCTGCATTGGTATATATTAATACAAATTTTTTAAAGTTGTTCTGTTGAATTTTGTAATATTTGAGTGCAGTTTTAAGACATTTCTTAAACACACAATTATATTATATTATATTAATTCTAGTATGATATTAATATTATTCCTTCTGGGCTATAATTGTATCATTTTATTAAATAAAGTTTTTTGTTTTGTACTACAAACATATACGGACTTATACGGAAATAGATAACCAAAGAAAAAATTTGTTTTATTTAGTTTGAATATTGGATCATTCTGGTAAGTTAAATGAAATATAAATGTACACAGATATTTTAAATGGAATCTAAGATTTTATTGAGAAATTGTAAATATACGTGAAGCAGAAATTTTATTTCATGTGCTTGGTATGAATTTTCTATGGGATGAAATGTAAATTTTCTAAAAAATAATTTTTGATCACGTTCTTAGAAATCAAATAAATGTTGGAGATTTTAAAGTACTACAGTTTTTTTTCTGAATATCAAATACGTGATTTTTAAAATATTTTTTAGGTACCGTCATTCCTAATTTAAATTCGGTTAAGAACTATAAGCACATTGCTTTCTAATGTGAATTAAAATTCTCATGAATATATAGAGGTCCAAAAATTATTTCAGAATAAAACTAACCTTTTTATATTGTCATTGGTTAAGATTTGTTGTAATTAAAGGCAAGTGTTTGTTATAAAAAACAAAGTTATTAATTCGTAATTTTATTTCTGTTTATAAGAGTAATTGTTGAATAGGAATGATTGTATATGAGAGTCATAAGCGTAATATAGCGTTGATTTCTAAAATTTATTATATTTTTTAACTATACAAAATAAAAAAAAATAGTTTAAATATCAATAGTCTTCAGGAACTATAGGGAATTTTATCATTTTCTATCAATGTTATCTTTGTATTCATAAAAATTATTTTTAAATTGTTATTTTCAATTTCAAAAATGCGAAAAAATGTTAATAATGTTAATTTCAACTTCTATCATTACAAACTACTAACTTTTATTTGAGATTTGCTGAGAATTTGTTAAAACTACAGGAGATATATCAAATGTAGATTGATGCCCAAATTTCTAATTTAGCTACATACCGTGATATTAAATTATTTCAGGCTATTATAAATTATAAATGTATATATATATATATATATATATATATATATATATGCAGTTCGACCACATTAATGTGATCATCTTGTCAAAAAGCAGAATATCTCCATTTCTTAGTGAGGACTACTGGCAGACTTTTAGAAAGAAAGTCAGTTAGGTTCATAAAGGTATTTATTGGGATCTTCAGCCATGCCGACTCCAGTGGCATGACCAGCCGCGCTTCATTGCTTGGGATCCATAGCTTGAGCAACCTGATCCAGATGGTTGCACTGCCTTCGGTTCAACAGTTCGTGGTTTCGAATCCTACCTTGGGCATGGATGCTTGTAGTGGTTCGGAATCCACTTTAAACCATAGGTCCCGGTCTAATTAGCCCTTGTGTTCAAAAAATGACCGTTGAGCGACAAACAAACCAACTAAACCAGATGGTTACACAGATTCTTGATTGGATTAAACTCAGCTGAGTTTGCTGGACAGGGAAGGAAGGCAAATTCATTCAGGTGCTCTTCGAACTTAATGCTCAGAATGATTGCAGACAGTTTGAGTGTGTTGGAAGCTTTGCGGAACGGTAGTTTTGACTGCCATCCCGTTGTGTCTAGAATTTTTCGAGCATTAGATTCCCTTGCTGGCAAAGGAAACGACATTATTTTTTGCTGGATCCCAAGTCATATAGGTCTAGATGGTAATGAGAGGGTTGATACAGCTGCTAAATCTTCTTCCGGCCCAATTCTTCCATCCATTTCTTTGTTGGATGTGAGAAGGTGTGTTAAAACATTTATTCAAGATCTTTGGTAAGAGTCGTGGAACATGCAGGTCACTAAAAAATTGCTTTCCATATTTCCATACATCATCACATTAACAGTTTTACCGGTACGAAGTGCGGATGGTTCGCTTGACTCTCCTTCGTATTGGTCACATGCGTCTCACACACAGACATTTGTTCTTAAGTGAACTGAATCCATATTGTGAAACGTGTGATGAACCAGACACAGTTTATCGCATTTTAATCTCCTGTCCTGATTTTAATAACGCAAGTTTAATATTTTTTAAAACAGATCTTTTAACACTATTTGATTTATTGGAGAACCCCCAAATAGAAATCTATTTGCCTTTTTGAGAGCAATATGTTTTCCCCATTTTATTTAAATTTTATATTATATATTTTAAACTTATAATTCATTAACTAATTTTATATTTTTATGACCTGAACTTTAAAATAATTATGTACAAAGTTTTTTGTATTTCAATTTGATTTTAATGTTGCTTGAGTTTTCTTGAATTAATAAACAATAATACATAAACCTTAAGAAATAAAAATAAATATAAATCAAAGATTGACGCATCTTGTCCTTCTTTGGACCTTGCGCCAGAAAAACCAACCAATTAACCAATTTCCAACCTTGCAAATACACTGCCATGTGTACGACAACTCTTATTGTTCCAATAATGGATCCCATCATCCTTAAGAAAAACAATGCGTATAAAAGGATGAACATGATCCGCTGGGACAGATGCGTACTCCTAATTATCAATTCTGTCTTCCAAAAGTATTAGGAATCCGACAGAATCCCAGAAAGTATTGTGCAGACCACAATGCTCCCACCCATAGCCTGGACCGTTCTTATAATAGTTTCAAGGTGTTTCTTAAGTCCACGTCCATATGTCTGATGGAGCATGAAACTTGATTTGTCGGCAAACACTAGCTGACACCACTTAGTGTACAATTTGCAATGCATAACTTTCAATTGAGATTAACGTTATAACTTGCAATAGAGTTAATCGAGTTATTCTAATTAAATTAATATATGTTTATCTATATATGAAGCCTTTAATTTCTACATTTGTTGTTTTATAATAATAAGAAGAAAGAATTGTCAAAATGTTAAAATATTTAATTTTATCTTATTTGGTTTTATTTAGCCAAACCTAATTTTAAATTACTCTCTTATATTAATTATTATTGATAATATACTCTTAACACACTTACTTATAAAATAAAATGAGAAGTTATTTACCCAAGTATGTTAATTAAATTAATTGTTTGGAATTATAAAATATTTTTGAGTTTAGCAAATTTGAAATGTAAGGGCTCTGAATGCTTAATTCTCATCACGGAAATAAAATTAAAATACTACATGAAACCACTTAAATTTTAAATTTGCCATAGAAATCTCTTTCAAGTAGTTCACTACCATAAGAAAAATTTTTTTCTTGAAATGTAGAGTTAAACATTTTTAGTTCTGCGTTCTTAAAATCATCATAGTATAATATGTTCTTTCAATAAATGTTAAGAGAAATTCCCAAGTAAAAGAGTAAAAAATGTATGCAAATTAAAATATAAAAGACAATTCATTCAAGAAAGAGTTTCATTAAAAAGTTAACAAATAAACAATTGGCAAATTAAAAGTATTGATATACCTTAAAATGAACTTTCTTCAATGAAATATGAAACAACTTAGCTTGTTCGACAAGAAAAAAAAATCAAATTTAACAATGAAATGCAGTTAAGTTCATGTAAAATTTGTTATGAACAGGTTTGTATAAAATTGTTCGAATGTCATTCAAAATGCGTAGTAAGGATGATTGAGCTGTTTCTCGTTTTTTAAAGAAAAATACAATCATCAAAAATTAAAACAATCTACAGTATTCATGCACAAAAACGAGTTAATTACTATATATTTCCTTTCAACAAAAGCATCTGTTTTCAAATATGCTTGATGTAGTTTATTTTAAAAATAAAAACATTTACATACATTTTTAATGAGTATACTGGTAAAATTCTTTTCTATGTATGTCAAGTGTTTGTAATGTAATTGGTTTTAACTTTTATACTTCAAAAAATAATTAAAAATATGTTGGAGTTATAAATGTCATGGGTTATCATATATGCAAACAGTTAATAAATATCATAGTTATGCAGTTAGAAGATAATGAAAAGGGATTTAAAATAACCTAAAGTAAAATTTAACATCTTTGGGTTTTTTTTGTCAATTTTTCTTTGCAAAGTTTTCTTTCATAATATTCAAAATTTTAATTTATGAAAACTATAAAAGTAGAATAGTTTAAGATAATTATTCAGTTTTAAATATAATGAATAGGACTATCGAAAAATACCCAAAAGATTTGACAAGAGAATCAGTTATCGAAACGATTACTCAAGCTCTTTTGAAGTTTTAAATTATAAACTTAATTCTCAGAAGAATTTGGAATTAAGAATGAGTATGTAGTTTGTATTATTAGTTATATGAAACATCATAATTCATAATATTCAATGAAGTTTCAGAAATTATGATAAATTTTGCATTTGAATAAAATCACAACGAAACCTCAAAATCAAGCAAAATCAGAATGTAACTTGACTGTGATTATCAACAAAGTTAAAGATAAGCTAGTAGTGAATTATTGTATTTCTCAATTTCAACGAAGTTTAAGATAATCTAATTGTTTAATAACATACCACTGTGTCACAGAAATATGAATTATTTCTCAACTTTTTTTATTAGACGAATTAATTGAAATAATATTCTTGTAACGATAGTTTGTCCATACAGTGTTTAACACAAGTTTTAAAATATTCATGCCTTAACATTCACTCCAATCTCTTGAGCATATCAATAGATTCCAAGTCATAAATAAAGGAGTCCACCACTCTAATTCAAAACATATTTGTATGTGATATGTTATGTTATAATGTCCAACAAATACATTGAAACAACACTTTTTGTACAACAACGAAAGAATAATTAAAGAATTTCTTTTATATTGCTTATATATTCTGTTTTTAATTACATATATGTGTGTGTGTGTGTGTATTATACAGTGTGTCCCAAAACGACCGCTTAAGCTCTGCACAGCTAGATTCCTCGTTGGAAGTACCTGAAAACTGCTCAAATAAGCGTGCCTGTACAATCCATAGTTTACGAGAAAAATACGAAAAACAAAGTATGGCGTCACTTTTGGTGCAAGAAAAAACACTTTATTGAACATACCAAAAGCATTATGTGCACAATTTAAAGCAGATGTTCAAAGTGTCCTCCGTGCATATCGAGGCAGGCTTGAGCACACTGAGGAATGGCTGTCATCTTACGTTGTAGCATCGTGGGATCCATCGAAGTGAAACCAGCATGCAGTCCATTGGTGTTGTCACTACGTGCGCATCTATGGATCGGGCACATGCATGAGGCGATATGCGCGGTAAACGTTTTAAACATTATCGTCAGAAAAGAAATGCAAATATTGTTTTTAATATGTAAAATAAAGAGTTTTTTTTTCCTTGCACTGGAAGTGACGTCATAATTTTTTTCGTATTTTCCTTGTAAACTATGGATTGTACAGGAACGGTTCTTTGAGCAGTTTTTTTTTATGAATTCCCAACGAGGAATCTAGCTGTGAAGAGCTTATGCGGTCGTTTCGGGACATCATTTATGTACAATATATATATATATATATATATATATATATATATATATATTGTACATAAATGATGTCCTGAAACGACCGCATAAGTATATATATATATATATATATATTTGTATGTATATATGTACGAGGGTTATTCTGAAATTTTTAAGTTACGCGCAGACGAGAATTTACAGAATAAAAATAACGGCTTAATTTTAAAATACAAAGTATTTTAACATAGAAGATGATTTTTTAATTTCTTACCTCAACTTGTTTAGCGTAGAATAAATTTTAAAATTTTAAACAAAAGAGAAAATGGAGTTGACGCGAAAACATTTTCATGCTATGACTTTCTACGATTTTAAAGCAGGATTACATCAAGAAGAATGCGTTCAACGATTGCAGTTAGCATTGGGTGATGAATCTCCAGCTCGTGCTACTGTATGCAGATGGTTAAGAGAATTTAGAAGAGGTCGCAATTTTTTTCAGGATGAAGAACACACAGGAAGGCCATCTCGGCAGTAATCCCGGATAATGTGTCTGCCATACGAAAAATGTTAATGGATGATAATCGCTGAACCTATCAAATGACAGAGAAGGAACTTAACATTGGATCCGCAGCCATACACAAAATCATTCATGAAGAATTACATATGAAAAAGTAGTTTGCCTTTGGGTTCCCCATAATCTAACTGAGCACAAAAAGAGGAGTGTGTCAGAATCAATAAAGAAACTCTTAAATTACTAAATGATGGTGGCTACCGCATCATTTCTAAAATTGTAACAGGTGATGAAACGCGCATACCGTTTTTTGATGTTCCAACACGTCAAGAAAGCAAAGAATGGGTCTTTGAAGATGATACAACGCCGACAAAATGGTGAAAAAAACAACGCGCACTGAAAAAAGTGATGTATGCCATTTTCTTCAGAAGTACGGGATTGGTCAAAGCCATCAAGTTGGAAGGACAGAAGGCATCAACAGCAAACTGGTATATCATCTAAAAGTATTCCAGAAATTCTACAAGAACTGAATGTTAGGGGACAAATGCCTTACAATGACAATGCATCTTCAGATACAGCCGGATTAACAGTTGAGTTTTTTAAACAAAAACACATTAAAGAGAACGAACATCCGCCGTATAATCTAGCTATGTGCGACTTTTGGTTATTCTTTAATCTAAAAAAGAACTTACGTGGACGTCGTTTTTATTCAGAAGAAGAGATTGACGTGGCAATAAAAGCAATTTTTTCATCGATTCCATGAAATGAATGGCTTGAAGCATTTAATGTGTGGAAAATTTGTCTACAAAAATGCATTAATGCTGGAGGAGAGTACTTTGAACGCACCTAAATTTTGTAAGTATAACTTTAAAAATTTAGCTTTATCTCAAAAATTTCAGAGTGACCCTCGTATATATATATATATATATATATATATATATATATATATATATATATATATATATATATATATATATATATATATATATATATATATATATATATATATATGCATATATACACTACTGGCCATTAAAATTGCTACACCAAGAAGGCGACATGCTACAGACGTGAAATTTATACGAAAGGAAGAAGGTGCTGTGATATGCAAATGATTAGTTTTTCAGCGTATTCAGAAAAAGCAGGCGCCAGTAGCGACACCTACATAGTGCTTAAATGAGGAAACTGTTCAGCCGGTTCCTCATACGCATTTGAACGTTGTTGCTTGGTGAAAAGTTGTTGTGATGCCTCGTGTAAGAAGGAGAAATCTGCACCACCACGTTTCTGACTTTGATAAAGGTCGAATTGTAGCGTACCGGGATTGCGGTTTATCTTATCGCAGTATTTCTGCTCGCGTCGGTCAAGATCCAATAACTGTTAGTAGAATATGGAATCGTTGGGTTCAGGACGGTAATACTGAACGCCATGCGGGATCTCAACGGCCACCTATCACTAGCAGCCGAGAAGACAAGCATATTATCGGCATGGCCGTAATGGATCGTGCAACCACGTCATGTGCCGTAAGTGAAGAAACGGTGTCGTTTGGAAGTCAACAAGTGTCTGCACGAACTGTTCGACGACGTTTGCAGCAGCATGGACTCTCAGCTCGGAGACCATGGCTGCGGTTTTCCTTGACGCTGCGTCTTAGACAAGAGCGCCTTCAATGGTGTGATCAACGACAAACCAGGGCGCACGAATGGTGAGACGTCATCTTTTTAGATGAATCCAGGTTCTGTGTACAGCATCATGATGGTCGCATCCATGCTTTTCGGCATCGTGGTGAACGCACACTGGCAGCGTGCATTCGGCATCGTCATACTGGCCTATCACCTGGCGTGATGGTATGGGGTGTCATTGGATACACGTCTCGGTCACCTCTTGTTCGCATTGACAGTGCTTTGAACAGTGCATGTTACATTTCTGGTGTGTTACGACCCGTGGCTTTACCCTTTATTCGAGCCCTGCGAAACCCTACGTTTCAGCAGGATAATGCCCGACCGCATGTTGCTGGTATTGTACGGACCTTCCTTGATACGGAACATGTTCGGCTGTTGCCCTGGCCAGCACGTTCTCCAGATCTTTCACCAATAGGAAACGTCTGGTCAATGGTTGCCGAGTGATTGGCTCGTCACCAAACGCCAGTGACTACGGTTGATGAACTGTGGCATCGTGTTGAAGCTGCATGGGCATCTATACCTGTACATGCAATCCAATCTCTGTTTGACTCAATGCCCTGGCGTATAACTGCTGTTATTACTGCCAGAGGTGGTTGTTCTGGGTACTGATTTCTCAGGATCTATATACAGCCAAATTTTTTGAAAATTCAATCACATGTTATTTCTAGTATAATATATTTGTCCAATAAATATCATTTTGTTATCTGCATTTCTTCCTGGTGTAGCAATTTTAATGGCCAGAGAGAGAGAGAGAGAGAGAGAGAGAGAGAGAGAGAGAGAGACATACAATTTATTCCACAACATGAATATTTCATCTTTTATAATACTGAGAAATATGTTATTTATAGATATAACCTGAATTTGGTTTTAGATTTACACTTCCCGTGGAAAATAATTTTTGTTAAAACAAATTATTATTTTCAATCGTGAGTTTTGTGCCAATTTAAATAAAATCTACTATTGTTTATTATCCTAAAAGCATTAATACCATTTAATAAATTACTAATTAAATTAAAACTTAATCCTCTTAACTTAGAATATACAGATTATTTTAAAATAGAATTTTCAAACTTGTTAAAAGTATTTATCTTTTTAAGTATGCATTAGCGATCTTTAACCCTTTGTGGTTCAGTGATCCAGGTGATGGAACACCAAACTTTAAACTGTTACCAAATCGTTGCATTTTATGATAATAAGATGAAATTAGGCTTAAAATGTTTTTTAGACTCTCTTTTTTGATAATAGATGGCAGTACTACACAAGACAATCGATGATTTTCAATTATAGCAGATTATTTAAATCCCTTTATTTTGAAGGAATATTTCCGAATTTTTTTTCTTATACAAAAATAATTGTTTGAAAAGAAATTTATGTGTTATTTTGTTGCCTGTATACTTTGTACAATTGATTCTATATTACTTTAAATTTGTTATGCATAGTATACGCAGATAATCTGATAAATTTTAGTGTTACATTACCTGGAACACTGCGCCGCAACGGCACTTTTCTATTCAGTGATTTAGAGTGCAATTAGCATTGAACTTAATGCTGAGGGGAACAGTTGTGTTTGTTTTTTACTGTTTTTCTCTCTTTTGGGGTGTAATAAATTAATGTTGAAGAATGTACTAGGAACGATTACTTATATGGAGAATATTTCTACACTCTTATTGGCCTCTTGAATTGGGAAACTTCAGTAAGGTATAGGAATATCAGTTAGTTCGAATCCTCTCTAGTTAGAAAAGAATTATTTTATGCTCTTTATTTTTCTTTTCACTGCTATTCTTTTTATAATATGGTGTATGTATTTTTTTGAATTTATTTTTTTTACACTTTTTTCAAATATAATTTTAATTTCTAGTTAATTATTTTAATTTGTTAATTGCAAATAAATGGCACGTAGATGTCTTAGTCCTTCTGAAGCAATAGAAATTCTCCGAAAATTGCCCTCTATTAGTGAAATAGAACATATGCACAGTGATACAGAGAAATATGTTCTTAAGCCACTTGATCAGTCTAAGTCTGATAATGTTTTGTCGGATGTAAGTGAGAATGATGGTGTTGATTAATCTCAACCATTCTCCTTTAGGCAGTCCAAAACCTTATTCAAATAACTAAAAAATTGTGCAGAAATCTTTATTTTATAATTTTATTTATTATTATATATTTTGGAGTAGAGTACCTTCTTGTGATGCACCCGGAATCACGCTAAATCTGTTACTCAGGTGTAATGCATCGTTTTTTCATTCATATACAAAATAATTTACGCGTATATGGGCTTCACTGCAATGCTTGCTTTTTACCACCTTTGCGGCCCAGTGTTCTATGTGATGGAACACCTACAAAATCGAAATAGTACATGCAATCTTTACAAAAAGTTTCACTGTATACTCATGTGGGCCTAAGTGGACAACCGACAATTTTTTTTGTCAATATTTCAACTTTAAAGGGTAGTGCGCCTCTGAAAGGGTTAAAACATCTTCAGAGTAATGTGGAAATATGAGTTTAAAGATTGCGTATCTTTAAAACTCCTATCTTTTCACATTATTTTAGTTCATTATGATTATCTATCTATCTATCTATCTATCTATCTATCTATCTATCTATCTATATATATATATATATATATATATATATATATATATATATATATATATATATATATATATATATATATATATATATATATATATATATATATATATATATATATATATATATAGTAGGCAGTTTATAGAATATGTTTAAACATTCCTCTGTGAACTGATAACTTCAGAAACAGTTTTAGCAAAAATAAAAAATGCATTAGCTAATTTTAAAAATCCATTGGATCAGCTATATTTGATTATAAAATACAGGCAAAAACTCTTGTTCATTAAGTGTAAATATCATAGCTTGTTGAAATTTTCCTTATTTAACATTACTATATCGAAGATTTTAATTTTTTCATCTTTTAAAAATAAATATTTTAAACATACCTTGTTTAAGGTCAAACGTGATTAAGTGAGTTATTTTCTTTTCTTTGGAAAAGTACATTTTCCACATTTATATTTTTTAAATTATTAAGAGTAATTTTAAGTCATTAAAAATTTCATTGCACTTAATGAAATTCGTAAAGCGATGAAACTCTTAAATGATATGTTCAGAGAATTCGCTGTAACGTAATACTTGAAAGCTTATTTTTTCTGAATAAATATAGGTTTATTTGTGTGTGTAATATACTCTACTTATAGAAGAAATTTCTATCCATTTAAATAGAAATTTTATTCTCTGTCTTAAGAATCACAACAACTTCTGAAATGTTAATAGCTCCAAGATAGTAATTAAATTTAAATCTAATACAGATAATTAATATAGATAGAAAAGTTTTTTATTTTACATGAGAAATATATTTTTAACTAGTAGAAAATGTTAAAATTATAATAAAAACTGTTGTAAAGTAATAAAGTATTTCAAGAAATTCAGAATTCAATTCCTCCCAAATTAGTAATCAATCAGAATTGAGAAGACTCACTTCTTCTCAAATAGAATAGTTTAAAGAACCTAGAATTTAGGTTAAAAAACAATTGGAGCTTTCTCAAGTTTTTCTGTTATTCTGCTTTGATACGCTTTTAAAGTTCACATATGGCTGGGGTTTTAAGCGATTCTCTGCATGCGATTGCTAAATCGACTTTGACCTACATCTTAAAGTATTTTTTAAAATGCAAAGTATGTAGAATGATTCGAATCTATGAGCAGTTAGAACAAATACTAGATCGACCTAATTTTCTTTACCAGCAAGTTCTTAATTTCAGATCTTATACCAGGATTATGCGAACAAGCTATTTTTCTCTGAGATATATCTACTAATACATTCTAGGGGCTCTGCATGACAGTTATAGAGTAATTTATAACATGAGGGCAAAAAATTAGATTAAATTAAATGCAAATTCAACACTACACTCATTAGCGTTAATTCAATACGTAATAAAAAATAAAGTGCGATAAAAATAAAAGTGCGACATATAAGTGTAATATTCGGCAGAAATTAATATAAATACTCATATATATATATATATATATATATATATATATATATATATATATATATATACATATATATATATATTGAGCTCAGATTAAAAAAGCATAGAGCGTCTATCAGGGAAAAAAATTAAATTATTTTTGTCTAGCAATGTAAAATAATGCAAAGCGGGTTTAATATCAAAAGTTCTATAATCATAAACGACAGAAAATAGTAGAAGTAAAATTTCCATCTAATTAATTTTAGAAATAAAATGAAAAAAAAATGTCTTAGCTTACCATAAGCTAACCCATGAAGTAGAAAAGATACTATAGATAATTAAAAAATTTAAACATACACAATAAATGACACTGAAATATAAAACAATTATTTGTTTTTTTCAAAAGTTAAGAAACATCTACAGCATTCAGATTTCTTTTCGAAATATTAGATATGCAAAATATTTTGATTAAGATAAAATTCATTAAGAAAATGTTTTTTCTCTCCAAAAAATAAAAATAAAATAAATTGAGTGACATGCATTAGTAAAGGAGATAATTCGTTTCTTTTTTAAAGAATGCCTAATGTACAAGTATTCAAAATCTCGGATTTCAATATTTTACCACATATGCTGAATGAAATTTCGAACGTTTGCCGCCTAAAAATCCATGTTGCCATTCTCTATAAATAAAGATGCATCTGAAAAACGAAACGAAATTTAGTAAAAATCACCAGATGGAAGGTGAGTTGTAACTACAGAAAAATATCTGGTGACCAGACAGAGTTTTACATTGCCCTATCAAGTTCTAACTGTGCAAACAATTATAGGATCTCGACTGGCGTTAGCATTAAAACTGTGATATGATAAATCTCATAATCCTGGTAGGATACATTTTAAGCTTTAACCAAGTTTGGCGAAATGTGGTAAAAATTCCTTATTCTTTTACGTTAAAAAAATGTAACGCATTTTTTTTATCAGACTACGACATTTAAATGCAATATATATATACATAACAAAACTGATGCTGACATTTTACATTCAAATATTTTACAAGGCTTTCTACCATCACTTTTTTTTATATAAATACGATTATATAATTATAAAACTAATCATTTCTACGCTACAGAATCTTTTTCTCTCTCATGCTTTGTAAAATTTCCCTGTGTATTGCAAAAGTTTCTTCATGCATCAATTTTAATTACATAGGCATGTAAATACGCACATAAACATAAATGAATATATATATATATTCATTTATGTTTATGTGCGTATTTACTTGCCTATGTAATTAAAATTGATGCATGAAGAAACTTTTGTAATATATATATATATATATATATATATATATATATATATATATATATATATATATATATATATATATATATATATATATAATGAGACTTATAATTTGTTTTTGTGTCTTTTCTATTTTCAAATCGCTACTTCGAATCTGTTGCTATTGTTTGGCTTCATTCATCGTTTAAAAATTAGCTTATAAACAGTGATTATCTAGGATTAATTTTTTTTTATCAATTTCATAAGATGTATTCCGAAAGTAATTTTATATATTTTTTTATTTAATAAATGTTTATATTATTTTACTTTTTTATAACACATTTCTATTTGATAGAGAAAGTGTAGACTATTTTATTTGCACTTATTATTATATTTGCAATACACTATAGAAATTTTGCCAGTGTTTCAAATTTTTCCGACAATAGTAAGTGAAGAATTTTGGGTACCAAAACCTTCCAAATTAGTTATCCTTTATTTTTATTATGTAAATATGAAATAACAACAAAAAGTTTTAAATACTCTTGACGATATTAAAAATATAACACTACGAAAATGTCTGACTAGAAAATTAGAGGATCTGGCAAGGAAATCGGAGGAGCTGAGCATCAACAAAGTAAGTGAATGATGTAAAATTTGCAGCTCTACTGTGAAAATTGAGTAATATATAAAGGATGGAAACTGCAAAGGATATAAATTTGGTACCATGTTTTCTATTTGGAAATCATCGTAAAGACTTTGTTGTTGTCTTAAAGGGCTCATTAAATGTAAGCGAATTTCAAGCTGCCATCAACGGAAACAGTTCAAACAAACAACCGATTTTCTAATAGTTATGGACATTAAAATTGGGAAGAAAGAAATATGGTCTATATAGAGTCAAAACTATCAGTTGACAAACTGTTAGTCAGGTAAAGAGTTCTTCGATTATACCGAAGATATTTAGAACAAGAGAATGTGTCCAATTTGAGAGATTCCATTGTAATTAGAGAGATATCAGTTCTCTTGAATGGAGATATTCATTGAAAAGAAGAATAGCCCAGCAAGCTACAATCACTTCCTTACTTCAGCATGTTTAAGACAACAATGGATGTTTTCATATATACCAGAATCATATCATCCGATTGATTGGTTATCTTTAATAGCACTAATGATATCTATTAAGACGATTGTTATTCCTCTCACAGCTAAGAATCTAATGTTTGTTTTGATGCCAAGGTAGAAGAGAGTGAATGACGCAATGGCTTAGGGATTGTTTCTCATATCAACCTTTCCTACGTTTCTGAAATGATAACCGCTGTACATACTAATGAAGCTGCCGTGACCTATTTGTTTAGGACGTCACCTTCATTATTGGAAGACAGTGAGTTTGAATGTCGGCTTATTCAAAGATCCGGTATGTGGATAATTGTGGCTGGGGCACGTTATAACTGGGTGTGGTCGGAATGTCCTTCAACAGAAATGATATCTCTGTGAATGGAAGTCCAAGTATTGAGGTTCTTCGGCTTGGTCTATGATTCAAAATCACAAAAACTCCATCCAACTGCTTTTATCTAACAGGTAGAGCCCAATTCAGGACTAGGTACAGTGGAGCAAGCTCTAACGCAACAACAACAATAAACGAATGAGGCAACACATGTTAAACGCTCCACCTCACGACCACAGAGTTTCCTAGTTTGCAGGGCCATTGGGTTGTATTCTAAATTTTCTATATTGAAAACATTAAGATAGCCTAATTATACAGGGATGATACGCAATGGCAGTGACAGACCTCTAGCTTTAATGAGTCTTTAATGAATTTTATTAATAGAATAACGTTATAGACCACACACCTCAAAATAGTTACGTGCTCTGCAGATTGTTCAGATGTTACTCTAGCCTCATTTCTCTCCTAATTTTTCATTAATTGAGAAAATTTAAGATATGATTGGATGAAATTTGCAAAGCCTGCCAGGGCTATATTTGGACAATATTTTGCAAATGATTGACAAAGACGGAAGACTATGGTACCCCTACTTCCATTGACTCTGTACATAGATGTGTTACTGCATGTATCACTTGTAATTACATCTTCAAAGTCTCTAAGTATATTTTATTCATGAGAATTATTTTTTCTGAGCATGCGTTCAAAGATATAAATATATAATACTCAAAGATATAAATATAAGTTAGAATCATGAAAAATTTCCATCTCATGAATATTTATCAAAACTTATTTTATTTATTTAATTAAAACTAAAAATATACATATAATTATAGTTATATGATTGCATATTAACTAAAATTGAATAAATTAAAAGACAAAGCTTAAATTAAATAAATGTGAATCTAATTTATTTCAGTAATATTAAAATTCTAAGAAGTTGCGTTCCGAATAATTGACAGTACTTTAAATTGTACTTTTTTAACGAGTTTTAATCAATTTTTCAGAAAGAAATGATTTGCTGTTCTGAAGTAAGCTTTAAATCAACTTGAAATTTTCATTCTTTTTATCTGCAGAAATAAAAAATAAATTAAAAATGTAGCATATAAAATATTTTGGTATTTTTTCCATCAATCTACACCAATACTTTTAGTTTTATTTATATAACTTTACAGATTATATTTTTTAATTTTCACTCCTACTATAAATTCTTATTTCATTTGATACCATATACATACATACATGCATATATATATATACACACACACAATGCTTGCTTACATTTGTTGAAGTATATCACAAACACAATACAAAAAAGAAAAAGTACATATAAATCCAAACAAGATTTGCAATGACAGATTTAGACCGGAAAAGCAAAAATGTTCTGCAAGAATTAAGATATTTATCGGTTTTCAACAAAACAAAGAATTCATATATTTTTAAATTAATGATTTGGGGCTTTCAGTAAAAAAAAAAAAAAGTGATCTCTCTCACATGTTGATGAAATTAATTTTTCTCACTGCTGAAGATTGTCATATGAATTCTGATATCGTAAAGCAGAACATTATCTCCTATGACACCGACATACGAAAATATTAAAAAGCTATTTTTATATATTGACACCGGAAGTCATTTCAGTTTTTCATTCAAGAATGCATTTACTTGAACATGAATGGGTCGAGTAGTTATCTATCAAATAGAATGTCCCAAGTGGATATTAATCCGTTATAGAAACATAGAGAATTAAATGCTTTGCTTTTGATTTCTTTTTGCATTTTGATTGAAAACAATGCATCGTCTTTTAAGTAGAAAGTGGTTTAAATTTCATTGAACATATATTAGAGTTTTAAAAAGGCACAAAAAATCTAATTTGAAAAAGTTTGAAAGTACTGTACATTTACAGAAATGATCAGCTCATATGGAGAAATAAAAAATTTAACAAATCCTGTAAGTATTTTTGGCTTTCGATGACATTGAAAATTTAATGCTCATTAGATGAATGTAAATAATTTTGGTTTAATGTGTAAACTACAGGACATTTAACTCTATTATTTCCTATAGAATATATTAATTCTATAATTTACCAACAAAGAACAAACATAAAATTATGACGTAAAATGTTTTATATAAAGGAATTAATGTAAAAAGTTTAGTAAAAATGTATGCTTAAACATATTAATAACCGATCTGAAAGAAAAACGTTTTCCATTGAATGAATTTATTCATAAGAAAGAAAACAATTACAAAGATAAAAATGTGGATAACGAAAAAAATCAGTGATTCATGAATAATTGATAGCTGCATATAAATACTGTAAGAAATGATTTAGAATTATAAGTTTGATCGCTGGATTAATGGATTAAAGTTTATAAAAATATCAAAATGAATAAAAGCGAAATTTTAATTTTATTTTTATCAGAATGTGCAGGATGTTTGAGCTATTCTATTCATACGACGATGACAAAAATTATTACTTTAAGAAAGTAGCATAAAGTAATATGAAATTAAAGTTAAAAATTATATCTGCCACCCTTCCTGTCTAGAGGTCAGAGTGCCTGACTGCTGGTAGAGAGGTCCGGGGTTCGAATCCCAGTTCAGCATGGATGTACATTCTCTTTCTTTGTGTAGTGGGTTGTGTATGGTTGCCTATACGCTATGAATGAGTATCTATAGCATGTGTGTACTGAAGAAGTCGGATTCCACACCAAAATATTGTTCAGTTGGGAAAGTATGGCAGCTTAGCCCATAATGCCAGTCTAGTTGGCACAAGACAAAACAACATTAAATTTATATCTATAATTTATACACAATCTGTTGGCAATTTTATTTATTTTGCGAAATTTATTAAAATTAATGAATTATAAATTTGAGTTTCTCTGACTTCTGATAGGCTCTAGGGATCACAAGACTTTCATTTCATTCGCAAGATTATTTAAAATGAATTTAGAAAGACTTAAAGTTTGTATTAATCCTCATCAGTATTCTTTTACTAAAATTGAGACATATTTTGTCGGATTCTTTTCTATATATCATTAATGCTGTCACTTAAAGAGGTTATTGTTGTAAATAAGACTGCTTTTTGAAGTTTTCTTAAACATATTTTAAAGCTACTTCAAAATATTTTATAAAAAATGTCATTAAACTCACTTTATCTCTAAACATTTTATAAGAACGGATGATACAGATCATGTCCTTTTAATCTAAAGAGAATAAAGAAGCATGTGATATCAAAGTGGAATAAACTTTGCGTGTGATTGAAGGGTTTAAATATCATATTTAAGGATAGTGAACTTTGAAAAGAAATATTCTTCTTATGTGATATAGATAATATTCTACAATTTGTTTCACAATAAGAGTGGTACTCACAAGACATGAATCTTTTTTCTAATTTTAGGGATTTTAGGCAAAAAAGATTATAGTTTTACAGGCTAAACTTGAGTTTAATTAAAAATTAATACAATATCTCTGTAATAAGTCATGAATTCTTTCTAATAAATTATTCAAAAATTAATGCTTTGTTAAAGTATACACTAACAAAGTGATAAGCATATTTATAGATCAAGTTATTTCTAAATAAAACTTTTGCTTCTAATTAAGATTTATGTTGGCGTAAACTTAAGAAATTTACTTTGTTTTCTAAAATATACTCTTTTGTATTTTAAAACATAAATACAGAGATATAGAGCTTATTATCAAAGATATATTTATAATTTATAATACTGTAATTAAAAATAATGTATTGATTTTTGATTTTAAGATAAAATATGAGAGATCTTATGAATACTGAAATAGATATTTTAATAGACAGTATTTATAATTAAAAAAATCATATATATTTCTTCATGAGTGGGTATAATGGCATTTTATTTCAGTCATTAAAATGACTTCATTGTTAACAGACAATAATATGTCAGATGGAAATAATGATAAATACCTTCTTTTGACATGGATAATTTCTTTTTTGACATCAGTAATGATTACAAACAATAAAAACATAACCAAAGTACATGATTATGGCTAGATTCATCCTTTTTATTTCAGCAAAATTATTGACAGCTGTGTGAAGGCTGAAATGTAGGAGGTTCACTTATACATCATTTTTTGTCAACAAAATCCTTGAAAGAAAAGAGAAAAAAGATTGGAAGGTTTTGCTGACAGCTTCTTTTTTCATCTGTTATATTAGTTTTTCTAATAGAAAATGGGTGAGACAATCGAGATGAATTGTTTTTTATTTTTAAAAAATTCCTTATATTTAAAACAAAACTCGTTTGAGTTTTGTTTTGAGTTCTTATTAAAAGCAAACTATCTTTGTCAGCTGCTTTAAAGCTGGATTAAATTCATAATATATAAACATAAATTATTATTTCATAATATATTTTCTTATTTAAAAAAAACCTTCATCTAAGGTCATTTCCATGAAAAATTTTCATATTTTTTTAGCGCAAGAATATCAGGAGATTCTTCCTTGACTACAATATAATCATGTTTAATAAACATATATAAATTGAATGCATGAATGTTTTATCATTTTATATGAAAAACTAAAGGAAAATTTCACAGTGTCAGTTCACTAATTAAATATTTAAATTTGTTTCAAACCTCTTGTAATGAGTAATTTAAATTGCTGGTATTTTTTATTGATTTCCAATAAATGTAATTGTATAAAAATATAATTCCATTAAATTATATTTTTATGCAGATGAAAATATGTTAGAAAATTAAGCATTGTAATATATAAGGTGTCTTATAAATTTAACATATGCTGAAAATTTACAAATTTTGGTTATTTGATATGCAAAAAAAATTCACATACTTGTTAACAAATCTCAAGTAAAGTGTGGATATAAAGAAAATCGAAATTCAAAAAATAATTAATGCTCAAATATTTCTTCTAACCGTAATTACATTAGGTTTGCTCTATAATGCTGAAATTAATGGAAAAAATCACAATTGAAGAATATATTTTATTTTCCTTAAAAATTCTACCATGTACTACAAACCTTGATAGAATTTTTACGAAGCTCTTAAGTGCATACGTATTGTATTTGTGCTTTTAAGTGCATGCAAATTTTATCTTAGTCTCTAACATTAGATTTCCTTCCTTCATATAAAATTTCAAAGAAGTGAAAAATATTATTCAACCAGTTTCTCTCCGGAAAAATTTTATTATTATGCAGAAAATTCCATTTTAGTAACCCTAGTATTTACGTCATCGCGCACGTCATGATAAGTCATCTTGGCAACATTTCTTCATCCTCAAAAAAATTAGGAATGTGGAACCATGGATTATACGGCACTTGTGCCACTTTCTCAAACATTTTGAAAGCGTATCCCATAAGTACAATTATTAGAAAATTAACTTATAGCGTGTATATTTAACTTTGAATCATTATATAATTAACTTAAAGGTCAGAAATATTTAAAATATAGCAAATTATTTTAAACTACATTTAAATAAGGTTGTTTTAATGTACACCAATCTTTGTGTGCTTCAACTGATTGTAATTGATATTACCTTTAAAAAAACTAAGTATGTATTTTTTTACAACTGTTATCACAATTAAAATATTTTTTATATTCATGTTATTTACAACCTTTTTTTTTATCTTTCATAAGAAATTATTTGTGCAAAAACGTTTTTTCATTTTCTAGAAATATATAATAAAATAAACTATTTAAAAGATGAATAAAAACAAGAAAATCATTTAATTTCAATTATAAATAGAAATAAAATAACAATGAATTCTAAAAGTATTTTATTATTTTATACTTATTAATAAAGCATATTTCTACATTTTAGGAAATATGCTTTTAATTAGCAGTTATATAAGTATTAACCTAAGCAAAAATAATCTAAATTTAAATATGATATAAATTTAAATATTTGGTTACAAAAATGTGGCGAGCAAAATTTTTCATGACAGACATTAGACAACAATACGCACATAATTGAGTTTATTTAAGCATTTTATTATTACAGGCTGCGATATTTTTAAGAGATATAAATAGGTCTGATATTAAATTTTGTATAATTGTCATTTTTAAATTATATTCTTAAGCAAATTTAATAATTTTTCTTCCTGTAATATCAGGTATAGGAAAACATTACTAGGAATCTTGATAATCATTTCGTAATATAAAATTTTATATACTTTCTTTAAATATCGTCTCTATTCACTGCATGCAAAATTTATTTAAATGAATTAAGTTTCAAACTTGCTGTTGAATTTTTGCAGTAGAATTATGGAATGCAATAAAACTAACGCGGTGTACATTGCTTCATTTTGTGGAGCAAAATGTGGCAATCGATAAGATAAAAGCTCGTAAACATTATAATTTTAAGTTAAGCAATTCATTACAATGTGTACAGAGCGCTTTTAAAATCTAAAGCAATATTTAAAAAAAAAAAAACATTTTAATATGTTTAAAGTAACATCATTTTTTTAAATGCTTATATTTAACAGCAAAGTCGTTTTTCTAGCAGTTAAAGTGATGGAATAAATGTATGCATTCAAAAATAAATTAAGTACATTTATTTAATTCAATAACTTTTTATTGAATAACTTAAAAATAATTTAATTCATTTGTAGTTTTTTGTGCAATATTTTAAAAATACTTAAATTTTAAAGAAATATATACAGAATTTTGTACATTTGTTTAGTTATTATAGTGTATACATTTCCCCCCTCCCCTTGGTTTGCAAATAGGCATTAATAGTTTATTGTTAATTGGAGAAAATATACAAATAGTAATTAATTAATGGAATAAGAGATGAATACTCTCTTAAAAATATTTTTTAAAGACTTAAAAATATTGCATTAATTAGATGGTGTATGAAAATGTAAAAAAGGATTAAGTGAATATGAAACTGATTTATTTTCTTTTAATTATTCTTATCTGAAACAAAAGATTACACGCGAAATCAATTTGATTTATTCCGGAATCCTTATTATATGCAGATATATAAAATATGCAATTATGATGAGAGAGAAATAGATGAAAATTATTCTTATGTCAATACCTATAAATGGTAATTGAAAGTTTAGATAGTTTGGCCTTTGGTTTCATGAATATGTCATAACTAAAACTTCCAATGTTAAAAAAAATATATATTTTAATGAAGTAACAATTATTCTTCATGAGCATTTTTTGAAAATTCATGTGTTATTTTATGCATAAACATTTTTGAGAATGTATGCTGACTGTATATTATTTTCTTATTAATGTAATTATTTCTTTCAGTAACCATGTCATTAAAATAAGAAATATAATTGGAATATTGATAAATGTTTTTTCATAATTTAAAACAATACTCAAAAATTAGTTTTCAATTATTATTTATCGGATTTGTGTGTGAGTAAATGTATTTTGTATCGATTACTTCAAAGATCTATTGTGGTTTTCATAAATGATTCAAGATATTTTCTATTTAAATTTATTTTTATGCTATTGAAAACTATGTATCAACTCCTACTCTGCATGCATGCTTCTTCTCCCTTTTCTTAGAAGTTAATAAATAGAGACCCCACTTTCTTTGGAAGCATGATTAATCCTCGTTATTTGTACAAATTTGGTAAAAATCTTTTATGCGGAATTTTTTCATTGCAGAAATTTCAATAGAGGCAAATAAAAAGAAACCTTAGCAAGTAAACTTCTCGTCTGAGACAGCTGTAAGATTTTATGAAAGAAGTTTTCTGAATCTTTTATATAAAAAAGCACCTAATACTCAGGAAAAGTAAACCTCTTATTTGTAATTATAATAAATCATCTTACAACCAATATCTTTCGCAACCAAATAGTTAAAATATAAATATTGTCTAACTATGTAAATTGTGTTGTAATAAAGAAAAATATTGACTGCAACGTATTCATTATATATATTTTATATGTGTGTATATTAATAGATAGTTGCAATTAAAAAATGTACTTTTCTTTAATAAATAATTTATCAATTTGTTCAAAGACATTCCTACAAAAGAAAAGATTTATAGCTGAAATATAGACAGTGAAATCGTTGCTATATTGCAAGAAATATGATACTACAAAGAGAAGGATTTTTTACTGTTTGCAAAAGAAATATTATACTACCAAGGATTTTTCACTGTGTTACAAAGCAAATGTGATATTGCAAAGACAGGACTTTCCACTGTTTTTCAAAAGATATGTGTTGCTACTTGACACTACAAAGAAAAGTATATTTCACTGTTTGCAAAAGAATTATTATACTACCAAGAAATTTTCACTGTGTTACAAAGAAAATGTGATAATAGAAGGACAAGGATTTTTCACTGTATTACAAAGGAAATGTGATACCACAAAGACAATAAATGTATTTAAAAAAATTGATATTACAAACACAGGAATTATTCACTGCATTAAAAAAAACGTGATAATACAATGACATGAATTCTTTACTGTATTACAAAAGACATATGATACTATAAAATGAAAATTTTAACTGTATTATAAAATCTTCATTGGATACTAAGATACAATGTTTTTAATTGTGTTTAACGTTAACTTTCAATCTCCTGCAAGATGTCATAAGATAATTTCAGCAAAAGTAATCTTAGTTAGGTATGCATAAGGCGTAACATGTGTATGCTTTGATGCTACAACAATAGATGGATTATTTTAAATTATTATCCAAAACTATTTTATTTACACTTTTGAGAGTAAATAATCTCATTTAAAATATTTACGGTAAAATATGTTTCCGTCTTTTCACACACTTTTAAAATCCTTATAAATGTTGAACTATATTAAATTCTGCGTATTATTTTTTATTATTTATTTTATATATATAATATAAATAAAATAAATAAATATAAAATTACATATTATTAAAAAATGCGTATTATAAAGAGATTTATCATACATTCAATATTCAGTTTTTTACAAAAGGTTTCACATAACTTGCTTCCAGTGATAATTTTGAGATTTAGGACCTAATTGTTTTTGATTTAAAGTATTTTTATTTATTAAAATAGTAGTTAATTTATTTCATAGTAAATTTACTGTTTTTATTTATGCTTTTAAATTGTCATAAATATTAGGGGAACTATTCTAAGGAAATTTAAATATTACAATACTTAATCTACAGTCTGATAAACCACTTAATACAAGATAATTTATGTTGAATAAATGAAAAAATATTAATTCACACAATTGCCAAATAAATAATAAATATGCATATAAAATGCAATAAAAAAATAATAATAATAATGTGAAAAATAATAATAAATATGTATATAACTGCAATATATCTAAAATTGTCAAAATTAACATACTTTATATTTGGATTAATAAAATGAATTCTTTGAGCACGTACATGATATGTTTTTTTGATAAAGCTTTGAAATTTCTCCAGTTTTTAAACTATTATTTAGATCTCCCCAATATTAATACTGTTTCTTTAAAAGAGATTTTGATTTTGCTCCGAGAAAAATAATAAATTCTGGTGAATTGAGAATACCATATTTTTAATAAATATGAAAAGCACGTGAAAGTTATGAAACTTTTTCGAAACGTAGCATTTATAATTCCATAATTTAAATTAAAAGCAAATTTTTGTTTTCATAAAAAGTCTAAAAATACATAGATATGATAAGATTTAATATATTGTTGAGGAATGCAATTCTTATTTCAACTTAATTCTCATAGAAAAGGATACTTTTATTCCCCAAGGAAACATAAATTCAGTAATTTACATTTATATTAATTTTTCATCCTACATTTAAAGGTCATCTGAGGCTTATTTTTACTACAATTTAATGTATGAATGTTTATACAATGTAACATGTTTAAACATGTTCGTAAAATGGAAAGAGAAATATTTATATATATTTTTGAAATTTATGCATTTGAAATAGAATCAATTAAATGCCTATATATGACCAAAAACCCTTAATTTCCATATGGACTATTATTGTATTTAAATATTAATATTTTAAATACAACTAACACTTAAACGTTATAACTAAATGCAAATAATTTTCTTTTTAAGCGTAAATATGTTAATTTTTATTAGAAACATAACGTCTATTAACTTTCATTTATAATAAGAGCATTATTATATTTCTAATAAGGTACTAATATTTATGTACTGCAATATAAAGAACATGTACATTTCTTTTACGATCATTTTATGTATAAGAAATTTAACCTGGCTATGAAAAATAGTTTAAAAAAACTATTGTATTTTCGAGCATGTATTTTCGAATTTTGGTAGGATTGATCTATTGAATAGAAATGTACATTCTGAGAACAATTCAACTATAATATATTGATTATTCAACAATTATCTTGTATAGGTATAGATTTTAATAACGGATTGCCATATAAGTTGTCCTGATTCAGTTTTTTGGATAGCTTCAGCAATAAAAGACTATATTATTGTTTTCTTATAATAGCAGGTTATAATTTACTGCAATAATGAACTGTTAATTAAATTTTGCATGAAATTTACTCTTCTTTCTTGTCCCAGCAATGATATGATAAGACCCAATGTTTTTATTATAAATATTTGCAATATTACTTCTAAAACTGAAACTATATTAATATAGGCTAAGTGCCATTTAAATATCTAAAGAAGAGCTTAATAATTGAGATGACAGATAACAAAGTTCTAGATGTTTACTTATAATCTCATAGAAACATTTTTATTATTAAATTCAGTTAAAAGTTTAATTCTTTTTTTTATTTTATAAAATGTGAAGAAATTTCTCAAGCAATTTTGAAAATAAATAAAAATCACTAAATAGAAGTTCATATACATACCTAACATGGAAATAATTATTTAACAAATGTTTTTTAGATCTTTAATGAAATATCTATTATAAAAACTATCTTGTTATTATCTAATTTAAAAAATTAAATTTGTTGCAGCTAGTTAGATTTTAATAATATATTAGCAGCAAACCCAGCTTGAGTATTGACATTAATGTCATGCATAAATGTTGTTTTGATTGAAATAAGAAATTGATTGATTGAAATAAGAATTTTATAAATTGAGAAAACATTTTAAGAAACTAAACATTTCTTAGTTGTTTGAAGTTTTTGGCATACGTGTGTCGAGAACCACGTCACGAGAAATTGGATTTATGTGATGAAATTTTACCACGCTAATAAGAATATTCGCTAGATATTACTTTAGAAATATTTTCCGAAAAAATGGAAATATTACAGAAGTTCATTAAAAAGTATTCTGTAAACGAATTTGGTAGCAAATAATATGTGAAATTAAAAGCTATTGTTTCCGGTTAAAAATATATAAACATAACCCAATGTCATTATTTAACTCTTGATTTTAATCATATTAACGTAAATTCATGAACATACACTTTCCTGCAAAGCAAATTCATACCTATATACACTCTTGGCCATTAAAATTGCTACACCAAGAAGGCGACATGCTACAGACGTGAAATTTATACGAAAGGAAGAATGTGCTGTGATATGCAAATGATTAGCTTTTCAGCGCATTCAGACAAAACAGTCTGCACGAACAGTTCGACGACGTTTGCAGCATCATGAACTCTCAGCTCGGAGACCATGGCTGCGGCTTCCCTTGACGCTGCGTCATAGACAAGAGCGCCTTCAATGGTGTGATCAACGACGAACCTGGGCGCACGAATGGCGAGACGCCATCTTTTCAGATGAATCCAGGTTTTGTGTACAGCATCATGATGGTCGCATCCGTGTTTGGCGGCACACTGGCAGCTTGCATTCGTGATCGTCATACTGGCCATCATCTTGTGTGATGGTACGGGATACCATTGGATACATATCTCGGTCACTCTTATTCGCATTGACGGTGCTTTGAACAGTGCACGTTACATTTCTGGTGTGTTACGAACAGTGGCTCTACCCTTTATTCGAGACCTGCGAAACCCTATGTTTCAGCAGGATAATACCCGACCGCATGTTGCCGGTATTGTACGGACCTTCCTTGATACGGAGCATGTTCGGCTGTTGCCCTGGCCAGCACATTCTCCAGACCTTTCACCAATAGAAAACGTCTGGTCAATGGTTGCCGTGCGACTGGCTCGTCACCAAACGCCAGTTACTACAGTTGATGAACTGTGGCATCGTGTTGAAGCTGCATGGACATCTGTACCTGTACATGCAATCCAATCTCTGTTTGACTCAATGCCCAGGCGTATAACTGCTGTTATTACTGCCAGAGGTGGTTGTTCTGGGTACTGATTTCTCAGGATCTATCCAGCCAAATTTTTTGAAAATTTAATCACTTGTTATTTGTTATTTCTAGAATAATTTATATGTCCAATAAATATCATTTCGTTATCTGCATTTCTTCCTGGTGTAGCATTTTTAATGGCCAGTAATGTATATATATATATATATATATATATATATATATATGTATATATGTGTATATATATATATATATATATATATATATATATATATATATATATATATATATATATATATATATATATATATATATATATATATATATATATATAGATATATATATATATATATATATATATATATATATAATATATATATATATATATATATATATATACATAGTGTCCACTAAAGTCCTTTGCCACCTTCGTCTAGGTATAGTAAATCAGCCATGCGCTACTAAATAAAATATACTATAGCGCCACCTGGTGGAAAACAGTGGAGTTAGCATTCCTATCTTGAAAACGGATCGAGATAGAGACAAAATGTGGATTACAAACTCTAACATGCTAACTCTGCTGTTTTCCACCAGGTGGCGTTGTAGTCTGATTTATTTAGTAGCTTATGGCTTTTTTACTATACCTAGACACCACTTTTATGAATATAGCAGCAGCCGTTCCGAAGTTAAGAGGGTGGCAAGGGACTTTAGTGGACACCCTGAAATTATATATAGCATACATTATTACCCGATAACATTGTTCCGAATGCAATACTACCATAAACAAAATATGTAAAAGTAGATTTTGAATGCGTTGAATCAAAATCGTTTTTCTGTATAGTTTCACAAAGACACAATTTTTCTCAATGAATTTAAAAGAATAATCTCATAATGTTATATACTTTGTGAATTAAAAAACTCTTCCACATTTTAAAAGCATTTTTGGTATCTGATAAATTTATAACACCATTTTATGCTTACATACCATTGAATAATGTTATAAATTTATCAGACTTATATACCATTTTAGAGTCATTGTAAGCAAATGATAATTTTAATATAGAATGTATTTTTGTGATAAATTACAATTTTAAGTAAAATTACTTTTTATACTTTTTTCGAAAAAATGAAACTGCTTTTGTGTCGATTGGTAAAGAGTTAAAATTATAAACCGTTATTTATCTAATTATGATATAAGTATTTGAAACTTTATAAATTGTTTAATGTGATCTGTTGATCCATTTAACATTCTTAATGAGATTTTAAATTAATGATATTCAAATAGCCTTTACGAAATATTTCAGAAAAATTTGTTTTAGGAAACAGTTAATTGAAATAGTTTATGGGGCGTACATTTCATTACTAGTTTCCTGCTGTTCATTATTTTCAATTAACTTTGAAGCAATTTATAAATTTAATTAATACAAATAATATTATAATATACATAATAACTTTATATTTTTGAATTTTTAGAGAGTGTAAATGCTAGATTTTGAATGATATTAAATGTAAAAAATCTGTAATTCATATAAATTAAACTGTCGATTTGCAAATAAAAACGTATTCTTACGTTAACAAAATTCCAACCAAAACAATGATATATTTATGTTGTAAGTTATTTTGATACTGAAATTTGAAATTAGTTTTTGAAATGATAACAACATTGTTTTCATAAATACTATTCATAGAGTTGAGAAAAGAATTCTGTGTTTTGTAAAAATACACAAAGTAAATAAATATATCAGTCAATCGTAATTCCACTTTTCTCTTACTTAATAATCTTGTGGAATAATCTACTTTCTTATAGGGTAAGATTTCAATAATAGCCACAATAGAAATCCATCTAGCATGAAAAATATACAGCATTTAATATTCCACAAGATCAAGAAGATAAATATTTACTAAATTGTGTATCCTAGGCAAAAAAATGGAAAAGTATTTTTAAAAAAGCAGGAACTTTCTTATTCTTGAAATAAATTAATATACTTTTCGTAAAAATATATAATTGTTCTTGGAAAAAACAGGAAGAAAACGAGGTTTAAGAAAAGTTTTTCTTTATTTTATTAAAAATGTTTCCTCTCAACATATTTTTCTTCCTTTAAGGAAACAAAATATTTTCTTATATTTCGTTCTATATTTATTTATTTTAAATTGTCTTTTGGAAGATTCTATACTTAAAAATTATTAAAAGTGAATGAACAATGAATCATGTTGTTTGCTTGCAATAAAGATCTTAGGCATATTGTTTAAAGTTAAAGTTGAACATTTAAATTAATCATTAAAATAGAACAAGTTTGAAAAATGCATGAAAAATAATCAAATGATTGAAATCTAGTACTATAGAGAATGTACATTGTTAATATTATTATCATGATGAAAAGTGCTGGAGCAGAATTCGGATTGAATAAAGCAAAATATTTGTGCATTTTTTACAATTAAGTAAGAAGTATTAGATAATATTTTATAGATATTACCCTTTGCTAGGACTAGCATGTTATCTTATATTATTTTCATGTAGATCATTTTTTGTTAGTGTAAAATTCATTGTGAATCAAAAGTTTATGAAACATAAATTGAGAATTTGATCTTCTCAAGATCGCTTTCAGAATTAATTTATGGGTTTGGAAAAAAGATCACACTCCCGAAACCGTTGTTAGGTAAGTTGTCCCCAATCTTTTCATAATCAAAGATAGTGGTAAACTTCTAATATATTGCATTACAATCTTAAATAATTTAACTGAAATAAACGGTTAGAACATCAAGTCATATTCAGAGATATTATAGCATTACACCTTGAACCATGGTACAAGGTAGAAACTCAACGTCTCAGAACGGGTAGATCGTAGAGTTGAGCCTGAGCGAGGCTGAAGTTCTTTTTTCTTTCTTTTTATGTTCGCTTTCTCAAATATTCGAGTAAGCTATAAAACATGCAAATTTCAGCATTATTTGAATATTTCTAGAATGTTCTCTAACCATTTAAAAGTTTCTGTTGGAACTGCGAGAGGCAGTTATTGACTTTAAGCCTTAGATCTAGTTATTTCTGACTAATAAACATTATTGCTTGTTATCAAAGCGTCTTTATTGTATTCTACCAGCACGTTGAATAAATGTGACAATATATTACAGAAAAATATTGATATACAAATGTCTATTATTTTACTTAACGGAGAGAAACCATTATTATATTACATTTTCTAAATTTATTTTTAGTTCTGGATTACTTTAATATAATTTTACTGCATTAATTAGTAGCCTTAAGAATCAAGATTATAAGAAAAATATCTGCATATTTATGTCAAATTATTTTGTTTATTGTTTCAGAATAGATTAAGGCAATTCTTCCAACGGCTTAACTTTGAACTTATTTTTTTAATTTGAAATTTTCTTTGCAGAGTTTGAGAAATATATTCTTTTTACTATTATTTTTTTTAACTTTACCGTAATGTTTCTAATATTCATAGTGTTATTTCAAGTTATGGATCTCTTCAAATAGAGGTCGCTATATTTCTATTGTGTAAAAGTTTGTGATTTGAATTTTTGTTTGAATCATGGGCTATGTTACAGCAGAATAATACCTGAATTATTCTATAGATACACATGTATCTGATATTAGATTCTCTTGTATAGAAACAAACTAAGGACAGAAATTTTTCGGATGCTGTTTTGTACTTCATGTCCTACTGATGTTTTAGCTGTTTTTTGTGTCAGCTCTCTCTAGGTTGACAATATGGAGTGCGCTGCTCCACTTTTCCAACTGAATCCTATTTTGATCTGCACTCCGACTTTCTCAGTATACACATGCCATAGGAGCCCGTTTATAGGGTAGGCAACCATTCACAAACCATTCATATAAAAAAAGGAGTAAGTCAGGATAGACAAAAAGAGAAAGTACATCCACGCCCCAACAGGACCTCCCCATTCGCAGTCAGGCATGCTGACCACTAGCCAGAGTAGACGGCATGTCCTCCTGATTTCTCACTAATAAGGAAGACCTTTTTGATGATTACTAAACAAATGGCTTATCAACATAGGCTATTCCCTCAAGATAAACTGTGACCTCACATTGCATGGACAGCTCTAACTGTAGAAGCTTTTAAGCAATGTCTAGGAATTACAAGTATTGTTATGGCTATGTAAGGGGTTGTATTGAATACTAAACTCTCTTAATATCTTTCCTTATAAAATTTTGAAACTTTAATTAATTGTTATTTTCAACACAAAATATACTTTAAAGATACATATCTCTTTATATTTGCATTTTTTAATCTGTAAAATTTTAAAGTTCTGTTAAAGTTAGCTGTTCAAAGTAAAAATATAGTGAAAATAACTCTAATTTTAATGTTGGATCTAAAGATTGATTTTACTGGTAATTATATTGCTAAATTTCGTGACAAGATAATCACGAAGAAAGTGTTAATTAACATAATTTGTGAATGAATATAATTCAGTAAGTTAAAAAATATCTCATTCAGAATTGCATAAAGTGCTGTCAATTACGTTTATTGGTTAAATACTTTTCTTTGAACTTTAAGTTTTACACAGAAGCACCGTCTATTGTTGTGAAACATATGCTTAAAAATGACTAATTTCACGGGTATTCTAGAAAATAGATGGTATACGTTAGAATAAAGTGATATTTAAATTACTTCAAAGTAATTAATCAAAGATTATAAGACATAATTTTCATTTTAACTTAATAAAAATACTGTATTATAAATCAGATTAGTCCCAAAATCATTACATCCAATGCCTACGTAGATAAATATTCTCTGTTCTTTTACTATAAAGTTTATTTTCATAAATTGAAGCTATATATAGTAAATACATAACTGAAATTTCTTTTATTTAATGAAGATCTTGAGACATATGACAATCTACAACGAGCTTCATTTTATGAAAAGTATTTTCACTTTTCCGGGTAGTTTTCATTTCCCTAAACATATTGCTCTTTATTAAAATAATGGCTGACTTGTTGTACTTCTAAATTTTGCTGTGCAATACTCATATTGTATATGTATGTAATAATATATCAGTAACTTTTTTCATATAGAATACAGAAGCAACAGTGGTTGCTCTTATAATGTTTTATGTTTCAGCTTGAGGACACTTTTTAATAATTAGCATAAAGTAAAACAATCCCAGTAATTATGTCTCTGTGCCTTACATACTTAGGCCTTACATTTAGTGCTTGTAGTTACTTGCACTTGTAGATGTTCATAGCATGTTGTTTATTATTAACATCTATCGTTTATCGTATTTGTTGTATCTACATGGCCCCTTGTTTTAAGTAATTCTAAAATATATGTCTTCCATTTGTTGTTCTTCTTTTTCAAGATATATATATATATATATATATATATATATATATATATATATATATACCGGGTGAGCCAAAAGTTCGTTACAATTTTAAAAATTCATAAAAAAAGAAGAAAATAAGATAACGAAGTGCGGTTTGCAAGAAAAAGCTCAAAAGGTAGTCGGATTTTTTTTGCAGCAAAAAAAAACACAATGAAAAGGACAACAGTACGCTCCATTCATTTATTCTGATAATAACAGTTGTTCAATATGACCTCCAGTACATTGTACGACACAACTAAGGCGACTCGCAACGCCCATTACAGCTGAATGCAATAAGTCGGAATGAACTGCAGAAACCTCACGACAGATGAAATCTTTGAGTTCGGCCAATGTTGAAGGAGATGAACGATACACACGTGATTTCAAATAGCCCCAGAACCAGAAGTCGACCGGAGTGAGGTCGGGTGATCGTGTAGGCCATGCGATCTTGCAACCTCGACTGAACAGTCTCTCTTTACCAAAGGTACTCAAAAGGAATCGTTTTACTGGATTGGCATAATGTGGTGGTGCGCATAAAGTTTATTACAGATAACACACTTCTTTGATTTAATGCGGGCACGACTTTGTCTCGCAAAAGAGTGAGGTAACGCTTAGCGGTTACTGTGCACGTTTTCCAGCCCCATCTGGGACACGGTTCTTCAAATAAGAAAGGTCCGACAATGAAAGATGAGGTGAAGCCACACCAGACTGTCAACTTGGCTGGATGCAGAGATTTCGTCGTGTAGTCACGAGGATTAGATATTGCCCATATACGAGTGTTATGGGTGTTGACATCCCCGTGTAGTGTGAAGTGCACCTCATCCACCTAGAAAACGTTGAACAACCACTGAGGATCGTTTTCGATTCTTGCCATAACCCACTCGGCAAATGATTCCCGCATAGCTGTGTCTCCCGGTTGTAACTCCTGCAGTGACTGCAGTTTGTAGGGATATAGATGCAATATCCTGTGGAAGATACGTCGAATCGATGATTGAGGCACATTCAATATTCTTCCAGCTTCGCGAGCACTGCTACTCCCAATGGACGATACCACCGCTAAATCATTCATTGTGGTTTCCACCGCAGTAATTCGGCTCTCCGCCAACGAGGGTCTTCCACTGCGTGGCCGATCCTCCAAAGAGCCAGTTTTTTCGAACTTCTTGACAAGCTTGACTATTCTAGGACACGATATGGGGCCTTTCTTCGTCTTCAGTCCTTTCGTCGTGCGAAATTTTCGCAACGCAATAGTTGCTGACTCTTCGTTCAAATAGAACAACTTCTCCAACAACGCTCGATCGGGTAATGATAAGATTCTGAAAGCGAATGAGAAATTCTCGAGTATCACGGCCTTTTATCGCAAGATTAATTTGCATAATTCTGCTAAATCTCTCGATGTCTGCGCCATCTATAGGTGACTTTTTTAACTAAAACCTTTTTTGCTGCTAAAAAAAATCTGACTACCTTGTGAGTCCTTTCTTGCAAACCGCACTTCTTTATCTCACTTTCTTCTTTTTTGATGAATTTTTAAAATTGTAACGAACTTTTGGCTCACTAGCTATATACATAGATATATATATATATATAGATATATATATATATACATATATATATATATATATATATATATATATATATATATATATATATATATATATATATATATATATATATATATATATATCAAAGTCAGAAACGTGCTGGTACAGATTTCTCCTTCTTACACGAAGCATCACAGCAACTTTTTACCACGCAACAACGTTCAAATGTGTATGAGGAACCGGCTGAACAGTTTCCTCATTTAAGCACTATGTAGGTGTCGCTACTGGCGCCTGCTTTTTCTGAATACGCTGAAAAGCTAATCATTTGCATATCACAGCACCTTCTTCCTTTCGTATAAATTTCACGTCTGTAGCATGTCGCCTTCTTGGTGTAGCAATTTTAATGGCCAGTAGTGTATATATGTATATATATATATATATACGAGGGTCACTCTGAAATTTTTGAGATACAACTAGGTTTTTAAAGTTATACTTAAAAATTTTAGAAGTGTTCAAAGTAGTCTCCTCCCGCATCAAATCACTTTTGTAGACGGATTTTCTACAAACTAAATGCCTCAAGCCATTCATTTCTTGGAATAGATGAAAAAATGCATTTATAGCCACATCAATCTCTTCTTCTGAATGAAAATGACGTCCACGTAAGTTCTTTTTTAGATTAAAGAATAACCAAAATTCGCACATAGCTAGATCAGGTAAATACGGCGGATGTTCGATCACTTCAATTTGTTTTTGTTTAAGAAAATCAACTGTTAATTCGACTGTATGTAAAGATGTATTTTCATTGTGAAGCATTAGTCCCCTAACATTCAGTTCTTTTATAATTTCTGAAAGACATTTAGTGGTATACCAGTTCAACATTAGTGGTTCGTATGGTAAATAGACATTTAGTAGTTCGTATGGCAAACACATTATCCGGGATTACTGCCGATGGCGGCCTGTGTGTTCTTCATCCTGAAGAAAATTGCGACCTCTTCTAAATTATCTAAACTATCTGAATACAATAGCACGAGCTGGAGATTCATCACCAAATGCTAATTGTAACCGTTGAACGCATTCTTCTTGATTTAATCCTGCTTTAAATCGTAGAAAATCATAGCGCGAAAATGTTCTCGTGTCAACTCCTTTTTCTCTTCTGTTTAAAATTTATCCTACGCCAATCAAGTTGAAATAAGTCTGTAAAAAAATCGTCTTCTGTGTTAAAATACTTTGCATTTTAAAATTAAACCGTTATTTTTATTTTGCAAATTCTCGTTCGCGCGTATCTCAAAAATTTCAGATTAACCCTCGTATATATATATATATATATATATATATATATATCGTGCCTGACATTGTAAATGCAACACCAAGAAAAAGTAAACAGAAAATTATGCAAATTTCAGAATAAACGCACCTTATCGAGTTGTTAAGCACAAGTTGTAAAATTTTGCAGCTCTTCAGTGCACGAACGATAAGATATGAAGTTAGGAAACTTCAGAGTCTGCAATATTCATTCTTATACCAAAGAATTTCTTCAATTTCCAAAGGTTTTCTAATACCAAAGGATTCCAACAATTGTAAAGACTACCAAGCCATCTTTGATGGAGTCACTTCCAGCAGACAAGTTTATGATGTGTTTGTGTGTGGGTGTGGTGATCAAACTGAGAAGGGCACTCCCTGTTTATGAGGCAAATCGCAGCTGACAGACACCTGTACACGTTTACAGTGCACCGGCTATGGCAAAGATGGTTGGAACTTGAAATTTTATAACATTTGCGGGTTGTCGATGCAGCCAGAACGACGTTTGTAAGCGTGGAGTGTCACATCCGATCTCAGGTATTGGAGGCTCTACAAACAGTTGTACCGAAATTCTGCAATACTTGCAAGCCACCTTGAATGCTTCCACATCGAGCAGAAACATTTGCCGTCGATTGGTTTCTAGTATCTTGAGCTCATGGCGTATGTAAAGAAGACTGCCATTGACCGCAAAGCATAGATGCCAAAGTCTTGGATGGTACTTGATTAGAACTATATGGATGATGGAGTGATGAAGGAACGTCTTCTTAGATGAGTCATGGTTCTGTTTCTTGAGTGACATTCGCTTGTATGAGTGAGAAAATCGGTGTGGAGATATGTACTGCAGTAATTATAGAACTCCTCATCATTTGCAACGTGGAATCTTATTTGGGGTTTGCCATTTGGTAAGATTCCAGGCCCTTTTGAGTTCGTATTCAAGGCACTATGATAGCAAAAAAATTGGATGATGTGCTGCGGGCAGTGATACTCAACTACCTTGAGGTATAATATATAATAATTTACGGTTTTCTCTCTCTCTCTTTCTTACACATACACATAGTTGAACATAAATAAAATTCTAAATGAAACCTTGCAGACTTTTTAGCATTTCATTAATATGTATTGCACATAACCATAATTTAAAAGCTTATTTATAAGTACATTATTTGTTGATTTCTTCTGATTTTTGTTGGTCGCAATATGCTATATTTCAGGTAGGAGGCAAAACAAAATATCACCACGTTATTGTACCATAAAAAAGAAGTTATTCAGATTATTTTTAATGTGGCTATTAATTTTTTTTCTTAATCATTTTGATTATAAAATATTTTATAATACATTTCTTAACTCATGTATTATATTTTGGACTTTTTACAGTATCAAGTAAAAGGTCTGGTTTTTTATAATTGTTTTCTAGATCACTATAATTCCTTTAGATACATATATTTTATTGAATCATTTTTGCCCTCTTATATTAAAATTCTGTAAATACATATTTTAGATTATTTAATCTAAATAATTCAAAAGATTAAGATCAATTGTTCGTAAACTAATTTTATATGTGAATTTTTATTTATTTTTCTGCTTTAATTTTCACTTTGTTGCTTTAAATTTGTAAACAAGTTAAAAATTCAAGTCAAACATATTGTAAAATATATCTATTAATTTTCATCCAACAGAAGTCAGATTTTGAATGATGATTTCGATAAGATAGTATTAAATAATTTTTTAAATAAAATTAAGGAAAATAATGAATATTCATATTTAATTTTGACCATTTTTTGCCTTTTTTTTAATGTAGTATTATTAGAGCTTACATCATTTGTGACCTCTTAATTTTTAGAAACATATTTATTTACATATATATTATTATGTATTCTATATGAATCTAAAATTGTTAGAGGAATATTTTCAGAATTACTTTAAGCATAAGAAATTTTACTTTAGTTTTTTGCTAAAATAAATACTTTCAGGTATAATATTATGAGATCTATTGAATTGACCAACTGTTATAAAAAATTGAAATGTGAAGTAAAATATTAGTTTACAATCTCAAATGCGAATGAAAATATCTTGTTTTAACATTTCTGATCATATAGGCAAACAACTGAGATCCATTGAATCTCATTTTAAATCCCAGGAGTGCTGTCTTCCGGCAAACGTTTTACAAATTGTGGACAATTTTCTTATGTCACCAAGGAAGAAATCCGGAAAACTTCCTAGCGCGTACACTGCCAAATGTATGTTCAAAAATTCCAAATGTCAATAACGATGTCCAATTACTCAAATTTGGCAGAGATTGAATCTAGAATTTTCGTTTGTCTTACCACTAAGAAACAGTGCAATATTATTTACACTCATGTCCATAAATAAAGGATACTGTTCTAAGTGATTTGTAATGTGAGTAGACGTTGCAGCGCAGGTTGCCCTCGAGTTACAACGCCGAATGAGGACCGGTATTTGGCTGTTACTGACGAAGGAAACAGATGGAGCAAAGCATAAGACTTGACTCTTTTCAGCTACCGGTACGACACTTTCAAAGCTGACCGTGTACAGATGCTTAAGGCATATTGATCTATACGCTTGCTGGCCTGTCAGATGTGTTCCACTTTCCACAACTCACTGTCGCATGTGGTTAGCATAGAGTAAAGAGCATGCATTGTATATACCACAACAGTGATCTTGAGTGACGTTTTGCGACTAGTTTAGGTTTAGCTTTCAGGCTGATTCTTGCCGAACTTTCATATGTAGATTGGTTTGTTTGTCGCTCAATGGTCATTTTTGGCACACGAGGGCTAATTAGACCGAGACCTACGGTTTAAAGTGGACTCCGAACCATTACAAACATCCATGCCCAAGGTGGGATTCGAACCCACGAACTGTTGAACCGAAGGCAAGAGCGCTAACCATTCGGCTGCCAGCTCGGCTTTCATATGTAGAGGGTCAGGTACCCGTTACCATCAAGAGAACACCATTCTACGACTCCGTTACGGTGGTGCAGGATTCCTCGTTTGGGGAAGAATTATTCTGGGTTCCAGAACTAACCTGCATGTTCAGAATGTAACAATGAACACCCATATTTATTGGGATGTCATTCTGGAACAACATGTACGTTTGTTTCGGGGCGCCATGGGCTAGAATTTCTGTTTATGGATAACAACACCTGTCCTCACTGTGCAAACATTGTAGACGAATGCTTTCAATCGGAGGATATCTCCCGTATGGACTGGCTAGCCAACTCACCGGACTTGAATCCAATAGAGCATCTGTGGTAAATGCTTGGCCAATGAATTGTAACCCTTCAATCCTTTCCCATATATCTATCTAATCTAGTGGTCAGCGTGCCTGACTACGGATAGAGAGATCTTGGGTTCGAATCCCAGCTCCGGCATGGATGGACTTTTTCTCTCTCTATTCTGTTTTTTTTCGTTCCTTGTGTGTGAATGAGGTGTCTACCCTGTAAAATAGTAGGCATATAGAGTAGGGGTAAGGTATTCTCTAATGGTGCCTACCCTATAAACGGGTCCCTATGGCATGTGTGAAGGTACGATGGTGGCCCACACCCTGTGGTGCACCCGGGCCAACACCTCGGTGGCAAAGAGGTCACTGTTTCTGGCAGGTTCCATAAGGGGACAATACATCCCCATATGCCCCGACCATTGAAAAAAAAACATTTTTTGTAAATTAAATGTTTTTTAAAGTTTTCTCCAGGGAGTAAAGATTGTAATTTTTAGTAACGGTGACAAACTTATAGCATCTTCTTTGATCTTTACCTTTTGTTTAATAAATAGACTTTACAAATAAGTCATATTTGTTTGCTTCTGTCTCTTTCTTTGCGTGAACTAGTATTATCCTTAATTGATGAACACGAGTGTATTTCAGGATAGATTATTATTTTTTATTTTTTTTTATTATTTTTAAGATAGATAAATTGTACATTTGAAGATAGATTATCAAATTAAAGATAAAATTCAAAAATTACTATTAAATAAATATAATGTAAATTTTTCTAAAAATACTTTAAAATATTTGACTGCAGTACCATTAAATGGGTTACTTCGAATGCTTTAAATTAAATAAAAATATATAAAATTTGATTTTCTTATCTGCGAAATATCTAACTTACATATACTTAAAAATACTCAAAACTGGAAATGTCACATCTTTAAACTCTGCATTTTGTGGTTAAAAATAGTTAACTAACAATTTTTGCTTAAAGAGATTAAAATTCTGATTTCGAAAACGTGTCACCACCTTTCTGTTTTAATGAATGGGTAATACCATTTAACTGTGCAAAATTGGAAACCTTAATCTCGAAGACAATTGAATGCGATTTTGAATGAAAATGTTACCCCAGGACAAGATGGATTTGAAAAGAAATTTAATTACATTTTGGAATGATGCACTACAATTTTAAAAAAAGTGTGGGATATTTATTCTAAGATGCAAAGATTTCCTTTCACGATAATGTATCAAATACATGAATTGGAACTGATATTTTTTTAATCAAATCACATGCATTAATTGCAGAATTCAAAACTAAGAATCTCATTTGCAGTTAAAATCGTCAGTTTTCATTCTCAAGAGATATTGAAATTGTGTGTGTGTGTGCTGAGGGAGTATCAGATTATTTTAATTTAAATATATTTAATTTAAGAATTCCACTCAGAATAAATAAAGCGTTAAATTAAAAACTTAGAAAGACAATTTATTATATATATATATATATATATATATATATATATATATATATATATGTGTGTGTGTGTGTGTGTGTGTGTGTGTGTGTGTGTATATATATATATTTTGAGACCTATATTTTTATAAGTTATTTAAAAAATTTGTGATGAAGTCAAAATTTATATAAATTTAAAGTTATCATATTTTAGATATTCAGTACCACAGTAAAGATTATTTGTTTCACAATTCTTATATTTCAGAGATTTTACTAGGAAACTTTTATTTATTTTCTTAATTTTTGGTGACAGTATTTCTTTAGGTTTGTTTGATCTACATTATTGTGTGTGATGAGAAATATACTTGTATGTATTTTATTGCTTGTTCGGCGGTCTTTTTGGCAACACGTGAATTTCTGACCACATTTGCTGGCTGTTCCAGATGTGAAGTCTAAGAACGAAATGTAATGTATATATAAGTGAATATCTTAGTACAGTTTCACTGTGTATTCTGCAAAGTGGGTCAAGGATTGCATTTAGCAATAAAGAATGTAATCAATCAATTATTTTAGATTTTCAATGGCAAGAATCATCGAGATTTGCTGTAAAAATTATTTATAAACTTTCAACCCTCTTAATGTTAATTTCGAGAGGATTATTTTAGTAACAAGAATACTCTTCTTCGCGGATATGCTGATAATCCTTTGTGCCTAGGGATTTTATTTTAAAATTATAGATGATCATTTCTGAAATCGTCCTTTTGAATTTAAAGCCTAATGTATTTATAAATTCTTAATTCTAAGACAGTTATCGCTAATTATTTAGAGATATTAATGTTTTAAATACAATTATTTATGAGATATGCAAACAATGATGAATACGAAAAAATGGATATTTGTATTGAAATTTTCTATCATATAATCTTCAACAAGAGTTAACTTTATTAAATCAAGGTAATTGATATTTTAAAATTTCAACTAATGAAAGCGAAAATTTGTCCGTATCATTTGAATTTACCGATGAAATAAAAAACGAACGAAGATTTAAAAACTTACAGAAAGCAACAGTCAGTAGATTTCAGAATTAAATATTTTAATAATTGGAATCTTAAAATGAGTAATGATAGTTTATAAATAATTAATTATATGCAAACTTGAACAACATAAAGAAATTGGTATTTATTAAGTCATTATAATTAACATTGCTTATTTGAGTGTTGAAAAAACGTTCCAAATTGATTAGTCCTTCAATCATCAATTATGTTAAAAAGTAAAAAATAAAACTATGTATTTGCAAAATACGAAAAAAAAATGAAGGAGAAAAATTTAAATTTTATGAAAATAAATTTGATTTAATATTCCTTTAAAATATAACTCCAATATTCTTTATGATCACAACAATAACAATCAGAAGATAATATGATCAGAAATTTCAATAGAAACGTAAAATTTTCATACACCTCTTTATTTTAAGATCTGAGCTATTAGGAACAGGAATTTTAAAATTTCTAGCCCTTTCTTATTTGGATTCGAATACTTGCGTAATGCATTAGATAATGATTTGCATTCTATTTTTTCTTTGATATTTGATTGTTTATTAAAATATTACTAATAGGCTGTCAACAAATTATATTCCAAAGTGTTCAGTGTCACACACATTAATGCATACAGTCATAAATGTGGCATAGTACATGCATGTGCAATCTTCATTGCAAATTGTAAAAAAAATATGCCTTGGTTAAACGTTATGATTTTACACTTGAAAGTATGATTATTAATTTCATCACATATTTACTGAACTGACTTTTTCGTGTGTATTGTTTTCAAATATTATTAGATTCTCTCGATTAAACGCATTGGCATCATTTACACTATACTTAAATCAAGTGCATCTTCATATTATATCGATATTGGCCATGTTTATCTAAGCGTATGTTAAATCCATGTACTTATTTTATTATTTCAATCAATATTATCACTTGTTTAGGTTTCTGACACGTCAGCAGTTAATTTTTTTACTTTTTCATTCTACCTTGGATTTATTATATAGTAGTATTGTGGTATTAATTAATATTATTCGCGAAACTGCGATAATTTACAGGTGTCAAACAATAGTTAATGGTGTTCTTGTAAACATAATTATTTCTAAATTAATTCGCTTATTTTATTATACTTAAAAACAGCAAATGCTACTTTAAGATTGTCTCGACAAAATTTTCACCAGTTGTCATTTAACAGCCAAAAGAACGAATAGTTCAGATTTTTCATTCGTCAACGAAAAAGACTTTCGATATTTCTAAGCATTTTTTTGTAGCAACTAGGAAAAAAATTATAGTGATTACATAAGCTCAGAATTTTATATATTTAACACTGACTTGAGCATAATTATAAATAACAATTATTCGTGAAAATATTAAAAATAAATATTTTGACTACTTTTATTTAAAATCGAATTTTATATTGATATATTAAAAAAAATTAGATTTATAAATAAAGTCAAAATTATGAATGAATTTATAAAGGAAGTCATTGCTAAATGTAAATTCATTTTTTTACTGATTATTTACATGAATAACTTAATTTTAACATTTATAAAAAATAGGTTTCTTCGACGACATTTTTCTTAGGTGTATATACCAGTTGCAATATATACATCGTCAAGTCACTCCATAATGCTCACCAATAAAAGCCAACATACATAATAGGTCTTGCCGCATTTTGTTAACCAATATTGATTTCAGGACCCAGTGATTCATTTGACTTATTAACAGTTCAGTCCTTTTAAGTCGCAGTAAAAGTGAATATCATTCTTTGGTTTAAGAACACAAGCAGTTATTTTACAAATCAAAAGTTGTTGATATTTAAAAGAACTGCAATTTCCACTACACTTGCATGCAGTTGAACAACTAATCAAGGGAAACATGCCTCGATTAGTGTTCAAAGGTTGTTGATATGTAACAGAATTGAAATATCCACTATACTTGCATGCAGTTGAACCACTAATCGAGAGAAAGCACGCCTTAACAATAGTCCACTACGTTTAACATATATTTTATTAGTAGTTTAACATATATATTGTTAGTAGTTTAAGATATATTTTATTTTTAGTGCAAAAACTAAAATGATCATTTCCTTTCATAAAATATGAAGTATCTTCCCTCTTAAACTCATTTAAAATATATTATAACTAAAAAAAAACAACGTTTCTATCAATGATCCTTAAACGTTATGATAGGGTCACAATGACAGTTAACAATGTTTGTATAAAGCAGTATGAATTAGTTGCTGCATAATGTCTCACTTTCAGTTTTTTATATCTTAGTTGAACAGTTTATAAACATATTTTTAAATTTTATTTATTTTACACGAAGAAAATATATCATCTTATTTTATTAAAATAAGATGATATATATTAAAAAGAGATGATATATATTGAAAAATATATATTGAAGAAATATCGAAGAAATATATCATCTTATTTTATTAAAAGCTTTAAAGTAAAGTATGTAAACACAAGATTCTTCAAAATCATAGTTACATAAATGAATCTTATAAAAACAGTACTTCCTTATATATATTTAATAGGATATTAATTTTTAACATTTCTTCTTTAAATATTTTCTTTTCCTTTTTAAATGTAATCAAATTTATTTTAAATGTTTAAAAAGAATTAACCCTAAAACTTATTGAGCATTAAGTGTTCTTTTATGCGCAATAAGATAAAATCAATTTGATTTTTTCAATTTTTTATAAGAACATTATAACTTAAACTCAGCGATCAAAAGCCCATTTGTGGTCAAGGCCTACCATACATGCTTCTATTTTCAAGACCGAGGGCAAGATAAACTAAGAGTATATCCCGTTTAAGAGTCTGCCATGAAAACTCCGGTGTTTAATTCGCAAGCATGCTTGTTTCTCAATTTCATTGACCCATGGAAAAATGCTGAGTCCACATTTCCCAATCCGAGGATTAAACTTTAGAGTTATGACTTGGAAATTCGAGGCACTAACTCTTCGTCACCAGATTAATAAAAACTTTACAGAAACTATAAATATCATGCCTTTATATCATCATATTATAGAAAGATAGAACTTTTTTACATTAATGCAGAATTAAATATTACTGTTTAAAATTATCATTGTTGTTAGTGAGATTTCCTAAATTTACTATTTGTCCAATTTCATCATAAATCTTACATATGAAGTAAACACCTTAGTAAATATTTCTATAAAGTTTATTTTATTTTAAGAAAGGTGAAACTCATTACTAAATTGCAAATGATTCAGATCCCCTTCTACATGAATATCATGTTAATAACAATTTTATTCAGAATAAATAGCATGGTTGTAAATATTTGACTTTAGATTTATTTAATAATTTTGAAATTCAAGAAGTTTGATTAGTTTTCTGTTTGTAGATAAATCCAAACATATTATTTCGTTCAATATAGGTTTTAGAAATTTCAAATTTTTCATATATAAAAATTGAAACTTTAATAAATGAAATAATATCATGTATAAAAGAATCAAGCATTCTTAATAACTTCATACATACGTATTTAATGTATGCATTCCTTCTTATACCTTTTTGTTAGCGTGACTTCAAATTTTTAACTGATAAAAGTTAAAGCAAAACATTTTATTCTCTGTAAATTATTAAATTGGCAAGCAAACTTCATAAAAGGAATATATATTCCGGAAAAATTATCAAAATGTTTCTGCTGTCTTAGAATTTTGTGACTAGTAATATGCTTCAATTTTTAATAATTTTAGATAAACTTCAAAAAACTAATTTTGCATTAACTGGAAATTAATTTTTAAAAAAGAAATAGAACAATGTTTGTTAAACGAGTTTGCTTCTATTTATTCAAAAATATATATTTATTAATTTTAAATTATGTCTTTAAATCAAATGATCTTAGTAATATTAATTATATAAATTAATTTGTAGGAATAAAATAAATCCAAAGGGCATTCAAAATATTTAGTAACTCTTATTAATTTTACTTCTGTTTGTACCCTACTAGATGCATACAACGTGGGGAAAAGAGGAAATACTACCAAAATTAGATGTTGGAAACTATAAAATATCCAAGTATATATATTTTTAATTTCACTTCTATTCTTTTGATTTGTTTAATTTATATCATTCGTAATAAACGAATACGAAATTTTAGTAATGCTTGATAGCTCTTTGACCTCAAGGAAAGAAATATAATAAGAATCATTAATTTTGGATGATCATTGCTTACATTTGAAAGTACCAACTACAAAGTTTGTTTTTGTCATTATGTTAATTCTAGGAACTTATAATCGTGCGCGCTTGTAATCTTCCATCTAGTCTGACTCTGTCAGACGAAATTAATAAGTTCATTGAATTTAGTGAAGTTCAATACAAAAGAAGTGGGCGATTATGGATATTCTCCAACCCCTTCCCAATCCAAAGTGTGCTGAAATGATTGATACCAGTTCTTTCTGGTATTTAAAGCAAAGAAGATACCTCTTGCAAACCCCCAAAATATGTCAGAACTTACAAGTGCTGATTGGGAAGTTATAAGATTCATGGCAACATGTTGACATAATTAATTTTCCTTTCTAAAGCTAATTTTAATATTATATTCGTTATCATGCTTTTTAAACGAAGTTTTATCGATTGAGTTAAGCTGTAACTTTATTCATAAAATAAAAGACGAAAAAAAAATCAAGATAAATTTTTCTAAAAGAAACCATTAAGTTTTTATTTAAAATACTTTGTGATAAATTTTCATTGACAGATTTTCGCAAATAATATTAAAAATATGATTTATTAGTAATTTTAAAAAATATATTCGGTACTTTTTCATTATACCCCGCTTTTGATCCTAAAGTAATATCATGTTTTTATGGAGAAGCCAAAATAATATAACGTATATATGGGGATTTCATTGGCACAAAATTTTATTTTAAATTTAATGCATACTAAAATTAATTTTTTAGTGCAAAAATTGATTAACAATGGTAAATAAGCTAAATACTAAACAAAGCTTAAGATAGTTGGTGCAAAAGATCGCTTGGTAAAAATTTTGTCGATTAAAAGAAACATTACGGTCTACGGTCACAAATCACCAAGAGAATAAAAGAAAAAAAAACTGAATACAGCAAAATTTAATTTTGTCTCATTCAAAATATGGTAATACGTATTACATAATACTTACCCAATCCATCACTGAGATTGTTGCTTGCTAAATTGTTGGTGTTTAAACATTGGCGTTTAAGCAAGTTCTATGAATAAGTCATAATTGCATTGCTTAGTTTATAAAATTTAAATATAAAGTTTGCACATTTTTTTGAAATTTCTCTGGGAGCGTAAACATTTCTAAACAATACAGGATGCACAAATAGAATATTCACGACAATAATTTACGATTTTTTTTCTCGCAACGATGATAATAAAAAGTGGGATCATTACAAAAAAATAAATATTCTTGTTACTGTCGAAAATGTAGATAAGATTTTTTTAAAACTGAGTGCAATTTACATTAAATTAAAAATTTATTTTTGCAAATACATGAAAAAATTACAATTACAAATTGCACATTTTACACAGTAATATAAGTTTTATGTTTTACTAATGTTAAAATAGTACTATAATATTTTTCTTAAATTTTATATTTTACTAAATATTTGATTAAAGATTTATTGATTATCAATCCTTAAAATATATTGTGAAAAAATGAAATAATTTTTAATTGTATTGATAAATATATTATTTGTTTAACATATCTGGATTTCTAAAGTTAAAGTACAAAATTGTATATTCATACAATGACTTGCTTCTGTATTTAAATTGGATTAGCTCATATAAAGACAGTTCCGATTAACTCATATAAAGATATATTCGTACAGATTAACTCATATATAGACAGTATGATTTCAAAACTACACCACGCTATCAAGTTGGTGTAGTTTTGAATTTAAAATTCAAACTTTATTAACATGATATAGAAAATAAACTTTAATAACATGATTTTAAAATAGATTAATTTTTTTAAAAATATATTTTTGACTTGTAGAAACGTTTTCACCTACATTTTATTATAAATATCATATGCACCAAAGTAAATTCAAATATTGAAAACCTTGCATACATAAATGTATTAATTTATTTCCTTATTGATTGTTTTTTATGTAAATTATTTTGTAGATATACCATCAAATTTAATTTCTAAAATATATTTTTCTTATAGTTATTTATTTTTTCATTTAATATTTTAATACAAAAATTTATTTTTTTGATGTACAAGGGGAAGCAATATTTCTTATAGTGATAATCCTCAAAATATTAAAATATTATTCATTTTTACTGTATTGGTAGCTAGTTAGAAATATATCAAATTATATATATATATATATATATATATATATATATATATATATAAAGTATCAAATCTCTTTAAAATATCTTCAAAAAATGCTGCATCATAATCTTACATTTATTGTTCCAAATAAAGTGCCCTGTTGGAAAACTGTTCCCAGCTTTTGAGGTTATATAACTCACTGAATCTGTATACTAAGTTAGTACTCAATTATGAGAATCTCAAGGAGAAAAATTATTTAAAACAATATTCAGAAACAGACAGTTATTGGAGAAACATATGGATATTTTGTAAGGTTATTACGTATATAGGATTATAAAATATATCCACATGTTTTATATCCATATACATATATATAAGATAAATGCACATTATATTAAAATAGCTCAATGTATATAATTGCTTAATATGAGCAAAGTATATACTAATATATAACTAATGAATATTTTTAACTGTAATTTGTTCATT